>CM057161.1:22324178-22345178 GCA_029962745.1 Echinometra lucunter | reverse complement strand
AATACTTGAGTTTGCAGAAGAAATTACCAGTCCATCTCGTATCAAACCGCGCTATAAAGAACTCCAGTGATAAAAGCCCTGTGATGAGCAGACACAAGAGGTCACCAACCATTAAGTTGACGGATAAGATGTTCTGCGTTTTCCAAAGGTGTTTGTTCTTGAGGACGATGAAAATGAGTAATGCATTGGCCACAATGCCAAATAACACAAAAAAGGAGAGAACTACGATCTTCCACCAGTTCCTTGGAGGAATGTAAAAAGGACTGTCCAGATCCGAAGAGTTCGCTGTTACGGACATTGGCGTGGTCGTCATGACTGCAGCTGATCTATCGTGAACCTTAATTATCAGGACGTATATAGATCCAACTCCTGCTCAAGGAGCTTTACCTCCTTGTCAAGAATACTTTGAAAGCCAGTATGTAGGTGTCTCCCATAATATGCTTCGCTACTTTCGATGAGGATTCTGAAGCGCACAACTGAGGTCTGGCATACCTGTGAAGTCAAGGAGGAACAGAGAATTATGCATGTTAATGTGTATAAGTTGAATTTAATAATTTTTTTTATTTGACTTCGATTTGATCTATTGGTTTCTCTTTAATCTTCTGGGGAACGTTTCATGAAGTGTCTCGTCGGTGATTTTAACTGACAACTGTTATAGACAAATCCGACGACCGATTTATGTGTTTGGCCCTCTATTGGCGACGCCATTACTGTGTACCCGCGAGGATTTGATTACAGCAATCAGCTGATCGCCCTCGGCACTGTGTACATATCACGTTATTTCACACCAAAACACATCAGATAAGCTTCGTTTATTTACATCTATTTCGACGATTAGATAAAGTATGGATACTTGGGTGGATGACGGAGGGCAATGGCCATATTTATGGGACACAGAAATCACTTCAGTGTTATTTTTACAATTAGAAATTCACGCTTTTTTGTCCTAAGAATCATGTCAATATAAACTTGCTTATCCGTGGACAACAGTACTGTAAGTGTATTTCTTGCACGTACAATGAGCGTGGGCCTGCTCCTTTAAAAGAAGCTGTATCAATGTATAAAGCGAGAGGTTCGTAGCCCTAAGAACTATCTAGTATTTTTCAAGTTCCTTTGGGGGTACATCTAGTCTTTGAGTAATTTTAACCATATGGGTTATAATTATCAACGCTATTGAACACCCTAAAACCGCAAATATGTTTCCAATATTGTACATTTTAAAAAGGTATTTTGTAATAATTAATGTTGTAGTCCTAATTTATAATGATGTACATTTTTATCTATTCTATTATAAGACTTTGTGTATTTTGATGAAATGCTAGAGCCAATTATTTTCACATATTGATATGTCATTCTGTGTATGAACGCTACTTAAGTCCGACTAGAATATAGATGTAGTAAGCAATTTGAAATAACTAAATATACCTCTTTACAGATCATTCCTAATTAATGTAGACAATTGTTTACAGATAACGAAGTTGACATCCTTGTACTAAAGCTTGACTTGTAAATTACAAAAATATGTATAAAATTTATTCTACACACCCCTACAAAACCCCTATTTCATGGAAGTAAATTGTCTAGGCCAGGAAAGTGTATAGGAAGTATAATTATTATGGTTTCACACAGAGCAATCCTCATGAGCCAAAGGCGAGTGAATTTCGCACCCGGTAAGCTTCCATTTTTAAAGCTTTTTCCTAGGGCTTTTCCCCATTATTTTGGCATTTGTGAACCACATAGGTGTAACCTGAACATCCCCGTTTATTGCTCATTACAAAAAATGAAGAAGAAAAAAAAAACGAATCTGAACATGTCGCCCCAAAATACAAAAAAATATCACGAACTCGGACGAATTCAAATTACACTCTATTGATATCTGTATTAGTATATAGCGGTACACTGCAGTAATGGCGACCATTTACTTGTACTAAACCTTGACTTGTAAATTGCAAAAATATGTTTAAAATTTATTCTACATCGCTAAAAAGCTCCTATTTTATGGAAGTAAATTGTCTAGCAGACCATACTATCACTATACGGCCAGGAAAGTGTAGGGAGTATGGCTTCACACAGAGCAGTCCTCATGAGTCAAAGGCGAGTGAATTTCGCACTCGTTAAGCTTCCATTTTTAAAGCTTTTTTCCAATTATTGTGGCATTTGTGCACAACAGGTGGAACCTGAACGTCCCCGCTTATTGCTCATTACAAAAAATGAAAAAGAATCTGAATATGTCGCCCCAGAATCATTGGTGTCGATTTGTGTTCGTGGTTGGGGGGATGACTGATGCCGAATATCCTCGACCACGGAGCAAATCGACTGAGCTGGGAAAGGGTGTGGAAGTTCAAACATGAAGGATAGAATAAATAAGCGAGGGGGGGGGGTAGGACCCGTTTTTGCTGCCCATATCTCTGCATTATTAGTCTAATATACCGTTCCTCCAATTAACCACACAAAAGAAAATTGTTTTTCAACTTGACAGTATCGCAGAGGTACATCCTCATTACCTCAATGAGAACTTTAGGGGGACTTGAACCTTTTCTTAGAGTATGAAACTATGAACCATCCCGCTTTTTATTTTGCGAGCGAGCGAAGCGAGCGAGTCGAAAATTTCACTTTCTAGTTATAAAGGAAATACTATTTGTCCTCAAAGTACCGTCAAGCAATATAGACCAATTTCACAACGCAAGAGGGCAGCAGACTGTTCCACACAGTTCGACATACTGCGGTGGGCGCTCCAACTTTTATAGTACACACGTCAATAGCGCGTTATGTACATTCGTTCGATTTTTTGTCTATTTTGACCAATATATGCAGATTTCTTTTAATATTTGCAATGAGAAATTGTCAGGGAAGTTCAGGTCGCAGCTGTGCGGTGCTCGAATGCCACAAGAATTGTAGAAAGTTTAAAAATTGGAAGCTAACTGAGTGCGAAATTCACTCGCTTTTGACTCATGAAGCCTGTTTGTGTGAGAAGCCGTACTCCCTACACAAGTTTCCGTAAGGAATATGAAGGAATTCGTCGCCAGTGGGTAAAAAACATCAACATAAAGGACTTTGAAGTCAAGATACATTATCATTATGTAGTTTGGCGTACAATTTAATGAGTGAAAACATGTAAACAAGATAAGATTAAGGGCTCCCGTTTACTGCGGCAGTGCAGTACCGCTAGTGCGACAGTGCCAGCAGCACGGGCTTCCATGCTGCGAACGAACTTTTACTGAAAAAACTAAAGGGAAAAAGCAACGAAAGTGAAAAAAATACATCATACCGTCATCTGTTAGATATGGCCATTGTCTTACCTCATTTACCCAGGAATCCATGCTTTATTTTATTGATCTAGAATAGAGTAAATGGAACAATATCAGGGCATATCTCATATCTTTCATTGATTTTGTACACAGAGCCAATCGCGGTCAGGGCGCTTGCACACCGCAGCTATCGTGTCGCCGACAGAAGGCGAAATACATATAAATCGGAGGTGGAATTGGTCTTTAACATAAAACAACACAAAAATGCAAACGTAAAATGAATCATTGTAAAACAAGACAGCCTTTTCAGGGGAAATAAACTAAAGAAATGGATAACAAAATAATTACCATTACTTCACCATCACCTTCACCATCATCATCATCATTATCATCATCATCATCATCATCATCACCATCATCACCATCATCAACATCATAATCATCATCGCCATCATACCCATCTCATCAATGCGAACATTTTCTCTGGACTGTATTTCCCTCTCACCTTCTCCAAAAGACACGAAGAAAAAATAATATCTCGCCACAGGTTTCCGTATGCAATGCGAAGGAATCCGTCGCCAGTGGGTAAAAATATCAACAGAAAGGACTTTGAAGTCAAGAAACTTTATCATTATGTACTTTGGCGTAAAATTTAATAAGTGAAAACATGACTTTGTAAACAGGGTAAGATTGATGGCTCCCGTTTACTACGGCTTCTATGCTGCAATCGAACTTATACTGACAAAACTAAGTTGAAAAACCATCGAAAGTACAAAAATACATCATACCTTCATCTGTAAGATATGGCCATTGTCTTACCTCATGTACTCATGTATCCATGCTTTATTTTATTGATCTAGAATAAAGAAAATGGAACAATATTAGGGCATATCTCATATCTTACATTCATTTTGTACACAAAGCCAATCGCGGTCAGTGCGCTTGCCCACCGCAGCAATGGCGTCGCCGATAGAGGGCCAAATACATAAACCGGAGGTGAAATTGGTCTATAAGATGTTTGACTTATTCAGCACACTCGCTGGTCCAATGGCGAGACAGGGGAAAACACACTCTTTTAGTGATGAAGTGTTATTTTGTCATCAGCGAAGCGAGCTACCAACAAAAATTATGTTTCTTTCTAATAAAACGTAGAATTTCCACCAAAATAAATTAGATGAATTTTATGATGTACCATTTCCCTGTATTCGAGAAAAGCTTTATATCTCGCTGTAAAAATATTACAATATTCGGACATGTTGCTGAGGGAATAAGAGCGCTTGCCTCCTGATCTTGTTTCTATGAGCGAGCGGAGCGAGCGAGCGAGAAAGGGCTATTTTTTTAATACTGAGAACGACAGGTTCTTGTGTACTGTTACTCCAATTTAATGATTTTAATAACGTGCATTTTATCAGCATCCTCCTTTCTCATATTTGGTAGGATAGGAACAGGCTACCGGTCACAGGCCATTATCTCATGAAAATTCTTCTATTATGGGTCTTCTTCCCGTTCGACTTCTTGCAGTTATATTATAATAGTACATGTATAACACTGGATAGGAATACAAGATGCAAACCAGTTTCATTTCATAATATTAACTGGCAGTGGTTAAGATAACAAAAGATATTAAATGAGAGTATAACAATAATAGCATACTATTTGATAGAAATACAAGATGCAAACCGATTTGTTTTCATAAATTTACAAGCAGTATTATAACCTCATTGGTTGGGATACTTAAAATGCGAGCGAGCGAAGCGAGCGAGCGCTGACAGCCTTTTCCTTTTCTTCTGGAAACTTGTTTCTTTGCTCTTTATTCTCTTTGTCTTTGTATTCACTTTTGCTTTTTTCGAGGATTATAGGAGGCTATGAAATTTTTCATGTTTTTTCATGGTGAATTATTGGGGGGGGGGGTGATTGTACAGGCCACCCCCTGACCAAAAGATTGGGGGGATATATCCCCCCCCCCCCGGGATGGACACCCATGCCCAGAATACATAAAATATTACGAACTCGGACGAAGTCAAATTACACTTTTTTGATAACTGTATTAGTACAGCGGTACACTGCAGTAACGGCGACCGGCGCTTGAAATGTACTCAGTCTTTTTTTAAAATTCCAAATGTATTAGTCGAAGAAAATTGCATGTTAGCCTATGACGTTTAAGCGAAAGCCACGGAGGGGCGGTGAAGGGGCGCGCTGAAGCCCGGGCCGGCCGGGTGCAACCATAAAGTTACACTGTTACACTGTTTGAACTGCGCAGATGAATATAATAGTGACTTGCAATGAAGTTAGTCCCTTGCCTAATGATGGGCGTAGGCGTCATATTATGATTGACTGAACATTGCTTTGGTGCAAGATATATGGCCAAGTTTTGTTCACAATTTTCACCTGTTACATGGCTTGATTTAACACGTTATATTTTACTCATTTTAAACAGATTCTTTCATTACATTGTCAAGTTTCAAGTTCTTTGCCCGTTTCTTTGATTTGAGTTGTCTACATTCGTTCAGAGATGGAAAATAATTGGATTTTTTTTGGTATTAAACTCTTCTGCTTATGAATATTCATCAATGTCACTCTGACATGCTCGAGTTTCATAAAATTCATTTATTTTTTAAACGCGCTGCAACCGACCAATTCTACGGCTATTTTGTGAGGCAATCTCATTTCAAAATTTGCTCTTTTTGCAACCATAGCCATGTTCTCAAAGGGGTTCTAAATGAGTCTTTAGAGCCTGAGCCTTTTGGGGTTCTTGAAAATATCAAGAACCCTTCCTAAAACCTTTTCCCTGGAGATTCTAAATACGGGACGAAAAAGTGCTACCTGGCACATTTTTCGAAGAGTGTAGGCCCCCTGAAAGTATGAATACATTCTTGTATAGCGCATATCACTTTACGATATGATATGACTGCGCAGCTTATAGCCAAGCTGCCATTACATATATACAGGGCTTAACGCCTCTTGCGTTTTGTTTGCAAAACATTTCAAGGAAACAATTTCTGCCTGTTACCCATTTAACTAACCAGGGCCGAGTGTGGCAAATGTACAGTGCGTCCCCCAAAAGATTTTGCATTAGGAAAAAGTTCAGTTCACTTCAGTTCAAACACATTTATTTCCAATTATTCAAATAAACAGCAAAATAATGAAACAACAAATTGACATTCATGGTATTGATCACAAAATATGACGTAATATACAATCACCGTAGGTCTAATCACATAAATAATTGGAGGACACACCTCTAAAAGCAAACGCTTGGGTAGAGGGTGCCCTAAGACTTTTTGATAAATATGTATAATTATGAAAAAGTATTTTAAAAAGAAAACATGAAAAAAGAAGAGACAACAAAAAGGTACTAACAAAACACACCCGCGCACCCACACGCACACAGAAAAAACCCTTAACCGCTGAGCATGAGAAAGAGAGAGAGAAAAAAGGCGAAATCGAATAGAGAAAGAGTAGGAGGTGCAAAAGAAAAGGTGTATAACAGACAAGAGAAATTCACGAAAAAAAGGAAAGATGAAATCCCAAGGAAGGTGGGGGAATTAAATTATTTATAGGATGAAGTAAGATGTTTCTTCATCCTTCTTGAGAAACTGGCAAGAGATGCATAGTATTTATAGTATCTGGGATATCGTTCCATAACTTAGGTCTCGAGTATCGGATATTGCTTTGGAATAGTTAAGTCCTGATGTGTTTAGGTATGGATGTGATATGCATGTCTGGTTTCGTATTTACTTGAATTAAGTTGAAAAAAAAGTTACAAAGTTACAAAAAGCCTCGCCATCTAAATATTTCGAAATATTTTCGGGAATTTTCATTCCTGCGGATAGCCAAGGGTCAATACTATTATCACTTTCACATGACATCAAAAATCAAAAAGTGTTTCATGCTTGAGTGAGAAAAAGTAACTTTTGTGAAAGGATGCCATATTCGGTCTTGACAGAAATTGGTATTTGCTCTTGTTGGTATCAGCAAGGATAAGAGTGTTTCGCACTGCAGACTTAGAAATTTTCATTTTCTGATTGCTTCAAGACAATTGATAAAGAATATGCTTTGAATAATATGTTCTGGCATATCTCATTAATATACTTGAGTAAGCAGTAATTGAATACTTTATTATTTGGTTTTAGATTATTATGATTTTTTAGTAAGCTTTTACTTTTAAGCTGGCATACCTAGGATGTTATAGACATGGGTGTCAATTTGTGTTCGGGGTGGGGGCGGGGGGATGACTGATGCCGAATATCCCCGAACGCGGAGCAAGGCGACCGAGCAGGGAAAGGGTGTGGAGGTTCAAACGTGAAGGATAGGCTAATTAAGCGGGGGGGGGGGGGGAGGATGTAGGACCTGATTTTGCTGCCCATATCTCTGCATTATTAGTCTAATCTACCGTTCCTCCAATTAACCGCACAAAAATTGTTTTCAAACAATATCGCAGAATGGTACATCCTCATTACTTGAATGAGAGCTTTAGGGAATTGAACCTTTACTTTGAGTATAAGCCATCCCGCTTCTTATTTTGCGAGCGAGCGAAGCGAGCGATGCGAAAATTCCATTTTCTAGCCATAGAAGAAATGCTATTTGTCGTCTAAGTACACTCAGGCAATATAAGGGCAATTCCATGATTAGTAACGTTACATTTAAATAAAATTTTGATACTATTGATACAGCTAATTCAATAGCTATTTCATCTGAAGTCCTAATCTCGTAAATATATATTCACCCTCCCCAATTCTACAATAAACTATTCATGGGTTGTCGCGTCGTGCTGACGAACGGACGTGCATGGCACACTCCTCCGACTTATACTAACGGTTTACAAACCGTGGATAAATTTATAACTTTGGAAAATTCTTTTGGATATCATATTAGGATATACACAACTGACACTGGAATAGGGATAACACTCGGTGAGAACAGGTAAGCGGCATCGGGCAGCCGATGAATGAATATATAGGATCGGTGGATGGGATGGACGGTGACCAGGTAGAGGATGGTTTCACTGTAGTTAGGCCTAAGAACAAGAAAAGACCAAGATGTCGGTCAGAAGAGAATGGTGCAGATATACCTCTAAGTCCCCCCAGAGATATACCACATCAGGAGAACCTGACTGTAAGAATAAAAGGACTAAATGGAAATATTGCAAACTTAGGACCTTTCGTAGTAGCAAGAGAGATAGGTAAAATAACAGGTGAAACAGCAATTGAGTCAGTAAGCAGAAGAGGAAAAAAACTATTTATCAAATGCATCACGTACAACCAGGTCAAGGTATTCTTGAATGTAACAGTTTTTGGCGGCATTTCAGTCACGGGAAGCAATAAACCCGATATAGGTTCAAAAGGTGTGATATGCGGGACACCGCTGGAAACTAATGAAGAGGAAATACAGACAGCACTGAAAAGACAAAGAGTAATTACATGTATAAGACTTAAAGTGATTACACAATGGTAAAAAATATTTTGATATATGATCAAGAATAGAATTCTAAGAAACATTACTTAAAAATATGATGATTTTCAATCGAAATCAATGCATTTTGGCTAATTTTATCATAAAAAGTCAATAGCTGACCAAAAAAAATTTGAGGATGAGGTATGACGTAAAAGTGGGTACCCAGCTTTGCGCATTGCAGTTGTGCTGCGCGCTAGACTGTACAATATGTATTATACCTTGCGCGCATTTTGCTATAAGTGCGCGACAAGGTACCCACTTTGACGTCATTTTGACGTAAAAGTGGGTACCCAGTTGAAACTGGGTCACAGCTGAGGGGTCAAAAATATCCTGAAATCTTACCACATTTGGGGGTTTCCTTGGCAACACGACTTTTTAAAAAACTTTAGGCAGATGATTTTCTGCTAACAAAATCATGCTCTTTCAAATGAGCTAACATTATTTCAGCATTGGGTACCCCCTTTAAGAAAAGAAATGAGCAAAGAAAGCTAGAACCATCACGATCAATTTTATTGATCTTCAAGAATAAACTCCACCGGACACTGTCAAGATTCGAAAGCATTCCTGTAAGACCTTATGTGGAACAGGTTATCAGATGCTATAAATGCCAACACTTCGGGCACTTGAGCAAAAATTGCCATGCAAAAAGCCCGCGCTGCGCTAGGTGCGGCAATGACAGTCAGGGCGCATACAAGGACTGCCCTAACCAGAATTTGGCGCCAAAATGCGTCAATTGTTCAGGACCGCACTCAGCCGCTTATCAAGGATGCCCGAAATACAAAGAACAAAAAGAAATTCTCAAAGTAAAAAGTGACAATAACATATCCTACGCCGAGGCTGCTAAACAAATCAAAGCAAACCCCCTAGTGAATGCCACTTTAACGCCACCGGTACAAAACCGAAGAAATCCTTCTACCCCTGTAGACGCTTAGGTCCCTAATGGGACCATTGATCCCATTAGGCCAGTTATAGTTACCCAATCAACCCAAAACGCTAATCAGGACAATCATGACATTGAGAATGAGCCCAGCAATGTTCCGTCCACGTCAGGCGTGGGAATGCTTTCAAATCAACAACAAAGAACTGAAGCTCCTAAACTTTTTGAACACACTGGAATGAAGGACAGCTTCGTCGAGTTTTTAACATACCTTACTAAGGTGGTACATTGTGTATCTGAGTGGCCTAGATCCTTGTGATTGAGAAGCCCGCTCAACGTACGCAGCAGGGTTGGCCGGGACGATACATCACCAAGCAGTGAACCAGCGAAAGCACAGGCGCACCAGTCTCCAAGCTTAGAATTATTAATAAACGACTGACTAGACTTTTCATTCTTGACAACGAGACTAGGCGTAAATAGTCAATTCTGACTGAAGCGCCAAAAATACAGCCAACAACAACAACTACAATAAATTAAGAAATCAAAAGTAAATGAATGATATCAGAGATGTTATGAGAACGTTTGACTACGATTAGTAACGTTACAAAAAAAGGACATGAGCAAAAAACCAAAGTTTTTGAAAAAATATTCCTCCTTACTGTGACGTACCTCACACTTAGAGCCATATCAGTATTACTTCTTAAATGATGACAAATGTTTACCCCAATTTTTTAAAGAGTTTCCCCTCTCTACTTTTTAAAGTAAAGACTAAAATCTTGGTTAGTAATGTTATGGTTAGTCAAGTTACAATTTGTCCAGCACCACATTTTTGAGGTTTGGCCTTTTCAGCAACTCATAAGCGAATACTTTCTTTTAATTTGGTGTGACTAAATGTCCTTCAGATTATCTAGTCGAAAAATTCACAAAAGAAACAATATTTTTCTGTCCAGGTCTAAAAAATTGTGTGTAGTCCCATATATCTAATTTTTTGTATGGTTTGGATTCTCCTATAAGGGGACATTTTAGGCATTTTTTTTTTTGTTTTTTGGTGAGTATGAAACCCCTTTGTATCAACAATTTCTGTATGAATTTTAATCCCCCAATTGACCTGAATTTGAGAAAGAGCAAAAATAAAGTTTGGGCCAATGTCTACTTAAAGGCATTGGTTAACATTGTTATGATTTTAAAAAATCTTGTTTTGTTACTTGAAAATGGGATAAACATAAGGGTTATAGTGTAAAAATACCAGTCTGAAAGTTTCAAAGTATAATATCCACAGGAAATATTTTTAAATATCAAAAATGTGAACCAATTTTTTGAAAAATATACGAGGGACGGTTACACAGAATAAGGAGTGCGCATGCGCGTATGACTCACCTTACCGTACTGTGTGTATTGGCGTATCACGCGGCGGGAGGCACATAACGGCATTTTCAAATTCAAGCAAAGTAGTCCTCTTAGTGATTGTCTCGTGAGACGAAGGGTATTAAAATTGCCGTTTGCATCTAACTTGAACTTTTTCATTCCAAATTATGGTCGGTTTCAGGGTTTTTTAGTACAAATACAAGTACTCATACACATGTTTCATCTTAGTTTGAGAATTTTTTAAATCAGCTACTCACAAAGTTAGCCAATGCCTTTAATCATGGAATTGCCCATAAGATATTTGACTAATTCAGCACCTTACTGGTCCAATTGTTTACTTTCCTAAACCACGCTATATTTCAAATATCACAAGCGAGGGAGGCGAGATAGGGGAAAAAACAATCCTTTAGTGATGCAGTGTTATTTTGTCATCAAAATCTACTATAGGTTTATAAAATATCTACATTACACATTCGAGTGAGCTCAGCGAGCGAGGAAAAAAATTTACATTCTTTGATAGCCTCAAGATATCTAAAACACCTAATTGCCAAATAATGCTTTTCGGCACATCTCTTGCCGTCTAAAACCATTTTATTTCTATGAGCGAGCGAAGCGAGCTACCAACAAAAATTCTGTTTCTTTCTAATAAAACGTAGAATTTCCACCCAAATAAATTAGATGAATTTTATGATGTACCATTTCCCTGTATTCGAGAAAAGCTTAACATCTCGCTGTAAAAATATTACAATATTCGGACATGTTGCTGAGGGAATAAGAACGCTTGCCTCATGATCTTGTTTCTATGAGCGAGCGGAGCGAGCGAGCGAGAAAGGGCTATTTTTTAAATATTTAGAACAGCTAGGTTCTAGTGTAGTGTTACTCCAATCTTATGACTTTAATAACATACATTTTATCAGCATCCTCCTAATATTTGGTATGATAGGAATAGGCAACAGAACATTATCTCATGAAAATTCTTCTGTTATGGGTCTTCTTCCAGTTCGATTTCTTGCAGTTATATTATAATAGTACATGTATAACAATGGGTAGAAAGACAAGATCTAAACCAGTTTCATTTCATAATAAACCCTGATAAAAATATTAACTGGCATTGGTTAAGATAACAAAAGATATTAAATGCGAGTAGAACAATAATAGCATACTATTTGATAGAAAGACAAGATGCAAACCGATTTGCTTTTATAAAGGAAATATTATAACCTCATTGGTTGGGATACTTCAAATGCGAGCGAGCGAAGCGACAGAGCGCTGAAAGCCTTTTCCTTTTCCTTTCTTTAAAAAAAAACAAAAACATTGTTTCTTTGCTCTTTATTCTCACTGTCTTCGTCTTTACTTTTTTTTCAAGGATTATAGGAGGCTATGACATTTTGCATTTTTTTTTCATGGTAAATTATTGGGGGGATGACTGTACAGGCCATCCCCCCTGACCGAAATATTTGGGGGGGGGGATATATCCCCCATCCCCCTGGGATCGACACCAATGGTTATAGAACAAAAATATCACCACGCATGGTCATGCAGAAGGATCAACCATTCAACCACTCAGTCATTTAACCACTTAATCAGGTCAATCAACCGATTAATCCATCAGAAAACAACTACTCAATCATACACTCCTTCAATCAAAAAGACAAGTGAGTTGACGCAGCAGAATAAAACAATCAGCAATGCAAAATAGCAAGTTTCATGATCATTCCTCTTTACCTCAGAGATAAAACAATGATACTTTTTGGAGTCATATTTTTCTGCAACCTGCAAAGCGAAACAAGGTAAAAATGATTGAGAAAGTATCAAGTCTCTTCATTCGAATTAATGTTAGAGTTTTTTTAGTCATGATCATGAACCTACCCGTTTGCACGGCAAATACCACTTATTCAGTTGTGCCAACTCCATCTTTTTTTGGGGGGGGGGGGGATTAAATGAGAGTATAAATATAATTGATTGTTTTTCTTTTCTGTTTAATTGATTGATTGACCTATTGGCTGACTGATTGGTTGATTTATTCCTTGATCTTTCTGCATGACCATGCGTGGTGATAACCTTTCTGACATCCTAAGTATGGCCAGCATAATGTCAAAATTTACCCGAAAATTAATGATTTAAAACCATTATAAACAAAGTATTCAGTTGCTCACACAAAAATATACATGTTAATTAGATATGTCAGAACATATTCACAGCAAAGCATCTTCCTCATAAACTGTCATGAACCCAGCGGAAAATATTATCCAAGCCTTTACAGTGTGCAATAATACACTAACTGCTAAAAGCTCAAAATAAGGTCAAAACTTCATGGGTGTTTTTCTCGAAAACGTACTTTTTGCGCACGTGCGCGTTAGTGGCCTTTTCCGGGAAGGCGACGAATTTGGTTAAAACATTTTTAATCAACCTTGAGATAAAACCCTATCCCCCACCGATCGGGTTGTGTCTTTTGTTTTTATCACGACCGCCGACATTCCGTTTTTTTTTTGTTGTTGTTGTTGAATAAAAGTTGCTTATAGCGACATACGACTTGCCTAATGCCTGCCAGACTGTGAATTCCATCCGTATAATGCTTATACATAACAGGTATAAATACTTTGATATTTGATAATTTGATACTTTGATACTTTGATACTTTGATATCCCCACGAATTCACCAACCCCAAAGGCGAAATGTGTCCGTACGTGCATTTAATTGAACATACAGATGGTGTTGTTGATGTGTGAGCTCACAGATCATAGAGAACAGTCCAGGCAGTGGACTGTCGAAAGATGCGCAAGACGAAAAAAAAAAAAAAATGTCAGGCATGTCAGGTGGTGTGCCGTGAAATGTAAAAACAAAAGGAATAAAAAAAAAATTACTTGAATCAGCATGTCACTCCCGTTTCTTTTTCTTCTTTTTTTCTCCTTGATTTCTTGTTCTTTTCTCCTCTTTTCCCCTTATGTTTCCTGTGTGTTTGTCTTGTTTTTTCTTGTCTTGTCTTTCTTTCGTCTTGTCTTGTCTTGTCTTATCTTGTCTTATCTTGTCTTATCTTGTCCTTTTCCTATTGTTCTTTCCCTTCTCGTCTTGTCTCTCATGCGCAACGCATCCTTCATCTCGCGGAGTCCTCGCTGTGTGACTGAACCTGCAACTGTAATATATACTGCTGTTTTACCTAGCTCTATATCATTTCAGTATCTTTTTCTGTTTTCTTTTTTTACTTTCCTTTTCCTTTCTTGAGGAATCCACGTAATTACAAGATTGCTTTCTTGTGGATTTCTCTTTTCCAATATTAATTTCCCTTTTTAAAAATACATTGTGTCAAGCAGACATCTATTTTGTTTTGATGTTTAAAAAAGAGAAAAAATGCATGTTAAGTTGCGGTATTTTTGTTTAAAAAAAAACATTATGTCTCGTGTTATGTTAGAAATAAATCCTGAACTTGAACTTGAACTTGACACATCAACACATTCCACATGTGACAGTAAGAAGAGTAATAACACAGACCTTTACAACCAAAATGATCTCACATGCAGGATACAATGGGGAAAGTTATGACTAACATATAACATGGCTATGTAAACAGGCCAATCAACTCAATTCAAATCCATTTTCCCCTCACAAAGTGTAATTTTATGATCTTTCATAATAATAAAAACATTGATTATGACAGCATTTCTATATATCTTGACAAATAATTCAATTACATTCCCCCACCTTCCTTGGGATTTCATCTTTCCGCTTTTTCGTCAATTTCTCTTTGTCTGTTTATACTCCTTTTCTTTTGCACCTCCTACTCTTTCTTTATTCGATTTCGTCTTTTTTTCTCTCTCTCTTTCTTAAGCTCAGCGGTTTAGGATTTTTTTTCTTCTGTGTGAGTGTGGGTGCGTGGGTGTGTGAGGGTGTATGCGTGTGTGCCTTTGCGTGTGCTTTTTTGGTGTCTCTTCTTTTCATGTTTTTATATATACCTTTTCATAATCATACATATTTATTATGTCCTAGGGCACCCTCAAACCAAGCTTTTGCTTTTAGAGGTGTGTCCTCCAATTATTCATGTAATTACGATGATTATATATTATGTCATATTTTGTTATCAATACCCTGAATGTCAATTTGTTGTTTCATTATTTTGCTGTTTATTTGAAAAATTGGAAATAAACGAGCCTTTAGCCAGTAGGATGCATGTAGAGTCAACAACAAAATTATTCATACCCCTTGTGATCAGGGTGATAATGAAGTACTTTACAAGCTGGACTAGTGGAATTAGCGCATGACATTCAGAGAAGTTGCAAACAACCCTTTGTTTAAAGTACTTTCGATTACATTTTTCGACAAAATATGAACCCTTTCAGCGTGAAACAGGTAAACAGTGGACTCCAGAACGATGCAATCCTTTAATTTGTGGTCTACAAACTACATTTTGCACTAAAGTGCCCTTTTCGCAAAAAAAAAAAAAGGGAAAAGAAAAGACACCAGGACCCCTATTTTTGTCAAAACCTCTTGTTTATTTATTTATACATGGTTTATTTCAATTTATGAATGGCAGCCAATAGCCGAAATAGTCCCGCCATTTACTATTACAAAAAACATTTAATGATACAGTAAACCTTGAGGAAATGTAGTAAGCTGGTCTAAGGAGTGATCACCATTAAACCACACATGCATGACATGAACAGAAAATAAAATCATGAATCCACGGAGATAGATCGTATTTATCCATCAGTTAAACTACTGATGATAAATATGGGCCTATAATCAATCTAAGTAGGTAAAAGGTTAGCCAGAGGCAACCTGGAAAAAATACAGAAACGGCAAAATCAAGCCAGTTTACGGACACGATGAAATGAACAGATGTGACTTGCAAAATAAACGCGGTTGGGCTTGAAAATGATAATTCCCTTTACACAATCATGTTTCAGTGATTTCAAAGCAGTCATATTGATTTTGATTTTGATATTGACATAACCTGTCAATTTTATAGAATAGGCCAAGTGCAGGGAAATTGATTCCTGATTTTATCAGAATAGTCTTGGGTTTTTTTTAATTGATGTGTTTAACTACTTTATTTCCATATTTATTCCAAGCAAGGGAATTGTAAAAAAAAAAAAAAAACATCATACGAGTTATGATATTTTTAGAGAGCAGAAATGAAATATACAGAAGAACGCTGATATTTAGAATACGGAATTTTTTTAAACCTAAATGATTATACAGAACATAATGTTGACCCAGGGAGCTGGCAACTCCATGGTTGACCTAAACTTGAACCATGGATCCTACTAGAACACGGAGGGACATACTGAACAACATACTGAGTAACATGAAACCCAAGGTAATTTGAGAAATAACCATCAGATCATGGCAAAATTTTGATGGTACTTTCATGGTACTGTCCTGGTTTTAATTTAACCCTTGCCCTCCATTACATCCTTCAAATCCATACAATCCGTGCTGTTATATCCCAGACCTGAACCTTCTCCTTTAACATGAATTAGGACGAGACTCCTACAACAGGCAGTCTGGTGCTGTTGATCTCCGACACAGACCGGAGGAAGAAGAAGAAGAAGAAGAAGATAGTAATTTCGTCAAAATACCATGGGTAATACCATGGTTTTGTTTTGCAGGGAATGTTTGTATAAGGTGCATGCCCTGCTGTTTGGTCAATTTTAACACAAACCTCGATCCTGACACTGTTAGCTCACTTCAATTTGAAGATATAGTTCACTTTTTTTGTACGAGGTTAAATATTTGTGTAACCCGTTGTCTAGATGTCCTCAGATTGTTGTGCATTTCACTATGTAGCAAAATGACCTTGACATGAAGCATATGATTATGGCGAATTCAAACGGGGGAAATGAAGGAACGAGAAACTATGAATTGATTTTTAATTTGCCCAAACTATGACTGAGTCAAAATATCTACCTGATATGGCTATCGAAGGACTGAAGTTATCCACAGTCTTGGATTCCACGTACAAACTTTCCTGGAGATGACGGAAGTCCACACATGGAAAACGTGATTTTCTTATCAAAGACTATATAGCGAATCCTGAAGAAAGTCCTGTACTTATAATAGATGCGAGTTAATTGTAGAGAAAAATCCGGAAAACTTGATTCGGAGGCATTCAAAACTATCCACTCCGTTATGATTATGATGTAGTCTTTGATGAATCACAGTACGACTTCAGCAAGGTAAATGCCTCGCTATTCGGAGGCGTTCCTTTATAGAGAAGAGAGGCGTGCACACCGGCCCGTGATGCTGAGATACAACTCTGTCCGTGCGCGCTCTGAGGCGAGTTCACTTTCGGTCGTCGAACATCGCGCCGTCATCGGAGCCTGAGGGGAGGAGAGGTATAGAAAAGAGGCACCAGTAGAATAATGGGGAAAAAAAGGGGGTGATGGGGGCAGTGGTGAATATAAGAATTAGGGCGCACGGGATAAACATAAAATTTCAACGGGAAACTTATTGCAAAGCAATAGGAGTTGGACCTTTGTCAAATTTCAATGTCATTAAAAATAAAATCTATAATACTATACATTCTTTAATCCGGAAGCGGGATGGAGGACCAAACATATGCACTTTGTATTATCTTATGAGGCTCATATTCAATACATGTTTACTTCTTTTTCTCCGCTTTGTTTTCCTCTTCTTCTTCTTCTTTTTTTTTTTTTTCTTTCTTCTTTTACGCCACCTTCAAATTTAGGTCAAGGGGTTAGATGAGATTTGGAAGGAGGTAAGATGAGATTTGGAAGCCCGTTGATGAGCTAAGCGACATGACCATTATGACGACGGCAAAACGAAAGCACCATCGGAGAAAGGTAAGCTATATCCCTTGGTCATGTTGGTGGGCGTAAACAGAGCCTGCAAGAACGCTTGTCAAGTACGTGCTCCCATCAGGAGCTACGAAGAATTCGGAGGGAAAAAAATCTCGACTTACATGCAATAACGTAAACAAATAAATGAATAAATGAATGGAGCGAAACCATCAGAAGCTTTCAGTATTCATTTCTTGAGTCTTGTCTGTTACGGTGTGTGTGTGTGTGGGGGGGGGTACTCTGTTTATTGTGGGTGGTAAGGATGTGCCATGGAGCGGACCCCCATTTATTTTACACCTAAATTTCTCTTTGAAGGGATGTCATTTTAAATGTCATTTCAATTCGTTTGTAGACAAGTAAAATAAAAAAATGAACAAATAATATTGAATTGTGGGATCTTGTACAGCGCTCATGTATGTTAAAGACTTTGCATTCACGACACTCATCTGTTATTACCATGCCTTTAGCATGGCTGTTATCTCCCCCCCCCCCCCCAAAAAAAAAAAATAAATAAATAAATAAATAAATAAAACTCAGTTTCAAAGCATCTCCTTCTTAAATTTCTCCGTTCTGGGGATTACTTTCTTACAGATGGTAGTTTTGGTTGCAGAAAATAAAGGCAAGTTTCGCTGTATTTTCCAAGTTATTTCGATTCTTATGCTGGTCCCACTAACTGTAAAGCGTGCTGGAGTCTGCAAATTAATAACAATAATGCCGGAGCTGAGGCTCTTACACTAACTAATCTGTGCAGCCGCAAAGTGCCGTTGCTATTTCTACTCCTTACTATATAGACTTTTGCCATGTTTTGGTGATTCCTTACTCATCTATTTTGAATATTTCATCACTCCCAAGTGTTGTTTGCAACTTACGAGCACCAATCGATCATGGCCAACTCAACTCGGCAAACAGCAGCGGTAACGTGCCAGGTTATCAGGGATCTTTTGAAGAATCAATAATTTCTTGAACTTCTTGACAATGCTGTTAGCAAGGCTATAGATAAAAAGATGGATCATCATAATCAAATGTTACCCAAGTCCCTTCAAGATTATTTCAAAATTAATAGTTCATACCATTCATACCAAACGAGAAATTAAAAAAATTACCACCCAGGAAAGCCTCATCATCATAATTGCTGTTCTTCTGGTAGTTCCGGAGAGCCCTGCAGATGTCATAAGCATGATCATATTCGCTGATTTCCGTCGAGATATTGTGGCTTCAAAATATTGATTCTCTTTTAGTACCAAATTTCATCGTATTTACCCAGGGTAGCAACATGTGGGCCCCGTTCAAAAAATTACCACCCTCCTTTGCCAAGTACACTTTAACTAAACGATCTGTATTTTACTTTGGACCAGTTTTCTGGAATTCATTACCCAACTCAATTAAGTTATGTAAATCTCTAAATCAGTTCAAAAAAGCATATCTCCAGAACCAAACTTATCTCAACACGGCTTTCCTTTCATTGTAATAATTTAATTCTTTTCCCCTCTCTTCTGTATGTTATTTTGATTTATAATTGTATTCTTCTTGTCATTGTTTTTTATGCAATGCCTTAACCACTAGACCACGGAGACGGGCCAGTGGTTTCGGAGACTCCAAATTCGCTTAACCGACAGAATGACAAATCTTCAACCCTCACTAATTAATTCCTTTGTTGGTGGCAGATGAGGGTTGAAGATTTGTCAATCTGTTGATGAGTTTCGAACAATGACCTGCCGCACACCTCAGCTTTGATTCATGCTACGCTATCATTCTCTCAATTGATCACACACACACACACACACACACACACATATATATATATATTCATATATGTTGATATATTATTTATTAAATTACACCATGAAGTAATGAAGGTCACTTCAATCCTGATACAATTACCTTTCTTATTTTTACACTGATTAATTCATTATAATACCCTGCTACTTGTATCTCTACAAAATGTTTAATTCATCATGTACCGTAATGTTGATAGACATACCTAATATGCCTAATATATTTACTTATATAGCGTTATGTGCAAACACAAACACTAGTCGATTTTATGCTTAATTTTAGCATAAATCTTAATAACGAACACATATTTTTGTATAGATCACCACGTCACAGACCAAGACATAATAGTCTAATCAAGTGACTACGAGGAAACTGAGCACCATACAGAGACTATGACATGTTCACAGTAAATATTTCTGGAATAACAGTAAATAGTATTCGTTAAATTTCATGAGTATGAGGTAATAATCTTCTGCGTTCAATAATTCATAACCCTAACTCATGCGAATTGATGTAACTTTGTAATTTTTCTATAACGTAAGCTGTCATTTTCATAAACACAGATGCAAATTATAACTCATAAACATTTAAAGACTATTTTCTTTACACATTCTGTGTCCAATTATATATCCGGCATACTTCGTATTTGTTTTTGTTTTTTCTTATGATTCATTTGTAGATGACCCTGAAGAAGAAGATTACCATGATTACATGTTAATCGAAAGCTTGAAGCTACGACCCGTTCTCTGGTCTATTTCTTCTGCTTATCCATTAATCATTATGAAACATCAACCAAGTTTTGTCCAGGAAACATTTCTTTCACTATATATATATATATATATATATATATATATATATATATATTATTTTTTTTTTCTGTTTTCATATAAGTGCATTCTTGTTCAGTAACATGAACAATCATAAATAAGGAAGTTTATAATCATTATTACTTTTTTAAAAAGATTAACTTTTTTTTATATATTTTCATCAAACACAAAATCATTCGTGGAAGAATGATTGCCATCGTCAGCAATTTGCTTGAAAATGTGGCAGCCACAAAAAATCTTCTTAAAAAGATAAACACTGCCTGAAAGCAGAATTGATAAGTATATTGAACAAAAAAATTAAAGGATGTTGATGATGATGTTGATGATGATGATTATATTTTTTCGCTTTGTCACCAAAACTGTAAACAAATGGGCTTTAAAATCCTTAGCGATCATATCAGCCAGGTCTTTGCACCTTTAATAAATAATTTTGTATGGCATGGGCAGACTCAGGATCCCTAGAATAGCTGACCCACCAATTAATCTTTTCCCCAAAATTGTCACAAAAATAGGGTCTTCACTGGAAAGACCGCGGCACCTCTCTCTTTCTTTCTCTCTCTATCTCTTTCTCTCGGGAGAAGTTGGCAAGTTCTTTTTTACCCATAAGCCCATTTTCGTGGGCGTGATATCTATATTTTTCCGACAAACTGAACAT
>CM057161.1:22243907-22323678 GCA_029962745.1 Echinometra lucunter | reverse complement strand
AAAAAAAAAAGACTTTTCAAAGTGAAACTTTATTCACATTTATATTTAATAAATAATGCAGATAAAAATTTGTATGCCATACCAGTTATCAAAACGATAAGTAATACATAAGAAGGTAAGCATTAAGCATTTCATAATGTAAACAATAAATTGGGCAGTAGAAAATGGGAAAAATTTTTGTTTGGCATTCAAATCTACGCATTAATCCATACTGCTATTGTTCATGTATTTTGGTTGCCAGTACTAATCAAAGATAAGATACATGTATATTTTTGCATTCTTGTTTGAGTACTAGTACAACAGTACACTGTAGGTAGTTTTGAATTACATGAAGAGTTTGAATGCAAAATCCGATATATATATCCCTTTTTTTTATTGAGATATTTGCAATTAAAGATCAGAAAAACAAAGAAATTAATAAGAAAATTTATGCTACTTTTGACTATAACTTCAACAATATACCATGTAATGAGCGTTCATCATTTGAAAAGTATTATTTTGTAATATACATGTATGACGGTGACCTTATGATAGTTCAAAATTTTGAAAATTTGGTGTTTATTGATTTTTGCATATAAACTCTTCACATGTACTACATATACATGTACATGTATTATTAACATACTTTATATGTAATATTTCATTCAAGTTTAAAATATTAAGATTGCAAATACATGTACTTGATAATACTAAGTTCTATTTTACATCTACATGTATATTCTTGATTTTATCACATATTCCATGTTTTATGGTAAACATTATTTCACTGTGCTAACTGAAATACTTCGAAATAGCATATTTTTATGGCAAATAAAAATCATGAAAATAGAAATTTTTATAAATCTGCCTGTTGGGAATATGCTAGTGGATTTTACCTTTGATGCAATATAGATTACAAAATGACCAAGCTTTTTTGCACGTTATGATCGTATATGGCTTTTAAATATTTTCAAAGTTCGATATCTGGATGGCATTCAAAGGCACATTGTTTACACAATTAATTCAGTTGAAATTGCAAGTTTAGTTATTTTGTATTATAAAAGTAAAATATTGAATGATTCAACCTTAGTGACTAAAATTTATATTATCACTTTTCTATGATGTCTAGTTTATAAACTAATAGTGAATTTGCTATTTCAGTTTTGCCTGTATATTTTGTACCTGTATTTTGTAGGTACAAATTACATGTAATACGTATATACTTTAAATGCTTTGAATAATCCTAGTTGCCATATGAAATCTATTTTATTGACACATATATGTTCATATAGATGCAACTCCTTTCAGGCTTTCAGTATAATGTACATGTATTTTTTGGAAAATTTACTGTTTTGTATGCAGCTGCCTTTGTATTGGAAATGGGTTTGCTTTCATGTTGAATGATCAAAATTTATCATCAAAACTTGCGGGTAAGTACGGTATATAATATATTTCAGTCATGCAGCAAAATATGTGTGTATATATATATCAATTACTATTTTATCCCCTGAATTATGATGACAAACTCATGTTTAGTAAACCAAGACTTTTTTTAGAACTGAAATGTAAAGTTTTACATACATATAAAACATGTAACAAACCGTGCAGAAAAAATATTTTCAAGTTTCGGCTCTTAGCCTGTCAAATACGTGCTGAATTTTATTCCATGCGTGCAATGTACAGACAACATGTTCATGGAATGAAATTTATTTATTGTCGATTTTTTTTTTTTACATTTTTCCTACATGAAATATCTAGTAGTCTCTGTAAAAATATTTTTATGTTCATCCTTCTAAAGGAACATGTATTGAAATTTCTTGTCATGTGGTGATTGTGTCTCTATGTGTATAATAAAATTTCAAAGGAGTATAAACCTGTCAATTTGTATTTCATTATTGTGATTACTACATTTTACCCTAATGGGTTTTTTTTTTTTTGGGGGGGGGGGGGGCAAATCATTGCCATCTAGGCTCTTGGGCAAATACATACCTGTGTCATGAACATGTAGAGATACATGTAGTGAATTTTGTTTGAAGTAAGTATAATTTACACTTTTTATATTACACTTTGTAAGTGCAAGTAGTAAAAATTCATTTACTAAATCTAAAATTAAAAATCTTACATGTAAATGCATTTTAAATTATTTTGTTATCACCCTTTGGTCTCAATGACTACCCATCTGGGGCCTGGTGGCCTCAAATGCTGGAGCTCCTGTGAGTTATGTGCTGCCTGGGCTTGGCTTAAATTGCCAGTGAAAAGAGCAGCAAGAGGGCACCAGGCCTCACCAGGTGGAGCTGAGAATTCCATTGGGTGTTGCAAATGTTGTGAATTTGATTTAAGTTTTTTTGTATGGATATAAAATAATTTGTAGTATACCTCCATTAAAGATAACCAGTGCTGGGCTAGCGGCATGTGTGTGATGGTGTGTGCACTCTCTAAGTTTTCACCATTATTAAGTGAAGTCTTTATTTCTGTCTAGCTCCCTCTACAGCTCAGTATTGTACATTTTCCAACCTGTAGTTCATTAGCTTACAAGTTCATCCTGGTCGCGCGTATTTTTTTTACGTTAGAGTTCTGCCATAATGGCGAGGAAATTCAGGAAAACCGGTGGAAAATGAGTCTAACTCGTCAGCGCACACAATATTAGCAAAAATGTACTGTACGTATGTAAGATGCACACATAATTTTGTGCGGGTTTTTGTGTCATGTCTAACTGCTCAGAATCTGGAGTAGGCTATTTACACGACAAGGGAAACAATTCGGAAATGGAAAAGAGAAAGGATCATAGACTGAAGGGAAAACAAATGTGTAAGAAAAAGAGGTGATAGAATGAAGGGAAAACAAAGAAATACACAAGGAAAAGAGCAGGATAAGCAGAAATATCAAAAGATAACAAAAACAATGATAAAGGAATGGAATCAAAGAATGTAGGCCTACATAAGGAAATAGGCTACAAAGAGGAGTGACAACACTGTCATTTACAGCATTTTCAAGTTACGTACTTCGTATTTCGAGTTTTGTATTTCGGATTTTGGTTCTCGATAGTAGGAAGCATCAATTGCAGACCAAGCTGCAACATTTTCTGAGTAAGAAGACATTTTGTGGGCTTTTCAAGCACTCGGCACTCAACCCTTAGTTTGCACGGTCCCTAAACTAACACACGTGTATTTCAATTTTCCCGCCTATCCCCTTACAGCCAATCATGGCTTCGGGTTCCATTTCAGAACCTGAGCAGATGGTAAGTGACGAGGAGGAATATCAATGGGTAGTAAACCAAAAAACTGTCCGCAAAAAAAAAGCACTCACCATCAGCCTGAAAAAAGAAAAAGACATAGAAAATCTCAGTCAAAATGAAGAAGTTCTATTCAATTTTTTGCATGTCATTTACGGACTCTAGGCATTTATAAACTATAAACGACAATTTGGAAATGCAGTCAATTAACACTTAGTCACAAATCATGATGCATAATTTCTAAATTGGGCTGTTATTTTTCCACAAAAGTAAGATATGCACAATGGTTTCACAAGCAGCAATGCTTATCATTTTCATGCATCTCCCTGTTGTCAATATCTTCAAAGCAAACAACTGATTTCATGCAATTTTCTGAAGCAAAAAATAGAAATAAAATAAAAGAACAAATAATAAATGCATAAGAAATAAGTATAAGAAATAACATAAACCCCCTGCTTATCAGAGTGCAATGATAAAACAGACATAAACATTGGGCCTAATGTTCTTTAAATGTCTGCCTCTTGAATTTGAATACAAGGAAAGAATAAACAAATGTAAACAAAAAAAAAATAAAAAGAAATAACATAAATCCCCTGCTTCTCAAGTGCAATGATGAAATGGGCATAAAAAATGCACAATTTAAAAAAAAAATAGTGTCTGCCTCTTAAATGAAATACCGGTACACATTTTCAGAAGGAATCGCACAAGCTAAATCAAATCAATCAATCATTCTGATACTTCATCTTTCATCATCAAGTACTGGTACATCTAAATGTTATCATTTTCATTTACAGTTACCCCAGGTTTGACTGCTTTAAAAAAAATTCAAGACCCATTATTTTTTCATCAATTTCAATCAGTGTATTCCATCTACCAAAGTCTTAAACATCAAATGATTTGGTGGAAATAAATGAATTGCAGATCTGTTATGCAACGACATGTATAATGAATATCATAAATGAAAATATCAATTATCTCTGAGCATTGATAATCGTTGTGGTAAAATACTTTCAGTGACAATAAAAACAAAGAAACTCAAGATTTAATGATTGTAAAATTTATTTGAAAAGTGAGTACCTCAGTCATGATTAGTACACTTCAATAAAATAAAGTATATCTTCAAGGTTTGCTATAAAAATATTGAGTAAAACACAAGCGACTGGAAAATGTATGAAAGCTCTATACAAACAAGAAAGCTGGGCCATGTAATCCCTATTCCATTAATGCAAATCTGCTGGCACAATATGCAAACACATACTTCCTTGGTATTGAGGAATATTGTATTCTATGGAAAGATACCTACAAGGTAAAGTACAAACATCGTCATCATAATTGTCAGTGCTCTATATTGTGCAAAATTATTTTGCAACTACAAGTTCTGATTGACCTTGCTTTCATTGAAGAGCAAATGGCAAGTAACTGGGCTATGTGAGTTTTTTTGTTTGGTCAAGATATATATAGTATTATGTTTCCTGAAACATATATTGATTTGATAACCCATATCTTTAAAATTCTTTTTTTTAATGTTGTTAACCCGTACCAGTACAGCTTCTCCTTTTAATGACACTTTTGCAGTATCTCCTACGCAGAATGCACCGAATTACACATTATACTTTAGCAGAAAGAGAAAACATTACTGAAATCATGGTTTTGTTTTTAATGACGTAGGATTTCATTGGAACTAATCCTTAAAGTCTCTAATTTCAGTAATTTGGTATTGCAGTGTAAAATACATAATCACTATTTTGTGTATAAAGTGGGAATATTTCTGTTGAATCTTACCTTTTTTTCCAAACCATTTAGGAGTGGAAAATAAAAATGGTTGCCAATTTGAGGAGTGAAAGCTGATTAGTTTAGCTTTATAGAAACCTGTTTCTGCCTGGAATCCTACCTATATCACTCCTGTAGGGTAATCCTACATTATATTTCTACAGGAAAATACATAACATCACAGAAACAGATTGATAGTCAAAGCCTGTAATTATAAAACCTACAAAAGTAATCATAAATGTGACCACATATGCTAATTGCTTAAAAATGAATGAATGGCCAGAAAAGCAAAAGTAATTTCAGAAAATCATCTTTAAAAGTAATAGATAAAAAGACTCCCCCCGTACGTAACGTAGAAAAAAAAACTAATGTTCTATGAATGCAACATTCGTTGATAAAGTGCAATGAACTCCGTATTATTGATAATTTGTAAGTTATCGATACGTTGCCTATGGGATTTTGTACAGAAATTAGTGTGCAATATAACGCGTTATATACCACGGTCGTGGCCATATAATGAATTACGCAACGGCATCTGACCAATCAGAAACCTTGTTTTATGTAACCCATCGTATATAAAATTATAATGTGTATTCCAAGCATTCTGGATCAAAAGATAATGCAAAAACGGAGATGCTGTACTGATATGGGTTAACAAAACACACAAGATATCATAGCCTCTACATGTACTGCATATGAATCACATACGACTTTGTTCGACCCATTATCATCATTGGATTATAATGAGTGAGTTATAGAAAAGATATAAACTTGATGAATCCTCGACTGCGCACGGTCGAAATTATACCTCCGCCTTTGCCAGATCAGAAATATATCACTTTTAATTACAGGAAATGTATTAGGATACATTATAGTACAAAACTAGAAAAAATGGTTCTATCCGTCAAAAGGTTCTTAAGTTATCGCGAGAATGAGCAATTTTCACGTATACAATGACCTCTATGACCTTTGACCACACAAGTTTGAAGTTGATCCATCAAATGGTTCTTCAGTTATCGCGAGAATGAAAATGGGACGGACGGACATACAGACAGAAGCACAGGCGGACAACCCGAAAACATAATGCCTCTGGCACCCAACTTCGGCTGGCAGAGTCATAAAAACATACTGCACATTAATGTAAAAATTTAATTTGATCTGATGGCTATTTTCAATGACATTGCACTTTATTATAGTAATATAATTATAAAAAGTTGGTCAACTCCTTCTGGCATGAGCTCACTAAGAAATACTTTTTGAAAATACTTCATAGAAATTACACATGATTTTTGACATTTTTTCTGTGTTAAAAAGAGGTAAATAATGTACTGGTACGCATTTATGATTTTAAAAAACACACTAGACACAAGAAGAGATTTCAATTTTTTCCAAAAACATCCTCTAATCCGAATAACAAAAAATTCTATGGCACTGATTTGTAATCATCACAGAAAATAGAAGTGTAAAAATCTGAATATTCAAATTGTAATAATGATAGAAAATACACTTGTGATTCCCTTTAGTACTGATTTCTATATTAGCGCTGATTTGTCATTGAACTGACCAGACGAGATTTCACCAGATGGTGGATCTCCTGAGTGACTGACATCTTCAGTTGCACCTTCTTCCTCACCATGGGTTTCAGCACATTCAGAGGGCACTGTTGGCTGCTGGACAGATTCCTCTGCTGGACCAGTCTGTGGAACCTGTTCTTCAGTTGTTCTGGGCTGCTGAGGACCAGGAGCCATCATAAATTGGGGGTAGACTGCAGGGACCATCTGGATCTGTCCTCCAGGGCCTTGGACCTGGAAGAAGCCAACTTGTCCAGGTGGATATCCACTTAGCTGCTGTGCCAGTCCTGTAGGTTGTGCTTGTGGGACTGGCTGGGCTTGAGCAATAACTTGAGGCTGGATCTGCCCTGGTGCTTGGACCTGGATGAAGCCAGTTTGTCCTGCTGGAAAGCCACTAAACTGCTGGGTATTTCCTGTTGGTTGTGGTAGTGAGGTTGGTGACTGTTCTAACGTTGACTGATGTTCTGGGGCCGACTGATTCTGAGCAAGAACTTGAGCCTGCATCTGCCCTGAAGCTTGGACCTGGACAAACCCAGCTTGTCCTGATGGAGAGCCACTTGGCTGCTGGACCATTCCTACAGATTGTGGAATCAAGACAGGCTGCTGTTGATGGGATGGTTGTTGTTGAGGAGGTGGTGGAAGTCTTGGGATTGGTTGATTCTGCTGCGGCGCCACCGCCGGCATAGCTACGAAAGACCGAGATTCTGGGCTAGGCGCTACAAACAAGGGTTGACTAGGCAGAATAGAAGTGCCAGATGACTCACCTGTGGTACAATGATGCAAATGCAAGATTTAGATCTTGTTTACATTTCTTTTTACAACCAAGAAGAATCAGATTTTTGTTAAATCACCAGATATTATTAACAGCCACAGAAAGATTTAAGAAAAACACCACCAAGCAATGGATACTGATTTAAAAATGAAAAACAAGAAGAAAGTAAGACAATTTCATGTTTTTTATTGTTTTGTACTATTTTAATATCATCTTACGGTTGGGTTTTTTTTTCTGTATTCTTTTCTCTGATTTTTCATTTTATGGTACTTTTCTCGAATAATATTTTGACACTTTTCAAGACATGTAGAACAACAAGATGAGTGTGATTGCATCTCCTATATGCCCATGCCTATATTCAGTTAACTTCATAGCTGGACCCCCCCTTTTTTTTTTGGCTTGTCAGGGTTTTGGAAGAATCAGATTCCCCCCCCCCCTTCACAAATTCCTAAAGCCGACGATGGTTGCAGGCTCTTACTGAATGCTAACAAACACAATTAATTTACCTGCAATATAGATGGGTCCAGCACCTTGATTATTGGGTACTGCCATCATAGGCATTTCATTCATATTCACAGCATAGTAGACCTAGGAAAAAATAAAAACAAAAACAAAACAAAACATCATTGGAAGAATATGCACAGAACACAGTCATACACTAAAATGTCTCTCCATATCCCTTCACATGTATGATATCGATGAATAAGCATGGCTTTATATACTAAAGTAAGCTTGGGAAAAGAAAATCAAATAGAAAATGCCTAAATTAAAAGTAGTTTTAATACTTCTCCAAAGACGCCAAGGTCAAAGACCAGCAATGCGTGAGATTTTAGTCAGGGAACCGTGAGATTGCCGGGCGTTGTGTATAATATACATGTATATTATAGGCAGTGATGGGGATGAGCAAGAGCCCGCAATGCGGGAGTCTCATGTCCAATGTGTGAGACTTGACATGTCTGCTTCTGAAGAATATGAATTTGAAATAAAAATTTAAAGTGCACCAATCACCTCAAAAAATAATTTGCGTCCAGCTAATATGTGTGAAATAACTCCCCCCCCCCCCCAATACTTTGTCAGGCATTACGGGGGATAAACAGGTAAGGAGTTAAAAGAAAATAAAGGATAAAATCAGACGAAACAATTAGAGCATGTGCATATGACGAATAGTTTACCTCAACAGTCGCTATTATGTTGCGAGTATGCTTGAACTCTCAACATCTGTTTAAAGAAGTAATATTAAAAGCTCATATTTTGAGTACCTATGATATAGCAACAATGAATCCCTAACATATAGAGCATAATATCTCTTGGTGATTAGTACCGTTTATAAAACAGAAATATTAACCCGTTGCCTATGGAAACCAGATGGTTTCTGTATGAAGTCTATGGGTGTTTGAGAATTCAGTCGTCAACATGTTAAAAGGATATCTCATGTAAGATGTGAACATACCATTACAATCGCTCAACTTGAGGACAAGAGAAGGAAGTACAGTTAAGTTGGAAAAAAGTCGAGAGTAAATGGGGAAGGATATGAGAAATTACATGCTTTTTTGATCTAACAAGGGGACAAATTAAATCCTTACAAAAAACAAACAATAAACAAACAGAAATTTTGAAAATTAACAAAAAAATAAGGTGTTCACTGTTCACAGGTGGTCTTTCTATACAGGTTTTCTGTTATCCAGGGGGGTGTTTCATAAAGCTGTTCGTAAGTTACGCACGACTTAACGTACGACTGGTGATATGTTCTTGTGCTACATGTAAATGATTGAGAATCTGATTAGCACCCAAGAACATGTTCCAGTCGGTGCGTAAAGTCGTGCGTAACTTACGAACAGCTTTATGAAACACCCCCCAGGGCTTGTTTCACAGAACTGTGCGTAAAGTTACGCATGACTTTGATAATGGCTTGAATATGGAAAGCCAAATGGGATTCTCAATCATATCTCAATGGCATAGCTAAAGCTGAAATATCTATGTAGAAAAACATTTATCATTAGCAAAACATTAGTTATCTAAAATACTGATTTGTATAAATATAGGACAATATGTTGCACAACTCACCACATTTGAGTTGCCCGGATCGTCCATACACAGTCTGCAAATTTTAAAAGGTCTGCACCGTTTCAACATTGCACAGCCACCTCGGCAACATTGACAGGCCTTGTAGCAGGTCACAGAGGCTGCTATCCCTCCGCAAAGTGTTTCCAGGACGAAGACAAAGGTCAAGATAGCATTGGTCAGAATGCGTGACCACTGGATAGAAATAAGTTCATAAACATGCATGTGTCTGAATTAAATTTGTAGTACTGGGAGCAGAATGGAAATTGGAAATTTAAATTAAAGTTTTATTTATAAGGTCCTATTTGTTCCATGTGTCTTGAAAGATATATTTGCTGCATACTGTTATGTACTTTCTTGTGCGTTTTGATTTTCGACAAGATCAGGGAAAACAAACAACAGCATTATGCTATAGGTTTCCCTGTCCATTTTTGCACCTTAATCATTTGGATTACTCATACAACTTCACTGAGAAGTTCCTGGCCTTGCAAATCTCATGGTCCATTTCATCTTTGGTCATTCACTTTTTTAAGTTTGTCGAACCAATTTCATCATTCTGCAGTCCCATTACATCAGTCGAATCATTTTGAATACCCGTCTCTGTACAACTGCTTGGTATTATTATTATTATTATTATTATTATTACTTATATACTTATACCGCTCCTTTCCCATAAGGCCCAAAGCGCTTACAATAAATTAGATTACAAGTGTAAGTACATGTAATTATAGGATGAAATAAATATACATAAATAAAATGAAATAAAGAAATGATCTTAAAACTACAAACTGCAAAAAAGATGTGTTTTCAATGCCTTTTCAATGCCTAAAATTCTTCAACAATACCCTCTCTATAAGAATGCTTGATTTGACGGGTCCTTGAATCAGTGGGAAATGAAACTGTCAACAAAGATAAATATCTTTTTTGCTGCATTCGTCAGTATTCATTTTCTTGCCAGTGTAATTTCATCATATTGTAATACAGAAATTCAAATTTAGATCAAATATCTTTTTTTATTTGCAAATATGAAGATATAGCTACAATAAATACCGATGGGCTTTCACAGAAAGACCTTATAAGTGGTTGACAAATGAATCTTTGCCAATGGTCATACTCATGGGCGAGAAAAATCCCGAAGGCTACAATCATCAAGAGAGCGAAAACCGAAGAAATGGTGGACATCACTAGGTAGGCCTTCACCTTTAAAGAAATCAACAGAAACGAAGTATCAAAACTAAAGTGCGATCATACTGACATTTTTTTTTTTTTTTTTTTTTTCATTTTTGAAATTCTGCGACAAGCCCATGACTTCAATGAACAAATATTTTTGAAATGAGAGTGAAAATGAGGGTAAAACATTATTCAAGTTAACTGACCTTAAATGACCCGTGACCTTGACTAAATTGACTTTGTGCCCTGAAATTTGTTTCACACGATATGTGATACTTGATAAGCCTTGGGTAAAGTTTCATGAAAATTAAACACATACTTTTGGAAAAAGTATATCTTAAAATGTCAACGCCGCCATCATCTTTGGAAAAGCGGCGCGTATATTTTGCTCCTGCTATGCAGGCAAGGCAAAAACCTAGAATAGTTCTTTTAAGAGCTTTTTTTTTCTGTTGCTGTTGATTTGTAATCATAATTAGTCCAAGAAAAATTTCTGCTTTGCTGCCCAAGGGGTCACCTTGAAAAATTTGCATAAATGTAAAAGTGACCGCTGGTTTGAATGTTTGATGTGCAGCCTACAGCTTCCGCAAAATCATTCTAGATGCTGCAATATAATACTTAACTCTAACAGTCTGACTGTGTAATAGTCCTGTCATATGATGGGAAGTTACAACATAATAGGCAAGCTACATTAACCCATTCTTGAACAGGAATTATTTGAAGCCTAATTTGATCAGCTTTTTTTCTTCAAATTGGCAACACCAACATTTTTATTTTATTGCTACATTTTTCTTATAAAACATCATGTATCTGAAATAAAAATAAATTGACAAAAAGTATAAGAGGTCAAAAAGTTGCCAATTTGCAGGATAAAAGAGTGATTTTAAACTTTCTATCACATTGCCAATTTAAAAATTTTAATGCTTATTTTCCTTTAGAAAATTTTCAGCATCAAACAACAAATACTGACAGAACCAAAATGGGCACAGTTTGTGTAGAACTTTTTGCTCTTTCTGCTCATGTATTTGGTATGATTTTTAGAGCTTTGCATCAAAAGTTATTAGGCCAAACCACAAAATGTGGACCTCTGTCACGAATGGGTTAACATGTCTGATGTTATTCTAATCTCTCCAAATTGAATTTTTTCACAGCATAGTGTCCATGTTTACAGGAAAAGGAAACCCTGGGGACAAGTCACTTTTAATGAAAAGAGAGGATATGGTGATCCAAGATTAAAATTTAAAATAAAATTGGTTACGAAATAAGAAATTATGAAAGTTGTAAAGTCTTGATTTACTTTCTATAGCGATCCTCAAATTGGCAATATCGCTTCAAAATGGCAGGTTTTCATGAACAACTCCCCATATGTTTTGCACATAAAATTCAGATTTTCTACATTATCTCTCAAGGTGCAGCTTTTCTCTTTGTGAACTCAACATATGTTGTGTCAAATACATTTTCCCATGATATATCTTGAGCTATTTAAAGCCTTGGGCAACAAAGCCAATATTGTTCTTTGACCATGTACAATCTAGAAAAAAAAAAAACCCAACTTAAATGGAAATAACTTTTCTAGGTTCATGAGATGTCCAGTTGGTGGTTGATTTATTACTTTTTTAAAGGACAAATATACCACAGATGTTCAAAAGTTTATATGGGAAACAAAAACAGATTACTTACGGTTTTTGTTCTTTCAGGTCTGTAGTAATTAGACACACCAATTATGCCAGTTGTAATAAAGATCTGAAAAATATTATTAATACAAAAATAGAAATGAAAATAACAAACAAGTGGAGATTCACATTCAGTTAATTGCTTGAAATAATCATATTAATAAACATGCTTTCAAACAGACATCTGAAAATACCATGAACTGGAAAAATCACCACTGATTATGTGTTAGTCACCTGTATTGTATTGAACTTGAACTAAACATAGCAAGTAGCAATTCAGACTCCTTTCTCTCCTATCTTTAAAATGTTCTCTAACTTTCGCAGAGCTTTTGCTCAATTAGTTGCCTATGTTCACATTACTAATGGCTTGTGATTCAGATATATGTTGCAAAGAGTCTTGGCACAAACTTGAACAAAATATGAAGGAATATAGATGATCCTAAATCAGAGCTGTAAGAATGTAGATCACAAGCTATGGGGTATATATATTATGTCTGAATCCCACCATGGCACTAATGTCCTTTGGCAAGGCTTGGCCCTCATTAGTGAGATTGCCAAGTCCTACCACTGGAAGTAGTTCGTAACCTTGGTGTCTTCTTTGACAGCAGTCTCAACATGGGCCAACATGTTAATAATATGTCTAATGCCTCCATAGCACCGAGAAGAATATAACAGATTCACACCCTTCTCGAAACAAACAACAGAGGTACTAGTCTCTGCATTCGCAACATCAGACTTTTCCAACGGCTTATGAGTAGGTCTTCCTGACAAAGAGATCAATAAACTGCAAGAATCCCACCATCCCTCAGATCTCAAACTAGTCCTGAACTCTTTAAGGAATGAATTAAAACACACCTAATTTGTGAAGCTAATGAAAGTTAAATCATTTCTTAAATATAAACTCACAAATAGCCCTCCCCAGATAGGGAGACCAAGGTACGACATGAAGGCTTCAAGAACTATGGCTGCTATTCCAAACACTACGCACAATGATCCAGCCATGATATGCATTACGCCTGTCACCTGAATCATAGAAAAAAGAAATATAAAAACAGAAAATGAAATAAAACAGGGCAACAATGGATCAACAAAAGTAAAAACAAAAAAGAAGAGGAAAAAGCATGTATGAAATGCTCTGGCCTACTGAAAACAATGATTGACAATATGATCAAGGTTCAGATAGTGGTTTAGAATTTGTTACAAAAGGTAGCTTCATTAAGGTGATATTTCAATTTAAACGCATAGTGGACGGTAGGTGGGGGGGGGGGGGGGGGGAGGGGAGGGCTGCTTGACTCTAATTTCCTAACTCTAAATACACATGCTTCCAACTTCCACCTCCCTGCTTCAAGGATGTCATGGGACTTGCAATCAGCTCATCTTGCCTGCTCATATAAAAATAAAGTATAACACGTCCCATCAGAACTTACACAAATGAATCACAGTGAAGATTAAAATGAACTAGTGTAGAAAAAAGTACTTCTGAATTCATTCTTCTATGCAATATTTCACATTGATCATATTTATTCCTGTACACTATGAATCAAGGATTATTCTCACGTGAATGGTCTTTGAGACACAACCCCGATATACTGTGTTGTCTCCATCATCAGGACTTTCTTGTAGAGTGGTAGGATTAAAGTTGCGGCTCACCATCTTTCAAGAGGTAGAATCTTAGAATAAAATAAATAAATAAATAGAATGAAATGAAGCATTACAATTATGGTGAACTAGTTCAGTACTTCAGTTTCTTGTTGATATACCAAACTTAAAATAGTCTAGATATGTCACACAATACTGAATTTAGCCTTCTATTAATATATTCTGGAATTATTGGAGTTTTTAAAAAGAGAAATGTACAATCTCACATAATCACACTATGATACATAAATAATAATACCAGAAAAGGTAGGGCCTATATAAAACCATTTCTAGATATTTATGAAGTTAACAAAATGTTTGCAAATTATCAAGGATTTAAGTTGATTAATAGATGGGATTTGTAATGCGCCAAATCCACTCTGCGGAGTGCCCAAGGCGCAGTGAAAGAAAGAAAGAGAGAGAAGAGCACAAATACAACGATAAATTAAGGAACAACTAAGAGTAGGAAGCATTGAATAGACGTGTCTTAAGGTAACGTTTAAATGTGTCAATTGAAGTGCATTCACGGATAACCAGGGGAAGATCATTCCAGAGAACAGGGCCAGCGTGAGCAAAAGCCCGTACCCCCCATGTCTTAACGGATTTGGGAACAACTAGGGAACCAGAGTTGGATGAACGTAGGGACCTGACAGGAGTGTATTTGTTAATCAGATTGATGTTGTATTGTGGAGCAGAACCGTTAATTGCATGGAATACAAGGAGAAGGATTTTGAAGATGATGCGATCGTTGACCTTCAACCAATGTAGAGATTTCAGGATGGGTGTGATATGAACATGTTTTTTAGATAGGGTAACCATGCGTGCTGCAGCGTTTTGGAGCTTTTGGAGTTTAGACAACTGGGTGTTGGGTAAGTTGTAAAGCAAGGCATTCCCGAAATCAAGTCGTGAAGAAATCAGTGCAGGAACTAATTTTTCAGTGGCAGATTTTGACAAATATTTCCTAATGAACCCAATATTGCAGAGCTGATACCTTACGGATCTACAGATGTTGCTTATTTGACTTGACATAGACATTCCACAATCTAACATGACCCCTAGGTTACGACACGTCTGGGACACATTTATGGTACATCCCGAAAAAGAGACGGATGACAACTTGACCTTACTAAGTTGAGCCCGTGAACCAAAAAGAAGGAACTCAGTTTTGGAGGGATTCAATTTTAATGAATGACGATCCAACCAGGAGTGAATGTCAGAGAGACAATTCTCAAGACAGGTAATTGCATTTTTTGCATCAGCCTGGTTTGGTTTGAAGGAGAGATAGAGTTGAATGTCGTCGGCATAGATATGATAATTGATATTATGGCGTCGTAAGATATGTCCCAAACTAATCAAATAAATTGAGAATAAAGTGGGCCCGCCCACAGAACCCTGCGGAACACCGTGAGTAAGGCATGCTGGTAGATTTGCAGTCATTAATACAGACAATCTGTGAGTGACATGAAAGATAAGACTGAAACCATGCATATGGCTGACCCCTAACACCAAATGAACTGAGTGTATTGAGCAGAACAGTATGACTGACGGTATCGAAAGCGGAAGACAAGTCGAGTAAGAACATGGCTGAGATATTTCCTTTGTCCATTCCCTGAAGGATGGAGTTGGACACATTGACCAGGAGAGTTTCCACACTGTGGTTGGGACGATATGCAGATTGAAAGGGATCAAATAATTTGTTATCCGAAAAATACTCAGTGAGTCTAGAAAAAACAACCCTTTCAAGAATTTTAAATAAGAATGGCAAATTACGCATTACAATCACGCATTGCTGCACATTAATTCTATAAGCATGTGCGCAACTTTGCTTTGCTTTGATTTTTATATCGAGCTAGCTGGCGATGCACAACACCAACAGGAACAATTCACACGAATCATACGTTCAAAAAAGCCATATACGACACGAAAATTAGATCAAATTGACAGTCAAAATAAAAAAAGGATAAACACCAGACAAGGTAAGTTTCACTTGATGGTGTAAATTTGTGATTACAACTTAAGTCGTAGAGCCTACAAGATTAAACCTTCAACTATACTAGCCCACGCAAGGTAAGCTCCGGCGTGGCCGTGTTGCGCCGCCGCATTTAGGCGTATAGGAGTTGGACTCTACGTGATTTCTTAAAAGTGATGGCTTGTTTGATGTCTTGTATCGGTAGATACGTCGGCATCGTGATTTAGTCCGACATTTCTTCATAGATAAAGATGTAAACGACATGAAACTGATTTGAATTCTTGAAAGTTGTGATCATTGTAACAAGAGAAAAATGGATTGATGTACCGGGTTGATTTTACCGGGTTCAGGCAGTTCACCTGTCAACCCGGAACCGACCCGAGCTCGGCAAAAACCCCCAACCTGCCGGGTTGTGTACGGCAGGCCCGGCCCGGCCCGGCACCCAGGCTTACTTACCATGAATATTCATAATTTTTCTTTCTCGCTGATCTGACTCATCTCGCCTGTCGTGTGCATACACACATGCATACTATACATGCTCTCGTATATCGCGATATCTCAATCTCCACACGCATGCGCATTGCAAATTATCTTAACCAACTATGAAGATCTTAACCCAAGGATATGACTGGATAAAGACTCCTTTTGGGGACCATCCTTTTCCTAATTGAACAAGATTTTTTATTCACAATGTTTGTGAGTACCCCAAATTGCTTGATTGAATTGCTCAATAAAAAAAAATCGGTATTTTGAGCTGGGGAGCCCCGCATAGGTAGGCATAGAAGCTTCCACTGTAATGCAATGCGCAGCCCAAACGCTATACGCGTTCGGGCTGCGGCAGTAAACCCTCACCCACTTATCCTGTGTACACGGTCAATGAATTGACGTCGTCCCACAAAAGTGACAGTTCTGTACCGAAACTACATAGCATGCTTTTCTACACTCACACTTGATGCTTCGGTTAGGTATACTAACCTCGCACTGCAGACGTGAACTAACATGCAATTTTTAGAATCCCTAAACTCAGACCCTCATAACAGCTTTTAACGCTCTTATTTGAGGCCCATTTTTTAATGAAACTAATATTCGGGTCTTACATTACATTACATTACAAGTATAACTAGAAATAACCAAAGAGTACAAAAATCACGCATTTTTGGTCTTACCTTGCAGCAAGTCAACAGCATATTCCTCCTTCGTCTGTGCTGCCGAGCATGCATGCTGGCGTGCTTACCGATTTGAACAGACTCAATTCAAGTCGTTGACATTTAATAGAAAATTTCATGAAAACTCAATGCGCTATTTCTCGCAATAAAAGCTCTGTGTATAATATGCAAAGAACACCACCTTTCGATATATTGACTGGAAATGGGAAAGAAGACCTAAAAATACATTTGGGCAGCAAATCCTTTCTAGAAATATATCTAGCGGCGTGGAACGAAAAAAGTTTTGCAAGAATTCTCAAACTTTGACCTGTTATGTAAACAACCATCGATGTAAACAATGAATTCTCATGTTTTGAAGTGCCAAGATGCTTGCTATGTACAAATAGGGGGTAAAAGCACTGGACGTCAATGTGGAGTAATAGCGTTAGCGTTTTTTTTGTTTTTTTTTTACTCCCCTGACGTCCCTGGACTAGTTTTGACCTACGGGTGCCCCCACCCAACTTTTGTCCTTTCAAAGAGCAAGTGTTTGTTAATTGCTTTTATTTTCTAAAAATTCATCAACATCATAAATGATCTAATTTATAATTGGTGGAAGCTCGGAGGTCGGACCAACAGTTAGTTAGAGAGTTCAACCCTGGGGGGGGGGGGGGGCACTCAGTATATAATGCGTGGTGGGTATGGGTTGCGGAAAAGACCCCCATTTTTACACTTAAATTTCCGTTCCAAAGCATAGCATTTTTATCTTATTGAGAAAAAGAACAAAAAAAGCCATTCCAAAGCATAGCATGTTCTTCTTATCGAGAAAAAAGAAGAAAGTAATCTGTTCCAAAGCTTCGCATATTTTTTGTTACGCCGTTCCGGCTGCATTTTTGGTGAAAAGCGGCCCGCAGAGCGCTGTCTGACCATCGCCTCTGCGCGAGCGCACCCGGCGCCCTTGCCGCCGGGCTAGCTGCATGCACGTATGCCCGTTCCATAGGGATACATACGCACTCACACGCAGGCAAACTGTTCCAAACTTAAGACCCCCATTTTCACAAACATTTGTAGTTCCGAAGCCCGTTCCGAAGTCGAAGACCCACCTATTCACAATAAGCCCGTTCCAAAGCCCCCAATTTTTTTGTCTCGCCTGTGGCACATACCTACCACTTTTGGGGTCGAGTGCCCTGTGGCGTAACAACCCGGGAGGGGGGGGGGGAGGGGGAAGGATTTCAGCGGGAAAATCCACCAAACCACTGGGAAAAAATGAAAGGGAAAGGAAGAAAAAGGAAGGGAGAAAGGGAAAGGAAGAAGAAGAAAGGGAAAGAAAGAAGAAAGGAAAAGGAAGGAGAAAGGGAAAGAAAGAAGGAGAAAGGGAAAGAAAGAAGAAAGGAAAAGGAAGGAGAAAGGGAAAGAAAGGAGAAAGGGAAAGGAAGAAGGAGAAAGGGAAAGAAAAAAGGAGAAGGGGGAGAAAGAAGAAGAAAAAGAGGGAAAAAGAGGGAAAGAAAAAAAAAAAAAAAAAAGCAAAGTGAAACAAAAGAAATGAGGGAAAATTTAGTACCAAAACCCCGGGGTTTCTGGGGGCTCCCCCCGCAGTGGCTTTCCCTGTAGACCCCCATCAGGGGCCCTAAGCCAGAACCCTGGGGGACCCACCCGCTAAGGGCTTCATAACAAGCTCACCTACGCATATTCTATTTCTAGACTTAGTTACTAGGAAATTTTCGGCTCTGTTCCCCCCCCCCCCCTGAAAACAGGCAGAGAATTACACCACTGATTCTAGACTTAATTACCGGGAAATTTTTGGCTATGCATATGCCCCCCCCCCACCCCATAACAGGCAGAGAGCGTAAGAAGAGCGGGAACTGACAGTGCAAAAACGCTGGAGCTTCCGCGCTTTGCGCGGGAGGGGGAAATTCCCCCCTCCCTGCACCCTCCCCTCTAGGGAGCACTACATTGGCGTAAATTCCAGGGGGTAGGGGGATCTATCACCCCCACTTGGGGGAGAGGGGGATGTTGTGTACAAATCCCCCCCCCCCCCCCATGCAGACACACTTTTTAAGGAAGAAAATATATTTCAATTAATCAGTAAGTAAAAATTCTGAGTATCTATCATAAACATATACCTAACCGAAGAATCAAGTGTGAGTGCATAAACAACCATTATATTTTAGAATTTCTATTTGAAAATGCTATTGAAAACAAAAAAGTGGTTATTTTTGGCTCGCTTGCTTCGCTCGCTCGTCAAAATCTTAGGATTTCCATCCGAAAATGAGATCAAAATCGAGAAAAGTGGTCATTCTTGGCTCGCTTGCTCGCAAAATAGATATGAAAATGTGTGTGACAGGGAAAAAAATCGTTAAAAAAGTTTTTCATCCCCCACTCCTCAAATTGGATTTACACCGGTCGAGCACCATCGTCCTCCTAAAATGCAGTCCTACCCTGATAGCAGACGGACGTCTTTAAGACGTCAAGAACTGGTCATAAACTGGTCCACACGTCATATGTCGTATACACGACTATTTTACGACAACTTTATGACGTCTTTATATAACCAAAATTTTCTCAAATTTTGTTTGAACATAAGATGACATATATTTTACGTCAAATATTTACCAATTTTTAACGTCTTTTTTAAAGACCAGAACAAGACGTATTTTTACGTCAATTATTTCCCACTTTATAACAGCTTTTTTCAAGACCATAACATGACGTTTTTACGTCGGTTTTACGTCGTGATACGATTGTAATAGTTGATCGTGATTCATGAATATTCATGAATGACCAGAAATGACTAAACTTCGTGAAAAAAGGAAGATAACATTTGAATTTTAACATTTTATCCAATGATTGCACTGCTGATTTATTGAACAATGTACTTCCATGTTGAACACCATTCAGTTAATGTCATGGGCAGGGTATTTCAGAATGTATCAAGAAATTGTAATTTCTAACTGTTTTTTTCAAGTACTACACTACAGTCCATATATATAGTAATGTCGATACAAAGCATTAGTAGATAGGATGTAGGATATTAGGATATAGGGCTAGTATAGGACGAACTATAGGCTAAAACATTAACAATGAGAAAACATTATAATGTTGTATACATTCTAAAATATTTTATAAACCAGCTTTGAAGCTTTGACGTCTTTATGATGTGATTTTTACCAGTCTGTGAGCTTACTTTGGGTCGTAAAGACGTCTTAAAGACGTTTTTTTCCGACCAACAAGATGTAAAATTGACGTAAAAATATGACGTCTTATTTTACGTCGTGTGCTGGTGCAAAGTATCGTCTTAAAGACGTATATATAATACGTAAATAAGACGTATGACACGACTTTAAAAAGACGTAAATATGATGTCATTCTTACCAGTCTCTGCTATCAGGGTAGCTACGCCACAGATTCTAGACATAGACTAGGCCTAGGGCCTAGATCTAGTTACCGGGAAATTTTGGGCTCTGCCCGCCCCCCTGATAACAGGTACCTGTTATGCCCCTGCGAGTGCCCCCCCCCCCCCCAGGAGTTCAACTTGCTCGGGTGCGGGCAAACAGCCGAAACTGAGTTGAGACGGACCCCCCCAAGACAAGTTACACTATTCATGGGGCGGCACCGGCGCACTGCAGCTCGGAGCGCCACTCCTCGACCTCGGCCCTGGCCTTGACTCTTGTCTTGAGCCGCATGTTGGATAGTTTGAATTCTTCTTTGAATCTTTCAACTTACATCAAACGATTTAACGTGGGCATCTGAACTCCAGAACTAGATCTATCCTTGTCAGCTGATTCAAGTCCAGGATGTAAAACTATAGTTTACTTTGATGTATTTTACATGGGGTAAGTAATCTTTGACCCTAAAGATCCTGAAATATACGGTATTCTTTATTTGACAAATAAAATATGAAAAAATATCATGACATTACTTTGCCACTTGCTGGTGATCCATGGTGGAGTTAGCCGAATGGGGGCCGCGCAGGAAGACAAAGGCCCCTAGAGTTGGGGAAATGGACATAATGCACATACTGCTTCTGTACCCATCTTTGGAGATCCCAGTCTAGAAGATGAGTTACTGAACAGTGTAGTGGCGGATCCAGGCAGGGGCGCCAAGGGCGCGCACCCCCTCTATAATTTTTCTGTAGTGTGATTTTTTTTTTTTTTTTTTACTCTTCGCCTCACCTTAATATGACGTGGGGTTTTCATAATTTTTGTTAATAGTAACAGACCACATTTTATTGCAAAAGTGCCTCTCCCCTTACTTCAAGATTTTACTTGTGATAAAGCGCGAATTTAGAGTGGTACCGAGGCTAAAAGTTTTAGGAAAGTTCAGGTTTATTTCGCGATCCACGAGCGTACTACAGGCATTATGCAGACCCAACTCTCCCTCCCTTTCCTGTCCAGTGACCAGTGCTGTGCCAGATTCATAGAGTTAAATCTGGAGAACATGTAACTCTGTGTGTTGTGCCTCCATAATCTACTCCGAGACGTAACATGCTAAGGCGGTATGCTGGTATGGCAATTTGGCGTTTTCCCATATTTTCAATTTTCATGAATTTTATAAGTAGCACAGTGCTACGTATGGTCAATCATGGATAGAAAATAAATACCTGGAGAGTTATTTCATTTTTTTCTTTGTTGATTAAAAAACACTGATGTTTCTCATTCTCTCTTAACTGAATTGAAAAGTCTTAAAAGGAGGCATTTTTGTCTGGTAGTTATAACAACGGCCAAGACAACCACATCACATATACTTTTTTTATTTGATCATAAATGTCAATTAAGTCTTTGTGAAATAGGCCTCATCAAACAGGGGCGGCACCAGGGTATTTGATAGGGGCAAGATGACCAAAAGGTAGTTGCAAGCCTCAGGCCTCTTTCCCCATCCTCTTCTTTCTTCTTCCTCCTCTCTTTTCTTCTTTTTCTTCTTCTTCTTTTTTTTTTTAATCACTTGAAAAGTCATAGGCGGCGATCCGGGGGGGGGGCGGGGAGACATGTCCCCCTCCATTATTTTTTGGGGGGATCGTCCCCCTCGATTTTTAAAACTTAATATTTTCATTTTTATATTTTGAGTCAGGTGACCATATTTAGGCCAACCACTTAAATATTTTATAGGCCTAGAGTGTATTTTGATGGCAAAACGAGGCTTTTTTCATTATTTTTTGCGGTTATTTTTAGCTCACTCGCTTTGCTCGCTCGCATAACAACGATCATCCCCCTTCCACTTCTCAAAACAGATTTCTGGCGGTGACCTTCGGTGTTTCTGCTTCCCCCCCCCAACTCCTTACATGAAATCGCCACCACTGTGAAAAATGTAGCGCTGCCCCTGCATTCAAAATCAATATATCTGCTTAAATTTGACTGACTACATTTTTTTAAGGTGAATATTTTAATGAAATGACGCCGACCGTATTATAATAATCAAATTCAAGGTATCTAATTTTCCTTACGAACAGCCCATCCCCGGTCTGTCATTTATTCACAGACAATGGTTGATTTAGAGCTTTTCCTCTAAAAGTGCTCATAAAATGCGACTTTCGCACATTATATCTTGCAAAAGTCCTTACCGTGAGAGGGGGATACCCCCCCCCCCCCCTCCAACACCCTCCCCCGCTCGGTCGCTCCGCTCCCTCGCCGCTGGCGCCACCCCTATTTCAAATTCCTGGATCCGCCACTGCAGTGGATCATTTGGTTCGTCGTCGCAAGATGCCTACATGTATGCACTCTCCACGATGTCACCCAGGCAGAGTATTAAATGGTTACCTGGTAGGACTTGTTCCTCAAAAGTCAAATGGTTTCACCAGTTTCAGTGCTTGGTTTGGGGCAGCCAGGTTAACGCCAGGGTATCTAAAGTACTTTGCAGATGCCTTCAGCACCCCCCCTGGATATTAATGGTGAAAATATTTTCCAAAAAGGAAAATTACTGCTAGCTAGTAGGGCACATGTTCCATCTTGTTTCTTCCCATTCCTAAACTTTAATCCTCTTTTCCCCCTCAAATGTATATTTTTCATACCATCATTTCTACCATAAGTAAAATCATACCTTCGAATCATACCTTGGAAGTAGGCATAAAGTTATATAAAAACGTATTTGCCTCTCGGCAGAGGCGTCGATCCACTTTTAGGATTGGGGGGGGGGGGCAAAATGACCCACCGCAGATGAACCCACGACGATACACACACGCACACACACATACACATACACACTGATCACAAATATATATATATATATATATATATATATATATATATTTGTGATCAGGCAGAGACATTTTTTCGACCTTTGCAAAATTTCCAAAATGGTAGGACAGCTCTGGAGAACTTTGATTCATGCTACGCTATTATTCTCTCAATTGATAAACATATATATATATATTCATTTCATACATTATAGGCAGATATGTGCGCTTTATAGATCTTAAATCATTATTATATCATTATTAAATATATTGTATGATTTTTTTTGTAATATTTAGTGGAAATGACGCATCTTGTTAGATTATGAAACACTCTGTTTTTATCATTTTCGAGCGAGCGAAGCGAGCGAGACAAAAATAACGTAATTTAAGGTTGGTAGAAGCTTAAACTACTATATGATTCCCTCCCCCGATGAAAGTTTTCTTTATCAACGTAATTCTTGTTATGAGAGAAGTGTTATTTTGTCATCAGAATACACTATAGGCCTATGAGATATCTAAAATATACATTTGGTCACCTCGCTGCCAGATTACTCTATTTTGGCACAACGCTGGTCGTTTGCTGTCCGAAGCCACCCTGTATAACGAGCGAGCGAAGCGAGCGAGGAAACACACACTCTTCTTCACAGTAGAAGTATAACCCGTCAGCAAATTATACTGTGGGCCTTTGAAACATCTTAATTGTTTATTCGGTAACCTGCACTTGCCGAATTTGTTTTCTTTCCAAAACTCTTCATATCAAACGAGCGAGCGAAGCGAACGAGGAAAAATATGCTCTTTTTTCACGGTAGAAGTGTTATTTCATCATCAAAATACACTATAAGCCTATAAGATATCTAAATAATATCTTCGATCACCTGTGTGCCGAATATGACTGTATTTACCTATCTCGCTTGCCGTCCGAAACCATTCCATTTCTACGAGCTAGCAAATTCAGAGATCGACAAAAAATTATGGATTCATATCGTCACCAAAATGAAGGAGATGGTTTTTGTAAAATTTTAAACCACCCCGCTACCTAAATATTATGATATGTTGGAATCTTTTTGCTGAAATAAGCTGCTTGCTGTCCGAAATCATCTTGTTTCTAGCTTTTACAGAGTAGAGACCGAGCAAACGAAAAAAAAAAAAGATTTTCTTTTAATCTAGGCAGTTATTTACTGAAAGTGTATCTATCTTTAGGTGAACTTGCCGCTCGATTTTTTGGTTTGAGTGCTGTTCACGCCTAGTAATATCACTGACATTCTATGAGCATGATGAGTAGAACATTAGACAGAGACACAAGATACAAACCGATTTCCTTTCATAAGAATAGTAATTATCACTGACATTTGATAAGATACTTAAATGAGAGCGAGTGAGCGTTTCCGGTTTCCTTTTTTTTCCTTCTTCTTTTTCGTTGTTTTCTGCTTTCTTTTCACTTTCCTTCCTTTCTTTTTCTATTTTTCTCCTTTTATTTTTTTTTAGTTCGGAAAGTACTGGGGGGGGGGCAAAATGATATTTTTACCCCCCCCAAAAAAAAAAACCTCCCCCCCCCCCAGGATGGATGCCTCTGCCTCTCGGTGTCCACTGTCCAGTAATGAATATTGACTTTAGAACAGGCGCTGTGCAGTTTGGGATATGCATGGGCAATTAAATACTTCAGCAGGATTAAACTTGTCTTTCCCCTGAGACCTGAAACAATGTTAGTTCATTTAAAAGAGCATGATTTCATTAGTAGAAAATCATCTGCCTAAAGTTTTTTAAAAAGTCGTGTTGCCAAGGAAACCCCCAAATGTGGTAAGATTTCAGGATATTTTTGACCCCTCAGCTGTGACCCAGTTTCAACTTGGTACCCACTTTGACGTCAAAATGACGTCAAAGTGGGTACCATGTCGCGCAATTCTAGCAAAATGCGCGCAAGGTATAATACATATTGTACAGTCTAGCACAAATGAAATGCGTGAGGCTGGGCACCCACTTTGACGTCATACCTCATACTCAAATTTTTGGTCAACTCTTGACTTTTTATGAGAAAATTAGCCAAAATTCATTGACTTCGATTGAAAATCATTAAATTTTTAATGTTATTCTTAGAATTCTTTTCTCGATCATATATATATATATATATATATATATATATATATATATATATATATATATATATATATATATAATTACCATTGTGTATCGCTTTAAGAGGTGCCTTTAATGAATTTGAAGCAATCAAAGTATTGAGAAGTGATTCCAGTCATTCACATTATAATAACGATGTTGTTGTTGTTGTTGATGATGATGATGAATGATAATGAATGGTGATCATGATGATGATGATGATGATGATGATGAATTTAATGATGGTGATGAAAAGAATGATAGGGTCACAAATTGTTTTGATACCAAAGTGCACAAATAATGCTCCCAACAGGATAAATAAAAAAAAGTAATGAAAAAATCAGCACTCAGTATTATCATCAATCACAGGTTTAATTGTTCTTTTTATCATTAAATCACAGTCACCGTCATCATCATCATCATCATCATCATTAACAACATCGTTATCATCATTCGAATGACTGGAATCGCTTCTCAGTACTTTCATTGCTTCAAATTCATTTATAAAGGCATCTTAACTCTAATACTCCGGCCCCCCTGTCGAATTTTTGTCGGTACTTCCTAACGTCTCTATATTTCGAAACGAAATTTCATGACTTTTTTTTCTGATCCTTCCCGCACATTTTGATACCAAATTTATGGCGATCGGACCTACTGTGCGGGTGTCAGATTACGTTTACCGAACACATGTCACTGAAATTTCGCTATTTCTCTATTTGACTGTGTATAACTCTATGGACAAAATTAGGAGCTTTTCCAATTTATGTAAATACTTTTCTAGTAAGTATCATCATTGTTTCAAATAGTATAAATAATTACCACACACACACACCCACATTCACCCACACCCACACCCACACATCCTCAAAATAAACGCTTGACGAAAAACAAAGAAATACATAAGAAAATTGAAAAACAATAAAATACATAAGAAATAATTACCACAACCTATCTTTTTCTTTCAGGAATTGATGAGGGAGTTATGAAAGACATTTGTACCAAAAATTGCTATTCCTGAGGCTTTATTTAGTGAGAAATACCAAAATCTATGATTTCTTGCATAAATTAGCATAGATTAATTAATTTAAAAAAATAAAAGGACTTTCGTAAATTTAGCTATACAACTTTGTAGATTACATAATTCTTGACCCTTGTGCAAAATTTTGAGGCAATCGGGGGACCCATGGCCGAGATCTCGAGGGGGGGGGGGGGCCATAATGCCCCCCCGGTAATAACAAGCTTTGAAATACCCCGGGAGTATTAGGGTTAAAGGTATTAGTTTACACTGTAATAGTGATTTCCCAAAATGGACGTTATTTACGTTACTGCTAGAGATGTTCTACAACATCAGTGAAAATTGAAGTCGTTTTCAACCAGTTTCGTTTCTGTTTTATAGTTCTTTATGGTAGTAAATATAATGCTACCCCTCTTCCCATTCAGCAAAATAGTAAACTACCCAAAGTTATAATTATTGATTGTTTGGACATGATTAAACAGTGAAACACATTTTGAAGTTAAAGGCACCTATGAAGTCAGACTAGAATGAGTAAAGTCTAGAAAGAAAGGATAGAGCATATTCTTATTTGTTTTCGTCTTCGATTTTGTGTAAAAATTAGATTAATAATCAAGGCCAGGTAAAACCGATGTCCAGATTCTCGTCCGGATACTTACAGATTGAGGATGGGTTGAATGTGATTTAATATAAAGATGTCATTATACTGTCAATTTCAACCCATTTTTTAGATAAGCACTTAACACCTCCTGCTGAAGATGCTAAAATCAACGTACGAATGCATAATTTCAATTATTTCATTGTCACCTCATTGTGCAGATTACTCGGATTGACATTCATTTCACTTTAGAACACCCCCCCCCCCGATTAATTCATTGTACAGTTGTACTTAAATGTTAACTATTGTGAAAGGCCTATTATGGAAATGTAAGGGTGCCATGATTCCAGACAAGCAAAGAAGGAAGGAAGGAATCACAGCCACTTAAAACAAACAAGCCTAGTAGGGTGGGCCTATGATTTTCCCCATAAGGCCAGGTAAGATTGAATTTTTAGTTTATCGTTTCACGAGGGTCCCGGGTAGCACTTGAATGGACTCAAAATGCATAATATAGGAAAAACGAGCAGAGGGAGAGAAGGGGTAGGGAAGAAGAAAACATTGTGATCCATTATGAATATCCCTGATAGCAGCCGTACGTCTTTAAGACGTCATAAAATGGTCTCAAACCACACGTAATACGTCGTACAGATGACTATATTTTTGCGACGGCAATACAACGTCTTTTTTATGACCAATATTTCCCCACTTTTTGTTTGACCATAATATGATGTAAATTTTACGTCAAACTATTAACCACTTTATTAAGTCTTCTCTAAGACCAGAATAAGACGGGGTTTTTACGTCAATTATTTCCCACGTTTTAACAACTTTTTAAAGACCACAATATGACGTGATTTTTACGTTATTTTTACATCCATATATTGTTACCATTTTTATGGCATTTCCAATGAGATTACAACAATCATCATCAACGACTTCTTGCTTTTTCCAAGACATAAGATTTATTCAAAGAAAAAATTGTCATTTTCTACCCTGAAATTAATAAGGGAACGTTCCATGAAGAGTTTTGTCGGTGACTTTTACTGACAACTGTTATAAGCTACTGAAAATCCTTTCATTTGATTGGCTGAGAGCAAACTAGTGGGTGAAAATCACATACTTGCCAACTCTACCGATTTAGGCGGTAGACTACCACTTTTCATGGAATTTAAGCACCTTCCGACTTTGAATTCTATTTTCAGTAGAAAATGGACCAAAAGTTTATTTTCATGCCTTATCATTTATTACTGGCTCCATCACCCACTATTTATCACACTTTGAAGAATTTTTTTGTTTGTTTTTATTTTCACGTATATGAAGTCATCTAACTTCAAATTTCAAAAAGTCATAACAAATTTTTCCAAACTATCTTAGTCTAAGTATAGAAGCAGTGTCATATCAATCACCTTCCAAAAGCAAACATCTTATGTGCATCATTACGATTCAAAATATCGAAATTTTCTTAAGGCAGAAGGGAGAAAAAATACCTTGGCATGTTTGGAAGCTTTGTTTTCAGTTTTCTTGGAAAATCGAGAGTATTCATTTACAATGCCTTACAAGATTTCAAAGCTGAAAAGCGCGAGCAGTGTCATCCAATTTCGAAAGCAAGAATTTAACATGCATGATCATGATAACGCCCATTATATTTAGTTTCCAACTATCGAAAGCTTTTAAAGACGGAAGGGAGAAATAAATGCCTTTGGAAACTTTATTTTCATTTTTCTTAGAAAAGTGAGAATAGTCACACTACCTTTCAAGATTTCGAAGCTGAAAAGCGAGAGTGGTGTCATTTTAATTACATTTCAAAAGCAAGAGTTTAATGTACATCATGACGCCCACTATTAGTTTCCAAATATCGATACGGAGGAATAAATACCTTTGTAAACTCATTTTTTCTTGGAAAAAATGGGAAGAGTAAAGTACATCACCTTTCAAGATTTCAAAGGTGAAAAGAGAGCTGAGGAAATGGTACCTTTTAGTTTCAGTGCTTCAGTAATCAATATACAAAACTATTTATGGAATTGATATACATAATCATTTTTCAAAGGAAATAGTGCCAGAAAATAGTTGAATATTAGAAATAATGTCTCGCTCTGAAAGGCTGCTCCCCGGGAGATTTTGCAGATGATTGTTCAGACGCAAATTTCGAACAAAAGTGCATGTTGAAAATAATGAGTTAAGGCTACAACGGATCGGGACAACAGATTGTGAAGACTTTCCTAATGTGCTCTAAAATATGTTTGACTGTTCAAACAATATAAAATCTTCCGCTCCGTCGCTACGCTCCCTTGCATACAATGAAGAAGGTAATCAGTTAATTTTCAGGTATTAAATTAGTATTGGATATGTATACACCGCACGTTTTCACTAAACAAAGGTGCTCAAGGCGCTCTCAATATTATACCCCGGCTCAGCTAGACTACCAATCATGTCAGTGCTCAAAGCATTTTAGGAATTTCTTCCTGCCCGTACCCATCTTCACCTGGGTGGAGAGTGGCAAATGCAGATTAATTGCCAAATGACATAAATGCATACTGCATAGGCATAATTCTATTTTTTTAATATAAGAGTTAGAGAATGCTAAGTTCTAATCCTGCTAATAGGAACTACACAACGAAATGTGAGGTCAACAGTAATTAAGGAAATATTCAGGGGGTCCCTCCTCCCTATGAAAAGAAAAGAAAAATGAGCACTACTGACCCCTTTAAAACAAAACAGAGAAAAAATAAGTGGATGCTTAGATCAGACTGTGAAACAGTTGTATAGAAAGTGCTTTAACCCTGATAGCAGAACGGACGTCTTTAAGACGTCAAGAACTGGTCATAAACTGGTCCACACGTCATATGTCGTCTACACGACTATTTTACGACAACCTTATGACGTCTTTATATAACCAAAATTTTCTCAAATTTTGTTTGAACATATGATGACAAATATATTACGTCAAAAATTTACCACTTTTTGAAGTCTGTTTTAAAGACCGGAATAAGACGTATTTTTACGTCAATTATTTCCCACTTTATAACAGCTTTTTTCAAGACCATAACATGACGTGTTTACGTCAGTTTTACGTCGTGATAGTTGATCGTGATTCATGAATATTCATGAATGACCAGAAATGACTAAACTTTGTGAAAAAAGGAAGATAACATTTGAATTTTAACATTTTATTCAATGATTGCACTGCTGATTTAATGAACAATGTACTTCCATGTTGAACACCATTCAGTTAATGTCATGGGCAGGGGATTTCAGAATGTATCAAGAAATTGTAATTTCTAACTGTTTTTTTTTTACAAGTACTACACTACAGCCCATATATATAGTAATGTCGATACAAAGCATCAGTAGTTAGGTATAGGATGTAGGATGTTAGGATATAGGGCTAGTAGGAAGATCTATAGGCTAGAACATTAACAAAGAAAAACATCATAATGTTGAATACATTCTAAAATATTTTATAAACCAGCTTTGAAGCTTTGACTTTACGTCTTTATGATGTAAGTTTTACCAGTCTGTGATCTTCCTTTGGGTCGTAAAGACGTCATAAAGACGGTTTTTTTCCCGACCAATATGATGTAAAATTGACGTAAAAATATGACGTCTTATTTTACGTCGTGTGCTGGTGCAAAGTATCGTCTTAAAGACGTATATATATAATACGTAAATAAGACGTATGACACGACTTTAAAAAGACGTAAATATGATGTTATTCTTACCAGTCTCTGCTATCAGGGATGTACCCATATCTGATAGGTAAATGGTGCATTAGAAACAGGGATTTAATTATCTACGTGTGAACATTTGCTCACTCTGCTCACTCGCATACTGCACTTGCATCAGGATCTCGTAGTTATGGGCAAAGACGTTTTAAATGGGCCTAAATGTAGTGTTTTTTAATAGTTTTCTTTCAAACATTCAAATTTTAGAACGTTCTCGTTGCTTTGGTTTATGACTATAGAGGCCTGTACAGCTCTTGTTTAAGCCATTCATGCATGAAAGGAATAATTTCAAGCCTTTATTGATCCGCTTCTTTCTTCAAATTGGTAACTCCATCTTACTTCTTTTATTGCTGTATTTTCTTATCAAAAGTTATGTATCTGAAATGAATACATAGAGATCCTTAAAGGATTTCTTTTTTTTTTCTTTATGATTTAAACCTATTGAAATAATTGCCAAGCTTACAATTTTTAAATGCAATACTTTACTCTGTTTTCTGTTTAACACGAATGAAAGAAAGCCAAAAAAAAGAGGGTTTAACCTTTTGAAATTTTCAGCGGTATATATTGATCCTATATAGGATCTCAATAGGAATATAAAATTACAGGAAATATAATGAGAAGTTAAAAAGTTGCCAATTTGCATGGAAAAGCAATGATATTGAACGTTTTAGTGGGATTTAAGTGCATATTTCTCCTTGAAAAAATTTCCAGCAGCAAATGACAAATAATGAATCAAAAGTGAGCACAGTATTTGTAGTATTGTTTGCTCTATCTGTCTATGATTCTGCCTATTTGGCAGGCCTATATATTTTATAGGGCTCTGCATCAAATGTTATTGGGCCAAATCACGTAATGAAATGTTGTCACGAATGCGCTTCCCTAGAAATGAACATACTACGAGCAGGAAACTGGGCTAAGTAGAGCCCACCTCACATTATGCGATCTTCCGCTATCGGATTTTGGAAAATTGTGTTATAGCGTTTGATATCAACATTAAAACATTTAAAATCCATAAGATCCATTGTTTGGTCAGGGCGCAATATCTTATACTAGGCCACTACCTGTTATGATAATGCCCGTCTAGCCATACCCCAACCCTACCGTAACTGTAATCATTAGTTTCATTACCCTAATGCTTTTTTGTTTTTATGTTAAACTTATCATTTTTTTTATGGTAAACTTATAACTTGCATTGATCATAAATTTAAGCCGGCGGAAAGTAAAAAAAGGGGGGGGGGCATTATGCAATATGTTTAAAAAACGCTACACCAATATTTTCCCCACCCTAGGTACCCCAGGAGAATGGATTTTTCCCAGCCCATCACCCCCCTCTCTCCCTCTCCATTTATCTCTCTCTTGCTTCACCACGCCCACAATGATACTGAAAATCCTCCTGCCCCTTCCCCCTCTCTCTCTCTCTCTCTCTTGAGATACTGAAATTTAAACCACTCCATCTCTCCTCTCTCTTTCTTGTTTCACCCTGCTCGCCGATGATAACTGAAATTTCGATTTGCCGTATTTTGATCACGCATGCAATGCCAGCTTACGCCACTGCAGATAGCTCAGTGCATGAAAAAACCCGTCATAAATTTAGTATTCAAAGCATGATGAAATTAGATTTCAGAATTACACAAGTCATGCAGGGTCTCTCTGTGATGTGGGCCTCATTAATATGCAAGAGTGCATAATATAGTGACCAAGTGAGAAAAGGTTGTGAAAATACTGAATACGTCGGTCGTGTTGCTATAGAAGCAGATCACTATATCTTTGTCTAGTGAGAGCTATTGAGGGGGGGGGGGCGGCGATAATTGATTTGCCCCAACACATTTACAAAGAGAAGCATCTATCCGCCTTCCCCAGCTTGTCGCGCCTTTGGTAGACAGGGTTTGTTTGATATCAAAAACACCACTTCTGTTACAGAATGCAACTCGAGAACGTTGCGGCCAGTTGAATTTTTTTAGTTCATGGAATGTTGTTTTGGAGTTTTTATAGCACTAGAAAACTTATCCATTATGATAATGAAAATTATGCAATAACCTTGCGAGGGGCGGGTACAAAGCGAAAATTCTCTCGTCCCTTTAGAGAGGAAAACCCATGCCCCACGGTATCTACTGAAATGCCCCCTTTTTTGCAGAGAGAAGCACCCGCTCAATTACACCGCTTTTTTAAAAGTCCGTACGAAGCATTTTAATCAATCTACGAGGGAGCGTAGCGACTGAGCTAAAGAAATAGAATGTGGAGGCCATGTATTTGAAAGCAAAGGAATGCTCATCATACATCATTTTACATCAAAATAAATTCTTATTGTCTTGCAAGGGAACCCCACTAAGGGGACAACATAGATTTTTGCAACTTTGCAAGCAAGAAAAGTCAGATTATTTCTGTCTGAAAAGTTGCATTTCTCAGCAGTAAAAAAAAGCTATTCGTATTATATTCTGGTTAAGAGAGAGAGAGACAGAGGAGAGAGAGAGAGAGATAGAGATGATAATTTTCCTCTCCCCCCCCTCCATTAGGGAGAAAATCTGCCCCTTTCTTTTGCCGCCACTGGTACACACTGGTACTCTCTCCAGTCACACTGGCATGACTGGCTTGAGTGTTTCTACAGAATTATCAAACTCAATGCATGAAAAAAAGCCTGTCACGATTAATATTCAAAGCATGATCTGAATTATACATTTCATTCACGTACACAGTACAGCCATTTCCTGAGTCCGGAAAATATAATTCAGAAAAAAATCCAAACTCACGCCTCACTGGGAATACCATTCAAAAACAAAAACAAAAACATAAACAAAACCTGGGAGAATATTGCCAATACGTGTTTCAGTTGCATAATACATAAATCTCAGAATAAAGAATAATGTGAAAATTGAATTATGATTTTTTTTGTGTGCACATACCGTTATGTTGATGTAAATTCATAGGACCATCGTTTTTTTTTTTTTAATCACCGTGATTCATGAAACAAGCCTGTCTTAATTTGATATTAGGAACACGTTGCATGATCCATTACCGGTCAGCAATTTCCGGAAGAGGACAGAAAAGAGAAGACCACTTTAGATGAAATGAATCATGGACATACATCTGCCTCCTCAGTAAAATATAGAATAGATTTGTGATGTCCTGATGACATTTTCCCCCTTGTCATTTATATTAACGAAATACAGAGGTAAAGTTGATAAGCATTACTAATCAGAATTGCAAATGAGATTTAAATTCAATGGTTATGTTTATTCAAACAGAAATCAAACTTGAATGAACGATAATGATGATGGATATCTTCAAAGCTCTGATGATCGACCACACAAGGCTCTTGGCTCTCCAGTATCATACCAGCTCAGCTAAGCTACATGCACAACATTCCTGTGAGCGGCGCCAGAATATTTTGATAGGGGCAGGGGGCAAGATGACGCGTTAGGTGAGTTTATTTACGTTTTGAATTAGCAAATAGGGCTATTATTAGTTGCATGACCCTGCCCTCTCTTCCCCAATACTCTTCTCTCTTTCTTCTTCTTCTTCTTTCTTCTTCTTCTTCTTATTCTTCTTCTTCTTCTCCTTCTTCTGCTCCTTCTTCTTTTTCCTCTTCTTATTTTTTTAATCACTTGAAAAATAATAGGGCGGCAGCCACCTGTAGCACTGCCCCTGCAGCATTCAAGGGATTCCTTCCTACTGGTATAAATTTAACTCCTGGGTGGAGAGTTGCAAAATGTGTATGTTTAATGACACTTCGTCGTACGCCGGGGTTCGTGTCGGACATCTCCAGTCGGCTTTTGAAACCAATCGAAATGTACACCTTTAGGAGGCTCCATAACAATACTGTTCATTGTACAAGTAGAACACAATGATCGAACGCATTTATTGCCAGAAGAAATTCGTTTACTCCGAATTTTCGAGGGCCTCCCACTTCTTCGGGGATATAACATGTAAAAAGAAGAGGGAGGCTCCGAAAATTCGGAGCAAATAAATTTCTGTTGGCAATAAATGCATTCCTACTATTCTGTTCTACATGTTAGTAATATTGCCAATACGTGGGCTATAATCATATATTTCATTTTACTATCTAAAAAACAACACCAAAACACCGAATACCGCAACCAAAACAAAACATTTGACAATTTGAGTATTAATTACTCAAAAAATCTAAATAATCTATATAGTTTATTGATGCTAGATTTGTTTCAACAGTTCTTCAGACACCAAGCTATGAAAATAATGTTGTGGATTCTTCATTTCGATGTTCACTTTTTGAAATATCGAGGCAAGAGGTTGTAATTAAATGAGTGGAAAATAAAAACACAGGACTGCAAGTGTGAATTCAAAAGCACTAACTTCTATGGCTGATGTGCCTCATCGACAGATGATAATGACGACAGAAAAAAAAATGAGCATAATGATAACAACAACAACAGTCATCATCATCTTCACCGACATTCTATTGATAATGATCATGATGATGAAGATGATGATGATGATGATGATGATGATGATGATAATGATGGTGACGTTGATAATAATAATAAACAGTAGTGATAATGAATTAATCTTATTTATCAATTAATATATCGCAGCCCCGGGGCACTCACCCAACCCTCCTCTTTTCGTATTCATACTGTAGTGAAGACATTATTTCTTTGAATATCCGGAAAACATCTGCCAACTTTTTGATCCCGGACTTGCTCCCGTCATACAGATATTTTAAGGAGCAGAGCCCTGGGCCCAGTCTTACAAAGAGTTGCAATTGATTCAAATCGATCGCAACTCCTATCATACACAGTTGAGATCAATCTTAGAGTTGCGATCGATTTGAATCAATCGCAACTCTTTGTAAGACGGGCCCCTGGTGTGACTGAAACGTTCACCTTCACGGATCGCAACACGGATCATCCCGGATCGTCATTCCAGGGTTATCCTTGTTAAGTCCGGCATCACAGGGGGCTTATCCGGCGTCCTCCTTGGTGCACCGGCATATTTGGGAGAAAAATTTAGCATGCCTAATTTTTCATCCCGGAGTACACGGATAAAAACCATCCGTATTCATCCTGGTAGGCACCGTGTACGATCCGTGTAGCCACCCAATACATCCGGGGGTCTCACTGTAGACACCGGTAGGTCCGTATTAATACCGTTGTCGTCCGGGCTCGAAATTCGTCTTTGTTTTCCTACACGAACAATGTCTTATGCGACAACCATACATGGACGTATCAAATGTGAAAACAGCAGACCCCTCCTTTTCCTTGCACGATTTTTTTTTTTTTTTTTTTACTTTGCTTTTTTTTTTTCTTTCAATTTCCGGCTGTTGCGGGAAGACAAGGGCAACTGCAACTACCAGTTTTACCTTCACGGTTCTAACAAGCAGAGCACTGGCATACACTTTTTTTCATTCATTGTCTGTATTTCTTCAACATTCTTGCATCAAATTTTCTTTAATAATCTACCTGATTAGACCTTGTATGATATTTCTTCATTTTACTTTCCCTCCCCCTTTTTTTTTTGGGGGGGGGGGGGTGGCTTGTCAGCAGCAGTCTGACCCTTCCTATTTTCTATATTTTTTGCCATATAGCGAAGCCTCCACCCGGCATATTTTTGGCGCATTTTCCGATGGGTAAATTGAATCCAAAGACACTTAGGCCTAACCGCTCAAGAAGCATATAGCAAAGTAAATGACCGAATATTCCAATGAGCAATATTTAAAAATATTAGTGACAACATGGTCATATCATCCGTCAATACTCCGGGGATATCTCAGTAGAGAACGTACACCTCCGTGAAAGGACCCTGTAAGGGTCCAGTATCATCCGTGCTGAGCGTTCTCCCCCTCGTAATCCGTGTTCGCTCTTGGGACTTCTTCGGCAAGGTCCGCGCTGCTGCCTTGTCTATCCGTGTAGACACCGTACTTGTCCGTACTTTTCCGTATAAATACCCAGTTGGGATTGTATTCACACCGGCACTGCGACGAAAATCACGGCGTTATATCCCGGAACACCACGGATTCAGATCCGGGATGATCCGTGATGCGATCCGTGAAGGTCTTTGAAAGAGCTTTTTGATACTTGTCGTTTTGACTGATTCTCTTACTACTTTTGAAATGATCAGTGTTAACTTCAAGTATCTTGTCTCGCTTCCTTTGTCTTTGTTCTTTTGTGTTGTTTTACTTTCGTTTTCTTGTTTGTCACGTGTTCATTAAAAAAATTGGTATCTAACATAATATGAATATTAAGAACTTAAGGAACATTACAAGCAATTTGTTTCTAGGTTCCTCCACATTTCTGTTATTTACTTATCTCCCTCAGTACATTTTTACTACCAACTGACAAAATTTGATATTGTACCTCATACTTAACATATGTACTTATTCGTCTTATTACTATGAACATGTTTTGGCTTGGTAAAGACTGCTGTATTGCATATAATGTGGAAATAAAACCTAAACGAACAAAAAATAAAAAATTCATTTCCTTACTATGGCATGCACGTAAACGTAGCCTACAACCAATCTAACACTAATGTGTGCACATTTAAAAGTCGCCATATTTTTATCATATTAACTATATTTATTTACCGGAATCCATTTCCCCCTTTTCCCTTTCATTTCTTATCTTCCAGTCCCTAGCATGCCTAATAGGAACGCCCCCTTACCATGCTTACAGACATCTGCCAAATAGATTTTCAGATCACGACATTAGCCGAATTTAACTAGGCAGATGACGCACATCATCCGACATGCACTGAGCCCCTTCAGTGCCAGTATTCACTTTCATCTTCTGTTCAGTTTGTCGGAAAAATATAGATATCACGCCCATGAAAATGGGCTTATGGGTAAAACAGAACTTGCCAACTTCTCCCGAGAGAAAGAGATAGAGAGAGAAAGAAAGAGAGAGGTGCCGCGGTCTTTCCAGTGAAGACCCTATTTTTGGGAAAATTTTGGGGAAAGGATTAATTGGTGGGCCAGCTATTCTAGGGATCCTGAGTCTGCCCATGCCATACAAAATTATTTATTAAAGGTGCAAAGACCTGGCTGATATGATCGCTAAGGATTTTAAAGCCCATTTGTTTACAGTTTTTGGTGACAAAGCGAGAAAATATAATCATCATCATTACCATTTTCATCATCAACATCATCATCAACATCCTTTAATTTTTTGTTCAATATACTTATCAATTCTGCTTTCAGACAGTGTTTATCTTTTTAAGAAGATTTTTTGTGGCTGCCACATTTTCAAGCAAATTGCTGACGATGGCAATCATTCTTCCACAAATGATTTTGTGTTTGATGAAAATATAAAAAAAAAGTTAATCTTCTTAAAAAAGTAATAATGATTATAAACTTCCTTATTTATGATTGTTCATGTTACTGAACAAGAATGCACTTATATCAATACAGAAGAAAAAAAAAATATATATATATATATATATATATATATATAAAGTGAAAGAAATGTTTCCTGGACAAAACTTCGTTGGTGTTTCATAATGATTAATGGATAAGCAGAAGAAATAGACCAGAGAACGGGTCGTAGCTTCAAACTTTCGATTAACATGTAATCATGGTAATCTTCTTCTTCAGGGTCATCTACAAATGAATCATAAGAAAAAACAAAAACAAATACGAAGTATGCCGGATATATAATTGGACACAGAATGTGTAAAGAAAATAGTCTTTAAAATGTTTATGAGTTATAATTTGCATCTGTGTTTATGAAAATGACAGCTTATGTTATGGAAAAATTACAAAGTTACATCAATTCGCATGAGTTAGGGTTATGAATTATTGAACGCAGAAGATTATTACCTCATACTCATGAAATTTAACGAATACTATTTACTGTTATTCCAGAAATATCTACTGTGAACATGTCATAGTCTCCGTATGGTGCTCAGTTTCCTCGTAGTCACTTGATTAGACTATTGTGTCTTGGTCTGTGACGTGGTGATCTATACAAAAATATGTGTTCGTTATTAAGATTTATGCTAAAATTAAGCATAAAATCGACTAGTGTTTGTGTTTGCACATAACGCTATATAATTAAATATATTAGGCATATTAGGTATGTCTATCAACATTACGGTATACACATGATGAATTAAACATTTTGTAGAGATACAAGTAGCAGGGTATTATAATGAATTAATCAGTGTAAAATAAGAAAGGTAATTGCATCAGGATTGAAGTGACCTTCATTACTTCATGGTGTAATTTAATAAATAAATTATATATCAACATATTGAATATATATATATATATATATATATATATATATGTGTGTGTGTGTGTGTGTGATCAACTGAGAGAATGATAGCGTAGCATGAATCAAAGCTGAGGTGTGCGGCAGGTCATTGTTCGAAACTCATCAACAGATTGACAAATCTTCAACCCTCATCTGCCACCAACAAAGGAATTAATTAGTGATGGTTGAAGATTTGTCAATCTGTCGGTTAAGCGAATTTGGAGTCTCCGAAACCACTGGCCCGTCTCCGTGGTCTAGTGGTTAAGGCATTGCATAAAAAACAATGACAAGAAGAATACAATTATAAATCAAAATAACATACAGAAGAGAGGGGAAAAGAATTAAATTATTATAATGAAAGGAAAGCCGTGTTGAGATAAGTTTGGTTCCGGAGATATGCTTTTTTGAATTGATTTAGAGATTTACATAACTTACTTGAGTTGGGTAATGAAATCCAGAAAACTGGTCCAAAGTAAAATACATATCGTTTAGTTAAAAGTGTACGTGACAAAGGAGGGTGGTAATTTTTTGAACGGGGCCCACATGTTGCTACCCTGGGTAAATACGATGAAATTTGGTACTAAAAAGAGAACCAATATTTTGAAGCCACAATATCTCGACGGAAATCAGCGAATATGATCATGCTTATGACATCTGCAGGGCTCTCCGGAACTACCAGAAGAACAGCAATTATGATGATGAGGCTTTCCTTGATAAACAACATTATGATTACCATCATCATGTCTCCTTCAATTTCCTGTGCTCTTCACCCTAATGCTATCATGAATGATAGAGCATTAACTTTTTTTTTTCAATTCAATTCAATTTAGTTCCACTATAAAAAATACACAAAATCACAGACGTACAAAGATATTGTACATGTGGAGGGGTCAAAGAAAGCATAAATCTTGTACAAATTGGCCCCATAAATTGCAAATCAATTGCATAAAAAAACAATGACAAGAAGAATACAGATATAAATCAAAATAACATACAGAAGAGAGGGGAAAAGAATTGAATTATTACAATGAAAGGAAAGCCGTGTTGAGATAAGTTTGGTTCCGGAGATATGCTTTTTTGAACTGATTTAGAGATTTACATAACTTAATTGAGTTGGGTAATGAATTCCAGAAAACTGGTCCAAAGTAAAATACAAATCGTTTAGTTAAAAGTGTACGTGGCAAAGGAGGGTGGTAATTTTTTGAATTTCTCGTTTGGTATGAATGGTATGAACTATTAATTTTGAAATAATCTTGAAAGGACTTGGGTAACATTTGATTATGACACTGAAACATAAATATACAGGTTTGTAATGAGATTGCATTATGAGTTGGCAAGATATTCATTTCTTGGAAAAGGGGAGCACTATCAGATAGTTAGTGAGAATGAGTAATCAAACGAATTGCTCGCTTTTGTAAAAGAAAAATTTTCTTTATATTTCTTTTAGTTGTAAATCCCCACACAATCAGGCCATAATTAATATTAGATGTAATAAATGCATGGTATAACATTTTTAGAACCGGGACAGGTAAAAATCTAAGTTTGGATAATACGCCAATCTTTTTAGCAATATTATTACAAACCTGTTTGATATGAGAATTCCAAGATAAAATTGTCATCCATATAAATTCCCAAAAATTTCACATTGTGAACTTGAGTGATTTCGAAGTTATCATAAAGTAATTTCAAGTCACCCATATTATGCCGACATGTGCTAAATAACATGTACTTTGTTTTGGAAGTATTGACAATTAAATGATTGGCTGTCATCCACTCATTAATTTTTTGAAGTTGTAAATTCATATCTCTGTACAGAATATTAATGTTACTACCAGTCATAGAGACACATGTGTCATCTGCAAATAATACAAAGTTGAGCATGTCAGAACATTGAGGTAAATCATTTATAAATTAAAAAAAAAAGTGGGCCCAGGACAGAACCCTGGGGCACTCCATATCTCACTGTCTTGGAGCTTGATTCACATTTATTGACCATAGTAATTTGTTCACGATCTGTTAAATAATTTGTTACCCATTTTAGTGGCAACCCCCTCATTCCAAAATAATCAAGTTTCTTTAGCAAAATATAGTGATTAATAACATCAAAAGCTTTTGAGAGATCAATGAATATTGCAAGAGTATGTTGTTTATTATCAATTGAGTTATGTATGTGGAGTGCCCTTTTCTAAATCCATGTTGACTGTTAAATATTATATTATATTTTTCAATGAAATTTGCAATCCTATTGTATACACATTTTTCAAGTATTTTGGCAAATATGTTTAATACAGATATAGGGCGATGATTATTCATATTGTCTCTACTTCCACTTTTATGTATGGGAGTGACCTTGGCAATCTTCAAATATTTAGATATAATACCTGTTGATAAGCTAAGATTAAAAATATTACATAGCGGAATGCATATCAATGAAATAAATTTTGATAATACTTTTACACTTATTGAATCCACACTAGAACTTGATTCATTTGACATATTTTTAACAATATCATGGATTTCCTTGCACGTTATGGGTTTAAAAAACATAGATCTCTGATTTGGCTGCTGCATATAATCATAAAATGAAAATACAGATGGAAGAATTGCTAGAAATATGTTGGTTAACCAACTTCTCACCAATGGTCACAAAAAGTTTATTAAATGCATTGGCAATTGATGAACTGTCACTCTAGGTTTGACCATCAGTAGTAACAATCGAGTCAAAAGGTTTTGCGTTAACATTCTTACGCATTATATTGTTTATAAGTTTCCACGTGGAATGGAGATTATCTTTCACTTGTTTAAATTGATGTGAGTAATAATCAGATTTGGCTTTACGCAGCTGGTAAGTAACAAAAGTTCTATATTTTTTTATATTTGATTTCTTTAGAATTGGTAGGATTTCTTATATAATTTTTATACAAATTATTCTTTTTGATACATAATTTTCTAAAGTTCCTTTGTCATTCATGTTTTTTTCCCCCTTTTCTTTATAGTATAAGTTTTTATGGGGAAGCATTCATTGTATAACTGAAAAAAAGTTACCTAAGAAATGATTGTAGATTCGTTCAACATCATTACTGAAAATTACATCAAATTCAGAGTTAGACAGCTTTAAGAAGAAATTCTGCAAAGATGAGTCATCAAAACATCTCTTGGTGTATTGTACATGTATATTAACAGATTCACAGGTACTTAAAGGTAGCAAAAGAAATATTGGGAGATGGTCACTTACATCTGCTACTAAAATTCCAGTATTGATGAAATCAGTAGAGTTTGTAAAGATATTATCGAGCAGGGTAGCTGATGAATTTGTGATTCTAGTGGGTTTGAAAGTAGAAGCACGTAAAGAAAAACTAAGCATCAGATTCATAAAATCATCAATTCTATTGGAATTAATGTTCAGCAAGTTCAAGTTAAAATCTCCCATAATAAAACAATTATTGGAACTCACATTCAGTCTGTTCAAAATATGAGATAATTCAACTTGAAATTCATCTATTGATTGTCCTGGAGGACGATATATTACACCAATGAGCTTGTGTTTATTATTACATAATACTTCAACAAATAAAGTTTCTATTGGCTTTTTGACACAGGTTAGATCATTTTGTACCTTGAAACGTAAGGACTTATGAATATATAAAGCAGTTCCACCTCCACGCCCATAATCACGTGGACTGTTTATGAACTCATAACCAGAAATACTGTAAAGATTGATTGGTGAAGACTTGGTTAGCCATGTTTCGGTAAGGCCAATGATTTTAAATTTATAATTTATATTATCAAGAAACATGTCAAGATGATCAAAATTTTTGGAACACTCCTACAATTGAAATGGATGATAGAAAAACTCCTTAATAATGAGTCTACATCATACTGTTTTTTAAACTCGTTAACAGAATAGTAGGTATGTTCGGAAATTTTAGAGCTATCCTCTATGAGAGACTGAAATAAACCATTGCTTCCTGCTCTATAAATTGGAGAAGTATTATCATTTGATTTATTAGAGAGAAGGTTACTCAAAACATGGTCAGAAATATTACTGAAAGGAAATACATTACCAGTACATTCAATGCAGTCAAAACGAAAATTATCATGTTTGTCACACTTATCCATCATCAAGAGAGTTGGAATACTGGCTCAGTAAGAACACATGGCTTTCACTGTACATGTAGTTTAAAGAGGAAAGAAAATAATGTTTACAAAGGAAGACAAGTATGGAGGAGAAATAGAGACTAGACATATTGGACAGACATACACTGAAAAAGGATACCAATAACTATTCAAAAAAAAAAGTAATTATATTAATAAGCTAAAAGACATGTAATATTTAGCGTATATATGTTTAAATGTAAAAGTTAGGAGTAGTTTGGGTTATCATTGATACAAGGTATAGTATTATGTAGTTCATAAGATATTCAAATATATAAATGCACTAGTAAGCTATTTAGTTCAATTATAAAATCGTAATCACTTTCTGCTACTAGTGGAGTATAAGAAGTTCGCTGTCACATATTTGTAACGTTTATTGGTTGTTCAGTTTCTTTAGGTCTTCATCGTTTGCAATTAGTTTTTTAACTGTCTTGCCTCCAGAAGCTGGTAATGATCCGACCTTCAGATGACCATGCTGAATTCACTCCAGGAGTTTTCCGAGCTTTGTTCAGGAGAATCTGTTTCTTTATTGTAAGGTCTTTGAACGATTGAAATCCCGATACCCTTTAACTTTCTTCTATTAAGGAGAATTTCACGCCGTTTTCGATGTCATGCTAGCTTCACAATGATGCCACGTGGACGACTGTCAGAGCTGGATCCATCATCTATACAGTTAGTGCCTTCGCTAACCGCTGCAGCTGAATTAGTTTGTTGATTGATACTTGTACTTTCTACCAACTCGGTGTGATCGCTCGATATCCTTGCCAGCTACATACGGGACTCAAAGGTTCTTCGAAACTATGTCTGAAACTAATGAGTCGGTGTTCTCACCACTTTTTTCAGCGACCCCGAATATTCTGATATTGCAAACACGAGAATATTGTTCCAGCTTATCTATGGCAAACTGAAGACTACAAACTTCTTCTTCGCGGCATTTCATAGAATGCTTAAGTTTGTCGATTTCTTGATCTTTCATATCAAGTTTACTCTGTAGATCAAGTATGTCACCCTGCATGACCTCTATTCTGCCTAGCACTTCATCCATCTTTTTATCTATAGCCTTGCTAACAGCATTGTCAAGAAATTCAAGAAATTCTTGATTCTTCAAAAGATCCTTGATAACCTGGCACGTTACCGCTGCTGTTTGCCGAGTTGAGTTGGCCATGATCGATTGGTGCTCGTAAGTTGCAAACAACACTTGGGACTGATGAAATATTCAAAATAGATGAGTAAGGAATCACCAAAACATGGCAAAAGTCTATATAGTAAGGAGTAGAAATAGCAACGGCACTTTGCGGCTGCACAGATTAGTTAGTGTTAGAGCCTCAGCTCCGGCATTATTGTTATTAATTTGCAGACTCCAGCACGCTTTACAGTTAGTGGGACCAGAGCATAAGAATCAAAATAACTTGGAAAATACAGCAAAACTTGCCTTTATTTTCTGCAACCAAAACTACTCCATTTGTATGTCCATATCATTAATCCATTCTGCTACAAACTTTCAGAGATGATATTGAAGGTATTTTGCAAATATCTCGATAGAATTCCAGTTCCAGTTCTTTACTAGCACTAGCACTGTCGCATCTATGATGATGATGATGATGATGACGATGATGATCTGTAAGAAAGTAATCCCCTGAACAGAGAAAATTAAGAAGGAGATGCTTTGAAACTGAGTTTTCATTTTTTTTTTTTTTTTTTTTTTTTTTTGGGGGGGGGGGGGGGGGGGGGGGGTGGGGGGGGGGGGGATAACAGCCATGCTAAAGGCATGGTAATAACAGCTGAGTGCCATGAATGCCAAGTCTTTAACATACATGAGCGCTGTACAAGATCCCACAATTCAATATTATTTGTTCATTTTTTTCTTTTACTTGTCTCAAACGAATTGAAATGACATTTAAAATGACATCCCTTCAAAGAGAAATTTAGTTGTAAAATAAATGGGGGTCCGCTCCATGGTACATCCTTACCACCCACAATAAACAGAGTACCCCCCCCCCCCCCCCACACACACACACACCGTAACAGACATCTCACTCAAGAAATGAATACTGAAAGCTTCTGATGGTTTCGCTCCATTCATTTATTCATTTATTCATTTATTTGTTTACGTTATTGCATGTAAGTCGATATTTTTTCCCTCCGAATGCTTCGTAGCTCCTGATGGGAGCACGTACTTGACAAGCGTTCTTGCAGGCTCTGTTTACGCCCACCAACATGACCAAGGGATATAGCTTACCTTTCTCCGATGGTGCTTTCGTTATGCCGTCGTCATAATGGTCATGTCGCTTAGCTCATCAACCGGCTTCCAAATCTCATCTTACCTCCTTCCATATCTCATCTAACCCCTTGATCTAAATTTGAAGGTGGCGTAAAAGAAGAAAAAAAAAGAAGAAGAAGAAGAGGAAAACAAAGCGGAGAAAAAGAAGTAAACATGTATTGAATATGAGCCTCATAAGATAATATGTTTGGTCCTCATATGTTTGGTCCTCCATCCCGCTTCCGGATTAAAGAATGTAGAGTATTATAGATTTTATTTTTAATGACATTGAAATTTGACAAAGGTCCAACTCCTATTGCTTTGCAATAAGTTTCCCGTTGAAATTTCATGTTTATCCCGTGCGCCCTAATTCTTATATTCACCACTGCCCCCATTACCTCCCCCCTTTTTTTCCCATTATTCTACTGGTGCCTCTTTTCTATACCTCTCCTCCCCTCAGGCTCCGATGACGGCGCGATGTTCGACGACCGAAAGTGAACTCGCCTCAGAGCGCGCACGGACAGAGTTGTATCTCAGCATCACGGGCCGGTGTGCACGCCTCTCTTCTCTATAAAGGAACGCCTCCGAATAGGTACGAGGCATTTACCTTGCTGAAGTCGTACTGTGATTCATCAAAGACTACATCATAATAATCATAAAGGAGTGGATAGTTTTGAATGCCTCCGAATCAAGTTTTCCGGATTTTTCTCTACAATTAACTCGCATCTATTATAAGGACTTTCTTCAGGATTCGCTATATAGTCTTTGATAAGAAAATCACGTTTTCCATGTGTGGACTTCCGTCATCTCCAGGAAAGTTTGTACGTGGAATCCAAGACTGTGGATAGATACTTCAGTCCTTCGATAGCCACATCAGGTAGATATTTTAACTCAGTCATAGTTTGGGCAAATTAAAAATCAATTCCTAGTTTCTCGTTCCTTCATTTCCCCCGTTTGAACTCGCCATAATCATGTGTTTCATGTCAAGGTCATTTTGCTACATAGTGAAATGCACAACAATCTTAGGACATCTAAACAATGGGTTACAAAAATATTTAACCTCGTACAAAAAAAAGTGAACTATATCTTCAAATTGAAGTGAGCTAACAGTGTCAGGATTGAGGTTTGTGTTTAAATTGACCAAACAGCAGGGCATGCACCTTATACAAACATTCCCTGCAAAACAAAACCATGGTATTACCCATGGTATTTTGACGAAATTACTATCTTCTTCTTCTTCTTCTTCTTCTTCTTCTTCTTCTTCTTCTTCTTCTTCTTCTTCTTCCTCCGGTCTGTGTCGGAGATCAACAGCACCAGACTGCCCGTTGTAGGAGTCTCGTCCTAATTCGTGTTAAAAGAGAAGGTTCAGGTCTGGGATATAACAGCACGGATTGTATGGATTTGAAGGATGTAATGGAGGGCAAGGGTTAAATTAAAACCAGGACAGTACCATGAAAGTAGCATCAAAATTTTGCCGTGATCTGATGGTAATTTGTCAAATTACCTTGGGTTTCAAGTTACTCAGTATGATGTTCAGTATGTCCCTCCGTGTTCTAGTAGGATCCATGGTTCAAGTCTATAGTTCAACCATGGAGTTGCCAGCTCCCTGGGTCAACATATGTTCTGTATAATCATTTAGGTCAAAAAAATTTCCGTATTCTAAATATCAGCGTTCTTTTGTATGTTTTAATTCTGCTCTCTAAAAATATCACAACTCGTATGATGTTATTTTTTTTTACAATTCCCTTGCTTGGAATAAATATGGAAATAAAGTAGTCAAACGCATCAATTAAAAAAAAAAAAAAAGACTATTCTGATAAAATCGGGAATCAATTTCCCTGCACTTGGCCTATTCTATAAAATGGACAGGTTATGTAGCCTTCATAAACTATTTCCGTTCTTTTATTTATTTTTTTTCCCTCCCAGCATCGAATCCCACGTTTTTCAATCAATATGACTGCTTTGAAATCACTGAAATATGATTGTGTAAAGGGAATTATCATTTTCAAGCCCAACCGCGTTTATTTTGCAAGTCACATCTTTTCATTTCATTGTGTCCGTAAACTGGCCTGATTTTGCCGTTTCTGTATTTTTTCCAGGTTGCCTCTGGCTAACCTTTTACCTACTTAGATTGATTTTAGGCCCATATTTATCATCAATAGTTTAACTGATGGATAAATACGATCTATCTCCGTGGATTCACGATTTTATTCTTATAATTTTCTGTTCATGTCATGCATTTGTGGTTTAATGGTGATCACTACTTAGACCAGTTTAGTACATTTCCTCAAGTTGTAGTTATTTATATTTACTGTATTATTAAATGTTTTTTTAATAGTAAATGGCGGGACTATTTCGGCTATTGGCTGCCATTCATAAATTGAAATAAACCATGTATAAATAAATAAACAAGAGGTTTTGACAAAAATAGGGTCCTGGTTTCTTTTCTTTTCCCTTTTTTTTTGCGAAAAGGACACTTTAGTGTAAAAATGTAGTTTGTAAACCACAAATTAAAGGATTACATCGTTCTAGAGTCCACTGTTTACCTGTTTCACGCTGAAAGGGTTCATATTTTGTCGAAAAATGTAGTCGAAAGTACTCTAAACAAAGGGTTGTTTGTAACTTCTCTGAATTTCATGCACTAATACCACTAGTCCAGCTTGTAAAGTACTTAAGTATCACCCTGATTACAAGGGAAATGAATAATTTTGTTGTTGACGCTACATGCATCCTACTGGCTAAAGGCTCGTAAAAGAAAGTTCAGTTCACTTCAGTTCAAATACATTTATTTCCAATTTTTCAAATAAACAGCAAAATAATGAAACAACAAATTGACATTCATGGTATTGATAACAAAAAATGACATAATATACAATCATCGTAATTACATGAATAATTGGAGGACACACCTCTAAAAGCAAAAGCTTGGTTTGAGGGTGCCCTAGGACATAATAAATATGTATGATTATGAAAAGGTATATATAAAAACATGAAAAAAGAAGAGACACAAAAAAGCACACGCAAAGGCACACACGCATACACCCTCACACACCCACGCAACCACACTCACACAGAAGAAAAAGAAAATCCTAAACCGCTGAGCTTAAGAAAGAGAGAGAGAGAGAAAAAAAAGACGAAATCGAATAAAGAAAGAGTAGGAGGTACAAAAGAAAAGGAGTATAAACAGACAAAGAGAAATTGACGAAAAACGGAAAGATGAAATCCCAATGAAGGTGGGGGAATATATAATGAAATTGAATTATTTGTCAAGATATATAGAAATGCTGTCATAATCAATGTTTTTATTATTATGAAAGATCATATAATTACACTTTGTGAGGGGAAAATGGATTTGAATTGAGATGATTGGCCTGTTTACATAGCCATGTTATATGTTAGTCATAACTTTCCCCATTGTATCCTGCATGTGAGATCATTTTGGTTGTAAAGGTCTGTGTTATTACTCTTCTTACTGTCACATGTGGAATGTGTTGATGTGTCAAGTTCAAGTTCAAGTTCAGGATTTATTTCTAACATAACACGAGACATAATGTTGTTTTTTAAAAACAAAAATACCGCAAATTAACATGCATTTTTTCTCTTTTTTTTAAACATCAAAACAAAATAGATGTCTGCTTGACACAATGTATTTTTAAAAAGGAAAATTGGAAAAGAGAAATCCACAAGAAAGCAATCTTGTAATTACGTGGATTCCTCAAGAAAGGAAAAGGAAAGTAAGAAAAAGAAAGCAGAAAAAGATACTAAAATGATACAGAGCTAGGTAATACAGCATTATATATTACAGTTGCAGGTTCAGTCACACAGCGAGGACTCCGCGAGATGAAGGATGCGTTGCGCTTTAGAGACAAGACGAGAAGGGAAAGAACAATACGAAAAGGACAAGATAAGACAAGATAAGACAAGACAAGACAAGACAAGACGAAAGAAGGACAAGACAAGAAAAAAGAAGGACAAGACAAGAAAAGACAAGACAAACACACAGGAAACATAAGAGAAAAGAGGAGAAAAGAACAAGAAATTAAGGAGAAAAAAGAAGAAAAAGAAACGGGAGTGCCATGGGAGATGGGGTGCCACAGACCAACGTGATATCACATGACCGACAACCAGACTCGTTATTTAAAAAGAATAGAGAGGTATAGGAAGTATAGAAGCTGTACCAGTATTCCTACGTAAACGTATATGCGTCAGGGTGTCGCAATGTCCGCATAGTTATGGTTATACATCGAGAATTCATTTTTTAATACCCCAGCATCTGAGAAAATTATTGGCTGTTTAGTGGAGGGCATCACTTAGTTTGCACAAGGAGTTAGGTTTGCAGGGGAGCAGATCCTGCATGGTGAGACTAAACGTGTATTAGAGCATGGGGTGAGTGTCGGAATAACATACATTTTTCGCCGTGTGATTGAACTTGCAGCTGTAATATATTGCTGTTATATACATGTACATAGCTCTGTATTATTGAATGTCATGTTTCCCTGATTTTTCTTTTGTAGTCGTTGCCTTGTTTTCTTTTCTTTGCTTTCCCTTTTCTTGAGGAATCGACTAAATTTCAAGCGTTGCTTTCTTGCGGATTTCTTTTTTCCGATGTCATTTTTCCCCTGAATACATTGATTCAAGTAGTTTTCTATTCCTTTTGTTTTGCATTGATATCACAAAAGAGAACAGGATGTAGATTAGTTCATGAATTACTGTTAAAGAAGATATGTTGTGTTTTGCATTAACTTTGAAATAAAACGATTTGAATCTTTGAATCTTGAATCTAGACTAACATAGGTATACCGCAGCCAGAGACTCTACTCCTTCAATGTGTTTAAGTGACAAAATAGGGTCTGTGTCTACAGACTAGAGATCGATTGCTGCACAAGACGTGTAAATGACTCTTCCATAAATTGTTTAATCCTGTTTGAACGGGGGGGGGGGGGGGGGGGGGGGGGGCTTAGAGGACCCTTTTATACAATTTTTGTCGTGCAATGCATGGAAATCGCTGCGTTTCACGGCACACCACCTGACATCTGGTCCAGGTAAATTTTTGTGGAGGAGCCTAAATTACCGATATTACGCATAACGCACGGCTACATCATGCCAATGTTTTTATGCCTCCGCCCACCGTAGGTGGTTGCCGGAGGCATTATGTTTTCGGGTCGTCCGTCCGTCCGTCCGTCCCGTTTTCGTTCTCGCGATAACTTAAGAACCGTTTGACAGATCAACTTCAAACTTGGCTCGTGTATCCATATGGGAGGGACAATGATCTGATTAGATTTTGGAGTCTCAAGGTCAAAGGTCAAGGTCATAGAGGTAATAAAACACATAAAAATGGCTCGTTCTCGCGATAACCTAAGAACCATTTGACAGATCAACCTCAAACTTGGCACAGGTATGCATATGGGAGGGACAATGATCTGATTAGATTTTGGGGGTCACAAGGTCAAAGGCCAAGGTCATAGAGGTAATAAAAACATATAAAAATGGCTCGTTCTCGCGATAACTTAAGAACCATTTGACCTATCAACCTCAGACTTGGCACAGGTATGCATATGGGACGGACAATGATCTGATTAGATTTTGGGGTCACAAGGTCAAAGGTCAAGGTCATAGAGTTAATAAAACACATAAAAATGACTCGTTCTCGCTATAACCTATCATTTGACCTATCAACTTCAAACTTGGCACAGGTATGCATATGGGAGGGACAATGATCTGATTAGATTTTGGGGTCACAAGGTCAAAGGTCAAGGTCATAGAGTTAATAAAACACATAAAAATGACTCGTTCTCGCGATAACTTAAGAACCTTTTGACCTATCAACTTCAAACTTGGCACAGGTATGCATATGGGAGGGACAATGATCTGATTAGATTTTGGGGTCTCAAGGTCAAAGGTCAAAGGTCATAGAGGTCATTATGTACATAGAAATGGTTCGTTCTTGTGATAACTCAGTAACCATTTGACGGTTCAACAAACTTGGCTCATGTATGCATATGGAAAGGGCAATGCTCTCATTATATTTGGGGGTCACAAGGTCAAAGGTCAAGGTCAAAGATGTCATTGTATAAATGAAAATAAATCAACATGAAGTGCCATTTATTTCTGATTTGGTAATGGCGGAGGCATAAAGTTCGACCACGCGTGGTCGAAGATTCATCTAGTCTTAATTAGGCATGTTTCTTCCCAGAGCCGCAAGTATCAAAGTATTTAATGCACCTGCTATGTATAAGCATTATACGGATGGAATTCACAGTCTGGCAGGCATTAGGCAAGTCGTTTGTCGCTATAAGCAACCTTTATTCAAGAAAATAAAAAACGGAATGTCGGCGGTCGTGATAAAAACAAAAGACACAACCCGATCGGTGGGGGAAAGGGTTTTATCTCAAGGTTGGTTAAAAATTTTTTAACCAATGTTGTGATTTAATTCTACCCAGTCTTTATTTTACCCAACCTGAAAAGTAAAACGTTTTTAACCAACCACGTATTAAAGCTAATTTGCCCAATTTGACCAACATTGGGTGATTTATAAGCAATGAATTTATACCCAACGAAATTTCTGATAGTGTACGGAAGCAGCCACTAGACTTCAATACTATACAGTGTACCCTAGAAAAAGTTTACAGTCAGAAAAAGTCCCGCCATCTGAATATTTCAAAAAATTTAATGAAATTTTATACCTGTGGATAGCCAGTGGTCTCTTCCTTCACGTGACAAAAAAACAACAACAAACAAACAAACAAAAACATTTTACGCTTGGCTGAGCAAAAGTAACTTTTGTGAAAGGGTAAAAAATTTAGACTTTGACAAGAACTGGTATTTGTTCTTGCTGGTATCAGCAAGGTTAAGAGTATTCATGATATTGCACACTGTAAAGGCTTAGATAATATTTCCGATGGGTACATGAAAATTTATGAGGAAGATGCTTTGCTGTGAGTATGTTCTGACATATCTAATTAACATGTATATTCTTGTGTGAGCAACTGAATACTTTGTTTATAATGGTTTTAAATATTACTTTTCGGGTAAATTTTGACATTATGCTGGCATACTTAGGATGTCAGAAAGGTTATCACCACGCATGGTCATGCAGAAAGATCAAGGAATAAATCAACCAGTCAGTCAGCCAATAGGTCAATCAATCAATTAAACAGAAAAGAAAAACAATCAATTATATTTATACTCTCATTTAATCCCCCCCCCCAAAAAAAAGATGGAGTTGGCACAACTGAATAAGTGGTATTTGCCGTGCAAACGGGTAGGTTCATGATCATGACTAAAACTCTAACATTAATTCGAATGAAGAGACTTGATACTTTCTCAATTTTTACCTTGTTTCGCTTTGCAGGTTGCAGAAAAATATGACTCCAAAAAGTATCATTGTTTTATCACTGAGGTAAAAAGGAATGATCATGAAACTTGCATGTTTGCATTGCTGATTGTTTTATTCTGCTGCGACAACTCACTTGTCTTTTTGATTGAAGGAGTGTATGATTGACTAGTTGTTTTCTGATGGATTGATCGGTTGATTGACCTGATTAAGTGGTTAAATGACTGAGTGGTTGAATGGTTGATCCTTCTGCATGACCATGCGTGGTGATATTTTTGTTCTATAACCATGGGTGTCGATCCCGGGGGGATGGGGGATATATCCCCCCCCCCCCCCAATATTTCGGGGGGATGGCCTGTACAATCATCCCCCAATAATTTACCATGAAAAAAAATGCAAAATGTCATAGCCTCCTATAATCCTTGAAAAAAAAAGTAAAGACAAAGACAGTGAGAATAGAGAGCAAAGAAACATTTTTTTTAAAAAGAAGAGAAAAGGAAAAGGCTTTCAGCGCTCGCTCGCTTCGCTAGCTCGCATTTTAAGTAACCAAACCAATGGGGTTATAATACTTCCTTTTTAAAAGCAAATCGGTTTGCATCTTGTCTTTCTATCAAATAGTATGCTATTATTGTTCTACTCGCATTTAATATCTTTTGTTATCTTAACCAATGCCAGTTAATATTTTTATCAGGGTTTATTATGAAATGAAACTGGTTTAGATCTTGTCTTTCTATCCAATGTTATACATGTACTATTATAATATAACTGCAAGAAGTCGAACGGGAAGAAGACCCATGACAGAAGAATTTTCATGAGATAATGGCCTGTGGCCGGTTGCCTATTCCTATCATACCAAATATGAGGAGGATGCTGATAAAATGCATGTTATTTAAGTCATAAGATTGGAGTAACAGTACACTAGAACCTAGCTGTTCTTAATATTTAAAAAATAGCCCTTTCTCGCTCGCTCGCTCCGCTTGCTCGTAGAAACAAGATCATGAGGCAAGCGCTCTTATTCCCTCAGCAACATGTCCGAATTGTAATATTTTTACAGCGAGATGTAAACCTTTTCTCGAATACAGGGAAATGGTACATCATAAAGTTTATCTAATTTATTTTGGTGGAAATTCTACGTTTTATTAGAAATAAACAGAATTTTTGTTGGTAGCTCGCTTCGCTCGCTCATAGAAATAAAATGGTTTTAGATGGCAAGAGATATGCCGAATAGCATCATTTGGTAATTAGGTGTTTTAGATATCTTTGAGGCTATCAAAGAATGTAATTTTTTTCCTCACTCGCTGCGCTCACTCGAATGTGTAATGTAGATATTTTATAAACCTATAGTGGATTTTTAAGACAAAATAACACTGCATCACTAAAGGCTTGTGTTTTCCCCTATCTCGCCTCCCTCGCTTGTGATATTTGAAATATAGCGTGGTTTAGGAAGGTAAACAATTGGACCAGTGAGGTGCTGAATTAGTCAAACATCTTACGGGCAATTCCATGATTAAAGGCATTGGCTAACTTTGTGAGTAGCTGATTTAAAAAATTCTCAAACTAAGATGAAACATGCGTATGAGTACTTGTATTTGTATTCAAAAACCCTGAAACCAACCATAATTTGGAATGAAAAAGTGTAAGTTAGACGCAAATGGCAATTTTATTATCCTTCGTCTCACGAGACAATCACTAAGAGGACTACTTTGCTTGAATTTGAAAATGCCGTTATGTGCCTCCCGCCGCGTGATACGCCAATACACACAGTACGGTAAGGTGAGTCATACGCGCATGCGCACTCCTTTATGTCTATTCCGTGCAACCGACCCTCGTATATTTTTCAAACATTGGTTCACATTTTTTATATTTAAAAATACTTCCTGTGAATATCACACTTTGAAACTTTCAGACTGGTATTTTTACACTATAACCCTTATGTTTATCCCATTTTAAAGTAACAAAACAAGATTTTTTTTAAATCATAACAATGTTAACCAATGCCTTTAAGTGGACATTGGCCCAAACTTTATTTTTGCTCTTTCTCAAATTCAAGTCAATTGGGGGATTAAAATTCATACAGAAATTGTTGATACAAAGGGGTTTCATACTCACCAAACAATTTTTTTGTCTAAAATGTCCCCTTATAGGAGAATCCAAACCATACAAAAAATTAGATATATGGGACTACACACAGTTTTTTAGACCTGGACAGAAAAATATTGTTTCTTTTGTGAATTTTTCGACTGGATAATCTGAAGGACATTTAGTCACACCAAATTAAAAGAAAGTATTCGATTATGAGTTCCTGAAAAGGCCAAACCTCAAATATGTGGTGCTGGACATATTTTAACGTGACTAACCATAAAGTTACTAACCAATATTTTAGTCTCTACTTTAAAAAGTAGAGAGGGAAAATCTTTACAAAATTGGGGTAAACATTTGTCATCATTTAAGAAGTAATACTGATATGGCTCTAAGTGTGAGGTACGTCTCAGTAAGGAGGAATATTTTTTCAAAAACTTTGGTTTTTTTCTCATGTCCTTTTTTTGTAACGTTACTAATCGTGGTCAAACGTTGTCATAACATCTCTGATATCATTCAGTTACGTTTGATTTCTTAATTTATTGTAGACCTGGGGAGGGTGAATATATATTTACGAGATTAGGACTTCAGATGAAATAGCTATTGAATTAGCTGTATCAATGGTATCAAAATTTTACTTTAATGTAACGTTACTAATCATGGACTTGCCCTAACATTGCTTGAGTGTACTTAGACGACAAATAGCATTTCTTCTGTGGCTAGAAAATGGAATTTTCGCCTCGAAAGCTTCGCTCGCTCGCTCGCAAAATAAGAAGCGGGGTGGTTTATACTCTAAGTAAAGGTTAAATTCCCTAAAGCTCTCATTCAATTATGAGGATGTACCCTTCTGCGATATTGTTTGAAAACAATTTTTGTGTGGTTAATTGGAGGAACGGTAGATTAGACTAATAATGCAGAGATATGGGAAGCAAAAATCAGGTCCTACAACCCCCCCCCCCCCCCCGCTTAATTAGCCTGTCCTTCACGTTTGAACCTCCACACCCTTTCGCTGCTCGGTCGCTTTGCTCCGCGTTCGGGGATATTCGGCATCAGTCATCCCCCCCCAACCGCGAACACAAATCGACACCCATGTCTATAAAATCCTAGGTATGCCAGCTTAAAAGTAAAAGCTTACTAAAAAATCATAATAATCTAAAACCAAAGAATAAAGTATTCAATTACTGCTTACTCAAGTATATTAATGAGATATGTCAGAACATATTATTCAAAGCATATTCTTTATTAACTGTCTTGAAGCCATCAGAAAATGAAAATTTCTAATACCGCTTTCACACCAAGGTCGCAGAGACTGTACCCAGCGACCGATCGGACGTGCTTTCACACCGCCGTCAAAATTTGGTCAGGCCCAGAGCGATTGGTCGCTGTATAGCTGACCTAGCCGGAAGCGGAAGTAAAGATAGCGCGTGGGCATGTATTGCATTTCCGATCGGTCGCTGAGTACGATGCGATGTGCTTTCACATCAAGCTTGCATCGGTCGCGATCGGTCGCTGAAGTACCTCTTAGATCGGACTCAGCGACCGATCGTTTTTGACCAAAACGATCGGTCGCTGAGTACGATGAAATGCTTTCACACCATGGTTTCATCAGTCGCTGGGTACGGTCTCTGCGACCGTACCCAGCGACCGTACCTTGGTGTGAAAGCAGTATAAGTCTGCAGTGCGAAACACTCTTATCCTTGCTGATACCAACAAGAACAAATACCAATTTTTGTCAAGACCGAATATGGCATCCTTTCACAAAAGTTACTTTTGCTCACTCAAGCATGAAACACTTTTTGATTTTTGATGTCATGTGATAGTGATAACAGTAATTGACCCTTGGCTATCCGCAGGAATGAAAATTCCCAGAAAATATTTCGAAATATTCAGATGGCGAGGCTTTTTGTAACTTTGTAACTTTTTTTTTCAACTTAATTCAAGTAAATACGAAACCAGACATGCATATCACATCCATACCTAAACACTTAACTATTCCAAAGCAATATCCGATACTCGAGACCTAAGTTATGGAACGATATCCCAGATACTATAAATATTCTGCATCTCTTGCCAGTTTCTCAAGAAGGATGAAGAAACATCTTACTTCATCCTATAAATAATTTCATTCCCCCACCTTCCTTGGGATTTCATCTTTCCGTTTTTTCGTGAATTTCTCTTGTCTGTTATACACCTTTTTCTTTTGCACCTCCTACTCTTTCTCTATTCGATTTCGCCTTTCTTCTCTCTCTCTTTCTCAAGCTCAGCGGTTAAGGGTTTTTTCTGTGTGCGTGTGGGTGCGCGGGTGTGTTTTGTGAGTACTTTTTTGTTGTCTCTTCTTTTTTCATGTTTTCTTTTTAAAATGCTTTTTCATTATTATAAGTATTTATCAAAAAGTCTTAGGGCACCCTCTACCCAAGCGTTTGCTTTTAGAGGTGTGTCCTCCAATTATTTATGTGATTAGACCTACGATGATTGTATATTATGTCATATTTTGTGATCAATACCATGAATGTCAATTTGTTGTTTCATTATTTTGCTGTTTATTTGAATAATTGGAAATAAATGTGTTTGAACTGAACTGAACTGAACTGAACTAAACTGAACTTTTTCCTAATGCAAAATCTTTTGGGGGACGCACTGTACATTTGCCACATTCGACCCTGGTTAGTTAAATGGGTAACAGGCAGAAATTGTTTCCTTGAAATGTTTGCAAACAAAACGCAAGAGGCGTTAAGCCCTGCATATATGTAATGGCAGCTTGGCTATAAGCTGCGCAGTCATATCATATCGTAAAGTGATATGCGCTATACAAGAATGTATTCATACTTTCAGGGGGCCTACACTCTTCGAAAAATGTGCCAGGTAGCACTTTTTCGTCCCGTATTTAGAATCTCCAGAGAAAAGGTTTTAGAAAGGGTTCTTGATATTTTCAAGAACCCCAAAAGGCTCAGGCTCTAAAGACTCATTTAGAACCCTTTTGAGAACATGGCTACGGTTGCAAAAAAGAGCAAATTTTGAAATGAGATTGCCTCACAAAATAGCCGTAGAATTGGTCGGTTGCAGTGCGTTTAAAAAATAAATGAATTTTATGAAACTCGAGCATGTCAGAGTGACATTGATGAACATTCATAAGCAGAAGAGTTTAATATAAAAAAATCCAATTATTTTCCATATCTGAACGAATGTAGACAACTCAAATCAAAGAAACGGGCAAAGAACTTGAAACTTGACAATGTAATGAAAGAATCTGTTTAAAATGAGTAAAATATAACGTGTTAAATCAAGCCATGTAACAGGTGAAAATTGTGAACAAAACTTGGCCATATATCTTGCACCAAAGCAATGTTCAGTCAATCATAATATGACGTCTACGCCCATCATTAGGCAAGGGACTAACTTCATTGCATGTCACTATTATATTCATCTGCGCAGTTCAAACAATGCGTGTGTAACTTTATGGTTGCACCCGGCCGGCCCGGGCTTCAGCGCGCCCCTTCACCGCCCCTCCATGGCTTTCGCTTAAACGTCATAGGCTAACATGCAATTTTCTTCGACTAATACATTTGAAATTAAAAAAGACTGAGTACATTTCAAGCGCCGGTCGCCGTTACTGCAGTGTACCGCTGTACTGATACAGTTATCAAAAAAGTGTAATTTGACTTCGTCCGAGTTCGTACTATTTTATGTATTCTGGGCATGGGTGTCGATCCCGGGGGGGGGGGGATATATCCCCCCAATAGTTTGGTCAGGGGGTGGCCTGTACAATCACCCCCCCCCCCCCAATAATTCACCATGAAAAAACATGAAAAATTTCATAGCCTCCTATAATCCTCGAAAAAAATCAAAAGTGAATACAAAGGCAAAGAGAATAAAGAGCAAAGAAACAAGTTTCCAGAAGGAAAGGAAAAGGAAAAGGCTGTCAGCGCTCGCTCGCTTCGCTCGCTCGCATTTTAAGTATCCCAACCAATGAGGTTATAATACTGCGTGTATATTTATGAAAACAAATCGGTTTGCATCTTGTATTTCTATCAAATAGTATGCTATTATTGTTATACTCGCATTTAATATCTTTTGTTATCTTAACCACTGCCAGTTGATATTATGAAATGAAACTTTTTTGCATCTTGTATTCCTATCCAGTGTTATACATGTACTATTATAATATAACTGCAAGAAGTCGAACGGGAAGAAGACCCATAATAGAAGAATTTTCATGAGATAATGGCCTGTGACCGGTAGCCTGTTCCTATCTTACCAAATATGAGAAAGGAGGATGCTGATAAAATGCACGTTATTAAAATCATTAAATTGGAGTAACAGTACACAAGAACCTGTCGTTCTCAGTATTAAAAAAATAACCCTTTCTCGCTCGCTCGCTCCACTCGCTCATAGAAACAAGATCAGGAGGCAAGCGCTCTTATTCCCTCAGCAACATGTCCGAATATTGTAATATTTTTACAGCGAGATATAAAGCTTTTCTCGAATACAGGGAAATGGTACATCATAAAATTCATCTAATTTATTTTGGTGGAAATTCTACGTTTTATTAGAAAGAAACAGAATTTTTGTTGGTAGCTCGCTTCGCTGATGACAAAATAACACTTCATTACTAAAAGAGTGTGTTTTCCCCTGTCTCGCCATTGGACCAGCGAGTGTGCTGAATTGAGGACAAATAGCATTTCCTTTATAACTAGAAAGTGAAATTTTCGACTCGCTCGCTTCGCTCGCTTGCAAAATAAAAAACGGGATGGTTCATAGTTTCATACTCTAAGAAAAGGTTCAAGTCCTCCTAAAGTTCTCATTGAAGTAATGAGGATGTACCTCTGCGATACTGTCAAGTTGAAAAACAATTTTCTTGTGTGTGGTTAATTGGAGGAACGGTATATTAGACTAATAATGCAGAGATATGGGCAGCAAAAACGGTTCCTACCCCCCCCCCCCCTCCTCGCTTATTTATTCTATCCTTCATGTTTGAACTTCCACACCCTTTCCCAGCTCAGTCGATTTGCTCCGTGGTCGAGGATATTCGGCATCAGTCATCCCCCAACCGCGAACACAAATCGACACCCATGATTCTGGGGCGACATATTCAGATTCTTTTTCATTTTTTGTAATGAGCAGTAAGCGGGGACGTTCAGGTTCCACCTTTGTGGTGCACAAATGCCACAATAATTGGAAAAAGCTTTAAAAATGGAAGCTTAACGAGTGCGAAATTCACTCGCCTTTGGCTCATGAGGACTGCTCTGTGTGAAACCATACTCCCCACACTTTCCTGGCCGTATAGTCTGCTAGACAATTTACTTCCATAAAATAGGAGTTTTTTAGAGGTGTAGAATAAATTTTAAACATATTTTTGCAATTTACAAGTCAAGGTTTAGTACAAGTAAATGGTCGCCATTACTGCAGTGTACCGCTTTATACTAATACAGATATCAATAGAGTGTAATTTGAATTCGTCCGAGTTCGTGATATTTTTTTGTATTTTGGGGCGACATATTCAGATTCGTGTTTTTTTTCTTCTTCATTTTTGGTAATGAGCAATAAACGGGGATGTTCAGGTTACACCTATGTGGTTCACAAATGCCAAAATAATGGGAAAAAGCCCTAGGAAAAAGCTTTAAAAATGGAAGCTTACCGGGTGCGAAATTCACTCGCCTTTGGCTCATGAGGACTGCTCTGTGTGAAACCATAATAATTATACTTCCTATACACTTTCCTGGCCTAGACAACTTACTTCCATGAAATAGGGGTTTTGTAGGGGTGTGTGGAATAAATTTTAAACATATTTTTGTAATTTACAAGTCAAGGTTTAGTACAAGGATGTCAACTTCGTTATCTGTAAACAATTGTCTACATTAATTAGGAATGATCTGTAAAGAGGTAGTTATTTAGTTATTTCAAATTGCTTACTACATCTATATTCTAGTTGGACTTAAGTAGCGTTCATACACAGAATGACATATCAATATGTGAAAATATTTTGGCTCTAGCATTTCATCAAAATACACAAAGTCTTATAATAGAATAGATAAATATGTACATCATTATAAATTAGGACTACAACATTAATTATTACAAAATACCTTTTAAAAATGTACAATATTGGAAACATATTTGCGGTTTTAGGGTGTTCAATAGCGTTGATAATTATAACCCATATGGTTAAAATTACACAAAGACTAGATGTACCCCAAAAGGAACTTGAAAAATACAAGATAGTTCTTAGGGCTACGAACCTCTCGCTTTATACATTGATACAGCTTCTTTTAAAGGAGCAGGCCCACGCTCATTGTACGTGCAAGAAACACACTTACAGTACTGTTGTCCACGGATAAGCAAGTTTATATTGACATGATTCTTAGGACAAAAAAGCGTGAATTTCTAATTGTAAAAATAACACTGAAGTGATTTCTGTGTCCCATAAATATGGCCATTGCCCTCCGTCATCCACCCAAGTATCCATACTTTATCTAATCGTCGAAATAGATGTAAATAAACGAAGCTTATCTGATGTGTTTTGGTGTGAAGTAACGTGATATGTACACAGTGCCGAGGGCGATCAGCTGATTGCTGTAATCAAAATCCTCGCGGGTACACTGCAGTAATGGCGTTGCCAGTAGAGGGCCAAACACATAAATCGGTCGTCGGATTTGTCTATAACAGTTGTCAGTTAAAATCACCGACGAGACACTTCATGAAACGTTCCCCAGAAGATTAAGGAGAAACCAATAGATCAAGTCGAAGTCAAATAAAAAAAAATGTATTAAATTCAACTTATACACATTAACATGCATAATTCTCTGTTACTCCTTGACTTCACAGGTATGCCAAACCTCAGTTGTGCGCTTCAGAATCCTCATCGAAAGTAGCGAAGCATATTATGGGAGACACCTACATACTGGCTTTCAAAGTATTCGTGACAAAGAGGTAAAGCTCCTTGAGCAGGAGTTGGATCTATATACGTCCTGATAATTAAGGTTCACGATAGATCAGCTGCAGTCATGACGACCACACCAATGTCCGTAACAGCGAACTCTTCGGATCTGGACAGTCCTTTTTATATTCCTCCAAGGAACTGGCGGAAGATCGTAGTTCTCTCATTTATTGTGTTATTTGGCATTGTGGCCAATGCATTACTCATTTTCATCGTCCTCAAGAACAAACACCTTTGGAAAACGCAGAACATCTTATTCGTCAACTTAATGGTTGGTGACCTCTTGTGTCTGCTCATCACAGGGCCTTTATCACTGGAATTATCTATAGCGCAGTTTGATACGAAATTGACTGGTAATTTCTTCTGCAAACTCAACAATTTCTCTTTGCTCATGAGTAAGTGTCTCGTGGTGTATTCTTTGGTGGCGCTTTCTGTTGAGCGCTATCAGAAGATCAAATATCCTTTCAGTCGCTGGGAAGAAAGTTGCTGGTCGGGTCATTGGTGGGCCAGAAATCCAAATGCACTCATCGTCACCACAATATGGATTTGCTCGTTCACCGTATCTGCTCCCATATTAGTTTGGGCGAAGGAGACTAATTTTGGTCAATGCTTGTATGTTGACCATGGCACTAAAAAAGCGAAAATATTCAAGATCTCTCTTCTGTTGGCGACATACATAATACCCTTCATCATCATCGCAACGGTTCACATCATCATGGCACATATCCTGTTAGAAAGCATCCGGGATCCGATGGTGAGGAACTCTGAACGTCTTTCTCGCAACGGTGTTGGAAACCGCCACCGGGAACGTGGTTCAAGAACAAGATCTCGCATGAAGCTCGCAGTGGTGGCATCGGTTCTTTCGGCTTTCTTCTTTATTGCGCAGTTGCCATCCTCCGTCTTTATCTTGATGCTCGAGTTTGGTGATGACAATTTGATAGACTCACCTGGAATCTATGAATTCTATGAGTGGGCTGTCATCCTATTTCCCCTCTTATGTTGTTTTAATCCTGTCATGACGATCATTTTGAGCTCGAGCTTCAGAAGACAACTTCGTTGCCACTGTTGTGGTCCGTCTCTCTTGAGCGGGAGATCCTCTTCAAGTCGACGAACTATACAAACTGAAATGCATTGAAGCCTTGAAATGCCGTTATTTACTGTGGCTGTGAACAGTTACTGATGTCCATCTTCAGTTTGGGTTTCAGAAACAAGTTACTTGCGATTGGAAATTTTTCTTGGGTCTTCTTTCTTTCGCGGAAGAACTGTGAATCTACGAAGAACAGAATGTTTTCAATCATAGGCGCTGGAAGCGGGGGGAGGGGGAAGAAAAAAAAAGTTGATTTTCGGGCAAAGGGTTCGGCCCCATCGCCAAAACTTACCAGTATGCCATTCATAACCCTCCCATAGCCATTCTGAGTCTCTCACGCCATTCTAACATGCTAGAAGCGGTGAACAAATAATCATGTTTCAGTACTAATGATGAGAGAAGATGGGAAATAGTTTTTGATAACAGTATTTTCTTAATTTAATAAAATCTAAACTTGTCCTTTTATATATAAATACATATGTATAGGGGGGGGGGGAGAAATGTGCTTGTTCGGGGGGGGGGGAGTGTATATGGTGTACGTTGTATGCTGGTAGTAAGCATTCGAGATGGGCCCCATAAAGGTTTGGGGTGGGCCCACAAGAGTGTTTGTCCCCCCCCCCCAAAAAAAAAAAAAAAAAAAAAAAAAAAAAAGGCTGGGACCCTTTCGGCGCGCCTGTTTTCAATATTAAATTCAACGGAGCCTCAAAATACCGTTATCTCGTCATGTTCATAGTCACAATTGTAATGTTTTAGATCATTGCTTTACATATTGCGATCGAATGAGTCGGTTGTGACAGTGGTAAAAAGTAAATTTATTGCCTCCCACAAGACGCTTTGACGTCATAGAAACGTCACATCGGTGTCGATTGTTCTCGCAGCTCAATGAGCTACGGGCTCGTATTACAATCTCAAGGTCCCAGGTTCGTTTCTTGCTCTCCTCAGTTTCACTGTTGCTATAATAAGTGATAACAATCATGACAATGGCGTTTATTTCGTCAAAAATAGTTCAAGTATCACAGCTATTACTGACACATATTCATTTCTATGACATCCAATTGAAAGGTAACTGCGAGCGACAGGAACTATCCTCTACCTGTGCACCTAAGTTAGTAAGTCAGTAGGTCATAGTGAACGAGCCTAAAATCGATTTCTTTGAGATTTTTATCGATATGCATAAGTCTAAAGTGATTTTCCTCAGAGGATCAATTTCCAATTTGACAACTTCTGTTATGTTTCGGGATTTGATTCACTTTTCAAGTGAATAGTGATTTGCTTTGATGTATTTTTTTCTTTCCGTCGAAAGCTGATAACGATACAAGAAGAGCAGTAGTAATACTCAAGAAGCTACTCTGGGTAAAAAAGAAAACTTAAGGAAATAATAAGAAGAGGGCCTCTGCAGCTTATTCTTAAAAAAATTCTTCAATTTTATGCATGATTTCAATGTTTAAGAAGCAGACAAATTATATGAATCTACAGATGGCCATTAGCCTTGCCTCGGTTCTTCATCTGATTACTATTATTTACTGCATTTTGAATGTTATTGTGGAATGATAATGATAATGATAGCGATAACAACAACAACAACAATGATAATAATAATGATAATGATAGTATTAATAATAATAATGATAATAATAATAATTAATAATAATAATAATAATAATAACAAATTTATATTGTGCAGCTATACTGTATCAGTATATCATTTGATTGCTTGTAAGTTTATGTCGTTAGTATTTTGCTTGGTCTCATTTTGTATTCATGAACGGTAAAATTGAATTGATAATTATGTCGTGGCGAACGGTTTGTGTCCAACGCATTGACAGCATGTATAGTAATGATTCATCCTGCATGTTTTTACCGAAATGTAGTTGCTGCGAAATGTGACAAAAATGTAACAAACAAATTATCACCAATAAATTTTTGCATTGTAGGCTACTGAACAGTAGACTCTTATAAAATTCGGTTTCCTCTTTTTTTTTTTCTTTTTTTTTTGCACCCGATATTTACTAATTTTTTTTCTATATTGCAATGAGTTTGAGTTTGACTTAAGAAAATGTGCAAATCTTGAGCAAAATGAAAATCTTTAATTATGTGTCTGTAAGCTGCTAGATTTCAGCCTCTCCATAGTGAAAGTAACATTTGCATATTAACATTCATGTCCCTCCCAGGCTTCAGTATTTAACACAGCCATGTGAGGTCAAAAGTAGTTGCCAGTGTCAGTCCAAGGGACCAGGGGTTAAGGCCAGTGACCCCTTGACCAGATGAATCTATGTACTGTACATTACAGTAAAATAAAGACTTTCTCTTTTCCTCTCTCTCTTTACCCTCACCTTTCTCTCTCTCTCTCTGCAACGTTGCATTCTACCTCCCCCCCCCCCAAAAAAAAAAAACTAGGTGTGGTATATAGGGGGTGATGATAGTGCCAGTGTAGAGTTAAGGTTCACAGAGATAGCAGGTTAAGAGACGTATATGTGGGCCCTGTTATACATACGATTTGTGGAAATTGGTTATATATATATATATATTATTTTTTGTTACTGTTTTGGAGTTGTGGACCTCTCGTCAAACTGAATATATTACTGTGTCGGGCAAAGCTTTAGAAAAAAAAGGACGCTTTCCTGATATCACCTACCTATATATATATTCAGAGGACGCTTTCCAGTACGATTATATACATAGTTATACTATATGCAGATGAGTCGACGCCTTCCAGTACACTCTCTTTAATTGGATTATAGTTTGATTTTTTTTTTAAGTTTAAATGGAACGCTCTCCAGTTTGTTTTATGTTTTCGCTGTTCGGGAATTGATTCTTTTTGAAGTTTGGAACGCTCTCCAGTTTTTTAAAAATTGTTCTCACTGTTTGAGCACTGATTGTTTTGGAAGTTTGGAACGCTCTGCATGTTTTTTTTCGTTTTCACTGTTCGAGAAGCGTGACGGAGGACATTTGCCCACTCTCGCGGATGAACCATTGGTCTTTATTGTCTACAACCGGGCTTACCATCATCAGGGACGGATCCAACTCTTTTCCTTGTTCTGTGTTGTAGAGTGGCCACCCACGCGTATCTCGCGAGAAGTAATGAGTATATCGATCTAGTTAATTTTGTGTTAGTTTTGTGTTGATTTTGTTATAATTTTGTTATATTGTATTGTACGTGGATACAGTCATTCTGCCGATAGGCATTGCATATAGCCGTGGAGATTTTGTTATTTCAGTGTATTTTTAGTTGAGTTATCTAGCGCATTTTGCTTATAGTGTTTGTTTTTGCGTACTAACCTTGATGATAAGCTTTGCTGGTTTTTTTTTTTATAATCTACTGAGCATTGTTTATTAGTCGTGACATATTATTGATCTCTAAACATACATAAGGTACACTCCATCGTTGTTGTATAAGCATATATCACTGTTAGAATTAGATTATGTTAGTAGTAGATATAGTAATATTCCATGGTTATATCAGTTTTCCTGTTCGATGTGGATTGGCCACGTGTGCATACTCTTACTGCTAATATTTGATTATTTTATTGCTGTTTTTTGTTCTTCTGTGTAAATAGTGTATATTTTCTCTTTCTTCTATCATGACAGTGGAAGCCATGATACAACTTTGCAGGGGTGTATGTAAGCTGCTAGATTTCAGCCTCTCCATAGTGAAAGTAACATTTGCATATTAACATTCATGTCCCTCCCAGGCTTCAGTATTTAACACAGCCATGTGAGGTCAAAAGTAGTTGCCAGTGTCAGTCCAAGGGACCAGGGGTTAAGGCCAGTGACCCCTTGACCAGATGAATCTATGTACTGTACATTACAGTAAAATAAAGACTTTCTCTTTTCCTCTCTCTCTTTACCCTCACCTTTCTCTCTCTCTCTCTCTGCAACGTTGCATTCTACCTCCCCCCCCCCCAAAAAAAGTAGGTGTGGTATATAGGGGGTGATGATAGTGCCAGTGTAGAGTTAAGGTTCACAGAGATAGCAGGTTAAGAGACGTATATGTGGGCCCTGTTATACATAAGATTTGTGGAAATTGGTTATATATATATTATTTTTATGCCTCCGCCCACCGTAGGTGGTTGCCGGAGGCATTATGTTTTCGGGTCGTCCGTCCGTCCGTCCGTCCGTCCCGTTTTCGTTCTCGCGATAACTTAAGAACCGTTTGACAGATCAACTTCAAACTTGGCTCGTGTATGCATATAGGAGGGACAATGATCTGATTAGATTTTGGAGTCTCAAGGTCAAAGGTCAAGGTCATAGAGGTAATAGTACACATAAAAATAGCTCATTCTCGCGATAACTTAAGAACCATTTGACAGATTGGTTTCAAACTTGGCTCATGTATGCACATGGAAGAGACAATGATCTGATTAGATTTGGGGGTCATAAGGTCAAAGGTCAAAGGTCACAGAGGTCATTATGTACATAGAAATGGTTCGTTTTCACCATAACTCAACAACCATTTGACCAATCAACCTCAAACCTGGCACAGGTATGCATATGGGAGGGACAATGATCTGATTAGATTTTGGGGTCTCAAGGTCAAAGGTCAAATGTCTTAGAGGTCATTTATGTACATAGAAATGGTTCGTTCTTGTGATAACTCAGTAACCATTTGACGGTTCAACAAACTTGGCTCATGTATGCATATGGAAAGGGCAATGCTCTCATTAGATTTGGGGGTCATAAGGTCAAAGTTCAAGGTCAAAGATGTCATTGTATAGATGAAAATAAATCAACATGTGCCATTTATTTCTGATTTGGTAATGGCGGAGGCATAAAGTTCGACCACGCGTGGTCGAAGATTCATCTAGTTTAAAGTTTAAATGGAACGCTCTCCAGTTTGTTTTATGTTTTCGCTGTTCGGGAATTGATCCTTTTTGAAGTCTGGAACGCTCTCCAGTTTTTTGAAAATTGTTTTCACTGTTTGAGCACTGATTGTTTTGGAAGTTTGGAACGCTCTACATGTTTTTTTTTTTCGTTTTCACTGTTCGAGAAGCGTGACGGAGGACATTTGCCCACTCTCGCGGATGAACCATCGTTCTTTATTGTCTACAACCGGGCTTACCATCATCAGGGACGGATCCAACTCTTTTCCTTGTTCTGTGTTGTGGAGTGGCCACTCACGCGTATCTCGCGAGAAGTAATGAGTATATCGATCTAGTTAATTTTGTGTTAGTTTTGTGTTGATTTTGTTATAATTTTGTTATAATTTTGTGTTATTCCTTTATAATACCTGGGTTGCATATAGAGAACATAATAAACCTCTTGCCTCGAGCAAGCATCTCTTTCAATAACTACATGTTTGAACCCGAGGGCAGTTTGATTATTGATGTCATAATTAATGTCCTACATGTCTACAAAACATATTGACAGTTGTCAACATAATGCAACAGCTATGGTATAGTGTAGAAAAAAGGTCATGATATGACTTTTCTATATCATAATATATAATATCATATTATAGAAAGTTTCATGTAGCCATAACTTTCTTATTCCGTGTCCGATTTTGTTTAAATTTTCGCTAATCTGTTTTATTCTGTCTGATATAGCTTTGATTCAAAACCCAACCTGACTTGAGGGTGTTGGTTTAAAAGCTCTGCACTCCCTCCAATTTCTGCTATTATGCCCTCGACATCATGCACAGTACAAGCATTTAAAAGCTAGGCAGATGCAATTAATATGCTTTGATCTGCTGCAAGTTCCAGTGGTCGAAATTAAATATTTAGCCTTAACATCATTTGCATATTAGCATCATGGCTTTATACCGATACATCAATGTATACAAAAGCTGCCCTGTCTGCGAGTGTCTTTTTTTCTCAAATCAATTACTGTACACAGTAGCAATGTTTATGTGCAACACCATACATAGAATACTAGTAGACTGTGAATGTTTTGGAAGGGAACACTCAAGTAAGGTGTTGTGAATATGTTAACATGAAAAGAAAAACGGAATATATAATATTCGTGTGTTGTCCAGGTATCAGTGATCAATACGATAACAGAGGTTTAAAAAAAAAAAAACAGCTTGAGGTAATTTCTTCAGTTTTCTGCACCAACTAAAGATCACATTACGTAAGCTTATCTATTGACACATGATTGACAGCACAATGAGCACATGAATAAGCTATTGATTTTGCCCGTAGAAGTTGATTTCTTGACAGTCTTCGCTACTGCTTGGCTACTGCTTTCACTATGAACATGACGGACAAAGAAAGTGGACAAAATAAACAACCCTTCATTCTACCCTTCACAATGGTTCTGGTAGTCAAAGGAACATCCCTTCACTGCTATTGTATAAACTATGTGGAACAGGTGTCACATGCATATTCACCTGGAACTACATGATTAAACATAATAGCTGTGAAGGGATGCTCTTTTGACTACCAGAACCATTGTGAAAGGTAGAATGAGAGGTTGTTTATTTTGTCCGCTTTCTTTCTCCGCCATGTTCATAGTGAAAGCTTGCTAACTTTCATCTAATTTTCACTCCAAAGCCAGGTTGCTAAGAGACAAGGAGTAAATTTTATGCAGCAATGAGAAGTGTGTGAGGAGAAGAGTGTGAGAGATTCTTTTTGCCATCGATGTCTGACTTGAGTTGATTTACATATCTATTGTATGTTGTGTGCAGGGTAGTAAACTTGAATAGGTCTTTTTAGTTGAGCTCAGTGAGGCTTTGCTTTTTAACAGCTGCTTGAGATACTTTTGGGAAAGTGTAAAATTGGGAGGATATACCAGAAGTTTTCCAGTAGTTTTCTGGGCAGATCATCTTTTAGACTTTGTGGAGCACACATGTGCAGTTTGAGGCAGTCGTCATTTTAGTCGCCATCTTGATTTAATTTGATTTTCAGCTTTGAACCAAAAGCAGCCTTATTTCACTGATATTGGCTGAAGCTTTATAAACCTGTGTGAGGCCAGATTAGGCAGAATTCATAATGATATTTTTATGCCTGAACTGAATTAAACTATGATTTCTTCTAATTTTCTTATTTTTAAAAAAAGGAAAAAAAAAAAGCTTAAAGAACTTCAGAGATGATTTGAAATTTTGATATAAATGTTATAAACCTTATGGAATATTCGATATGTACTTTTGAAGAAGTATCCTAAAACATGTTATTTTGCAAGTTTATGTAACAGCTAAATCATACTTTGTAAATGATTTTCTGGAATGTGATTTTTAACCTCAAGTGTGTTAATAGAAACTTCAAACAAATCTTTATCAATTATACTATGAAATGTAAAATGAATATAATTTACATTTGACATGTTTGATGTTATTGTTAGGATATATCGTAGAAGATTCTTGGTTTTATTTCACTGATATTGGCTGAAGCTTTATAAACCTGTGTGAGGCCAGAATAGGCAGAATTCATAATGATATTTTTATGCCTGAACTGAATTAAACTGTGATTTCTTCTAATTTTCTTATATTTAACAAAAAAGAAAAAAAAAGCTTAAAGAAATTCAGAGATGATTTGAAATTTTGATATAAATGTTATAAACCTTATGGAATATTCGATATGTACTTTTGAAGAAGTATCCTAAAACATGTTATTTTGCAAGTTTATGTAACAGCTAAATCATAGTTTGTAAATGATTTTCTGGAATGTGATTTTTAACCTCAAGTGTGTTAATAGAAACTTCAAACAAATCTTTATCAATTATAGTATGACATGTAAAATGAATATAACTTACATTTGACATGTTTGATGTTATTGTTAGGATATATCGTAGAAAGATTCTTGGTTTTATTTCACTGATATTGGCTGAAGCTTTATAAACCTGTGTGAGGCCAGAATAGGCAGAATTCATACTGATACTTTTATGCCTGAACTGAATTAAACTGTGATTTCTTCTAATTTTCTTATATTTAACAAAAAAGAAAAAAAAAAAGCTTAAAGAACTTCAGAGATGATTTGAAATTTTGATATAAATGTTATAAACCTTATGGAATATTCGATATGTACTTTTGAAGAAGTATCCTAAAACATGTTATTTTGCAAGTTTATGTAACAGCTAAATCATAGTTTGTAAATGATTTTCTGGAATGTGATTTTTAACCTCAAGTGTGTTAATAGAAACTTCTAACAAATCTTTATCAATTATAGTATGACATGTAAAATGAATATAACTTACATTTGACATGTTTGATGTTATTGTTAGGATATATCGTAGAAAGATTCTTGGTTTTATTTCACTGATATTGGCTGAAGCTTTATAAACCTGTGTGAGGCCAGATTAGGCAGAATTCATACTGATATTTTTATGCCTGAACTGAATTAAACTATGATTTCTTCTAATTTTCTTATATTTGAAAAAAAAAAAAAAAAAAAGCTTAAAGAACTTCAGAGATGATTTGAAATTTTGATATAAATGTTATAAACCTTATGGAATATTCGATATGTACTTTTGAAGAAGTATCCTAAAACATGTTATTTTGCAAGTTTATGTAACAGCTAAATCATACTTTGTAAATGATTTTCTGGAATGTGATTTTTAACCTCAAGTGTGTTAATAGAAACTTCAAACAAATCTTTATCAATTATAGTATGACATGTAAAATGAATATAACTTACATTTGACATATTTGATGTTATTGTTAGGATATATCGTAGAAAATTTCTTGGTTTTGTTTTTAATTTTAGATGGTTCCAAGATTGGGATAGTACGTTCCAAGATCGGGATAATTTCCAGGATCGGGACATTTTCCAAGGTCGGGCTTTTTTTGAAGATTGGGCTATCTTTTTTTTTTTTAAAGTATTTATTAAAGCAATTCTCATACATGATATATAATACGTTTGCATGAACATAATTTGTGCACATCATAAAGTAAAATACATAACATCACAACAAAATGTTTAACATATTACAGGTATTCGCCATTTTCTTATTATGGACATCGAGACGATTATTTTTAAAAGCAATTGATCTTTCCAAAGTCTCTAAATGTTTAAGAGCTCTTGAAAAAGAAAGAAAAGAAGGGGTAATATTTTGAATTTTACAGGTCAATATAAAATATTTAGCAAAAATAATTACTGTATTAACAAAGTAGAAGTGGCTGGTAATGAGAGTACCAAAATAAATTTCTTCGTCTGAGAATGGAATATTGCGTATGTCTTTTTCTTTTATCCAATTAGATATATCCGTCCAGAAAGAACTTACTTTTTTACAGTATATAAATAAATGAGATAAGGTTTGATTTTGATTTTCACAAAAAGTACATTTGGAAGATATACTTGCACCTATTTTATAAAGAAAATTTTGGGTTGCGATTCTCCTGCGAATAAGTTTGAATTGGAAATTTCTCAATCTATTATCTATAGAAGATTTATAAAGTAATGTAAAACGTGATTTCCAAATTAATGAATCGTTTAAATCATTCTGTAAATCACTTTGCCATTTAACTTGATGGTCTGTTTCAGAAATGTTAAGTGAAAATTCTTTCAAGAAAATATTGTATGCACATTTAGATACCTTCTTAAGTTTACGAAAGTCATCCATTAAAGTATCAACATAACTAAGTGCGGAATTATCTTTTCCGAATTTCTCATATTTTAAACTGTTCCTCCAATCACTAGGTAATGCAGAAAGAATAGAATAGTATAACATAAACGATTCTGACAGAAAATTCTCCTTTCCTCGCATTTGATCAAAAGTCATAAATGAACCGTTAGCATTCAAAATATCTTTAACATATAACATTTCAGAATTGCAATGTTTGATATTAAGAGGTTTTCCGTCGATCAGTATATGAGAATTAAGGCAAAGAGGTTGAGAAATAATTTCCTTAAATTTTAACCGGATTATAGTATTTGTAGTGAGTCCATGCAATCAACACATCATTCCAAAAAGGGTCCGCGAATTTATTGAGAATCAAATGGTCTGAACGGAGATTGCCGCTAAAGAAAATATCTCCTCCCATGTTTGTAAGAGAGTGTGCAAAAAATATTGTCCATTTACTTTTGTTTCCTTCTTCAAAGTATCTTTAGATTGGGCTATCTTGTTCCTACGAAGGTCGGTGAATTGTTTAAGGCTGACGATACAAAGTGCTGTCTTTGATGGAAGTTTTTGGCCAACGATTACGAGACCCGGTTACGAGATAAGTTGTTGTAAAGAACAGTGAGAGAGAAAGCAGAATAGTTTTTTTCAAGATGTGAACTTGCTTTCTAAATATCAAGGAAGTCTTGCAGATTGACTGTTAGATTCAGAGATACAGACAAAACATTTTGAAGATGAGTGAACAGTTGATAGTGAGAAGGGTTGCTATTTTGAATTTTGGATCATTGTAAGATTTTATGATGTCAGATGGTAGTCTTGAGCTGGAGATGTGGAAATAGAGACTTAAAGAGATAGTCAGAGGTTAGTTGGGGAAAAGTTGAAATTCAGGTATTTGAATATTTTTGAAATGTGATCAGTAAATGCAGTAGTTGAGAGATATTAAGTGAAAATGAAGGTGGATCAGTACAGGGTCCTTTCATAGGAATGCTTAGAAGAGTTGTGATTGTGTACGGAAATGAAACAAGGGTTTAATTGATATTTTTTGGAGGAGGTTATTGGAGGTGATAATGTGATACACTGGAACATTGAAATTGGTTTAATTGTGATTAGATCAGTACAGGATCTTTTCATGGATAAGTTAAAGTTAGTATTTGTCGGTATAGAGACAAGGTCAGAGTTGGAACTGGATATTGTGGATTGGATCAATACAGGATCCTTTGCCTATTTGTCGTATTGAATTTCATGGTTGTGAAACAGAGTAATAATTTGAGGTAGTATGTATACTTTGTCGTTTTCGAGGTGTTGAAACATTTTTTTTAATGTTTGACAATACTGAATTTCGAAGAGAGATGTTTTGATATTGGAGGGTTTTTGTATACTGAAATAAATTGCAAATCTATTTGAATGGTACAAGCTGAATTTTATCTGGAATTTTATTTGAGTCCACCCATGTGACACCAAGTGTTTTTTTTTACCGACAGCTTTGTGAAACACCCACACATGGCCTGATAACCTGAATAGAATCTTATGATGTTTATAAATGTGGTATACGTATAGGGATCAAGGAACCTGATCACACTTGACAACTTAAATCTTTCTGTAACATAATCATAATGTGGTCAAGTTCTTTCGGTTAAAAAAATATATATATGCATATAGCAGCAATGGAAATGTACACCTGAAAAACCACTTGAAGTTTAACTGCAAGTGGTAACACTTCAACTGTTTTACGCGACAGAAAATTTTACAAACACAGGCGGTAATGCATGGCTGGTGTTGTAGGATCCATGCTGATGATGCTGCCTCTTCGAGGGCTATCTGCATTTTTGGCAATTTTGATAAATCTTGAAATAAAGATTAGTTGCACTGACACACTGCAGTTTAAAGCAGACAGCCACACCTATTTTTTGGGGTGATACCCAGCTGTAGAAAAGTTTGCTGTAGAAACCATTGTTACCGATGGGTACCTGGTCTCTACTGGATCATTTTAATTTTGAAATCTCATTCAAATAAAAAATGCAGATAGACCTTTGTTGCACTAAACCCTCGTATTAATGGATTATCTCAGGCAGATGAGGGAACTCAAAGTCCAACTAATTGTCACCTATTACTAACTCCAAGACAACTGTCTGACCTATATGTAAGCGTATCAGGACAACTCCCCCGGGAGGACAACTTCCCCCGGGCACTGGGGGAGTTCTCCTTGGGAAGTTATCATCCGGGAAAGGTGTCCTCCGGCGAGAGTTGCCCTGGGGGGGGGGGGGGGCTATCCTCAAGGGGAGCTGTGTTCCAGGGGAGTTGTCAGGTGAATCGTATCGGGGGAGTTGTCCTAGAACCCACATGACTCCCCCCCCCCCCGAAAAAAATTCAATACATCGCATATGTGATAACTTCAAGTCATCCTACAACACCATGTTCATGACTTTCAGTCAACTGTTTGATGCTGGATCCTACTACCACAGGCATGCATTGCCGCCTACTTTGGTATTTTGTTCGTAAAATTGTCTAAGTCGTGTAAAACACTGGCAAAAGATAGATCTAGCTGGAGGAAACTGACCGCCTCATGCGTCGGACGACGCGGGAGCCCCTAAGTAAGTAAGTAAGTAAGTAAGTAAGTAAGTAAGTAAGTAAGTAAGTAAGTAAAACACTTGAAGTGATATCACTTGAAGTGTTCTAACTTCAAGTGGTTTTTCGGGTGTGCATTTCCATTGCTGCATTTAATATGGGGCGTTTGCACGCTGTTGAAATACGGAAGGTCCTCGTGGAACTTGGGGGTAGGGTGACCGGTGTGGGAACTTAGCGGTTTGTGCGTGAAAATAATAATTAGCATTGTGACCGTTCTGCTTGGTAGATTTCATGAATTATGTGGTTATAGTCAACTATCAATGATAGTTGGTAATTTTTGGTGCCATTCTGGATCGGACGCCGCTAAATCTCACCATAGCCAATGATAGCCGGACTGTCCACAGTCATGACAGTGGGCGATTTTTTGTTAAATGTTGACACGACAAGTAGCCTACGATGTAACTATCTGCGATATATTAAAACGCACAAACGCAAAGTTCCAGTACTTTGAACTTGAGCGTCACATTGAGAAGTACAACGATCTGTTTCTAATGATTAATTCATCACGGAGCTTTAATATATATATACAGGGGCGTAGACAGCGGGGGGGGGGGGGGGGGGGGGGGGTGAGCGTTATGGGGGGGGGGGGTGACATGTACAATCATCCCCCAGGTTTTTAGGATGATTGTAATGTCATCTCCCCAGGTTTTAGGGAAGGATGTTTGCTAACAATTAAACTGAATTAACATGTTTAGAAATGATAGGAACAGCAATAATGATAATAATAATCATTATCATTATAACAACAACAATAACAGTAATAATAATAATAAGAATGATAATAATAATAATAATAATAATAATAATAATAATAATAATAGTAATAATAACAGTAATAGTAATAATAATGTTATGTATTATTATTATTATTACTATTATTATTATTATTATTATCATTATCATTATTATTATTATTATTATAATTATGCCTATGATAATAATAATAGTTATCATCATCATCATCATCGTTAATGTAACTGAAATGACGATTACTATCATAACTATATCGATCATTATTCTGATTTATGTAGTTATTTATATTACTTTTGGGTAATTTCGGCGCTGTCACAGTTTTTTCTGAATTGGTGTAACAACAAAATAAAAAAAAAAGATAAATAGCGTGATGTAAATATGCCATAATGTGTGTCAGTCCATATTCTATATTCGTTTGTAACGGTGCGTATATCTTCTATTTATGTCTGTGCATCATTGGCGTAAATGCCAGGGGGAAGGGGGATATATCCCCCACTTTTCTGAGAGGGGGGGGGGGATGGCATGTACAAATATCCCCCCCCCCCCCCCACTTTTTAAGGAAGAAATTATATTTGAATTAATTGATAATAAATTTTTTTAATAATCTGTAATAAACAACCATCATAATGTTAGAATTTCTATTTGAAAATGCGATTTAAAACCAGAAAAGCGCTTATTTTTGGCTTGCTCGCTTCGCTCGCTCATCATATTTTAGAATTTTTGTTTGAAAATGCGATGGAAAACTAGAAGAGTGGTTATTTTTGGCTCGCTCGCTCATCATATTATAGAATTTCTATTTGAAAATGCGATTAAAAACCAGAAAAGTGGTAATTTTTGGCTCGTTCGCTCGCAAGATAAAAATTAAAATGTGTGTAAGGGGGTCTGTGCAGGTGGGTGAGGGCGTGTGTTTATACTTAAGTGTGAGTTCGACAGAAAAAAAATCGGCAAACAAGTTGATCATCCCCCCCCCCCACTCCTCAAATTGGATTTACGCCGGTGCTGTGCATTCGGGTGTATGTGTGTGGGTGTGTGTTTGTGAGGGTGTGTGTACGTGTGCGTGTGTGTGTGTGTGTGTGTATCTGTATACGAAATTGATCCTCGATTTCTCGTGAACGGCAAATCATCCCCCCCCCCCCAGGTGTAAGAACCTGTCTACGCCACTGTATATATATCCCCACTGGAGTGTGACTTCATGCAACGGGCTTTGCCACAAATTGATCATCGCTGCTTAACCCATAGGATTCAATAACGGTGTTGTAATCTAACGTATTTGAGGGAAGGGCAGGGGACTACTTTCCCCGCCCGACAGATTTTAGATCAGTCAAAGGACTAGTCGTCACATTCCGATACAACTGTATGATAGTTAGCAAGTTCGGGATATTATTCGAAGGCAATAATTGTAAGATTACTCTGAGAAAATAAGCATCTGACCATATTCTTCGAAAAGAAGTTCCTGCATGTGAATTTGTAGCGCCAAGCTGTGAAGTTTGATGTGCTGCCTAAATGATCATTTTTAAGAAACAGAAGAAGGGGCGGCGTACTGAACCCATGCATCCACTGCGTCCATGTGATATCCCCACCGCCCCCTCCCCTTTGCACCCTTCCCCACCCTCCTTCCCGGAACCTAAACATGGTAAAGCAAGGCCCTCAACAACAGAAAAAAGGGTATGAACAACTTCATGGATCACAATAAGCTTATATCTTGCCCCTCCAGAGGCCAATGTCTAGATACGCCATTGGTATTGCACTTTTATTTCCTGTCTAATTTCCCTCGATTGATCTGAGGTAGATGGATACAAAATTTATTTCCCGCAAATGCAAATCAAATATTCATGAAACCAAATGGCATTCGATTATTATTATGATTAAACTGACTTGTTGTGCGAAAGAGCGTGTAAAGAGCCATTAGCTTCCATGTTGGGGAATTCAAGGCTCCCCTTCTCCCTTAAGTTGTTTCTGAAAATATGACGAAATTATGCTAATTTCAAAATGAAGAAACAAACGAAATATTAATTTCAAGGAAATTCGTCATAGCACAGCACATGCAGCAGTGAATTTCTCCACATTTTATTTCACGGACCATGCAAAGTCCTAATTTCAACCCTGGCCCAAACACCAAACATGTCATATACGCATAACCTTAAATGGGGTACCCAATGCTGAAACAATGTTAGTTCATTTAATAGAGCATGATTTTATTAGCAGAAAATCATCTGCCTATATTTTTTAAAAAGTCGTGTTGCCAAGGAAACCCCCCAAATGTGGTAAAATTTATGGGGAGCGTTTCATCAAAATTTGTTGTCTGACAAGTTGTCAGATCTGACATCTTTCCTTGATTTTGATTGGCTGAGAAGCATCGTTACTATGGCAACTGTCGGATAAAACAGACTATGTCGGATAAAACATCCGACAAGTCCTTTCATGGAACGCTCCCCAGGATATTTTTGACCCCTCAGCTGTGACCCAGTTTCAACTGGGTACCCACTTTTACGTCATACCCCATTCTCAAATTTTTTGGTCAACTCTTGACTTTTTAAGAGAAAATTAGCCAAAATGCATGGATATCGATTGAAAATCATCAAATTTTTAATGTTATTCTTCTTAGAATTCTATTCTCGATCATATAATATATATATATATATATATATATATATATATATATATATATATATATATATATCCATTGTGTAATCACTTTAATCCTTACCCTAAACCTAATATGCAGTAGCAACCCTAACATTTTACTCAGTATCTCTGATAATAGTGTGCAGCCCAAGCTGATTTGTAGGTTCATAGCCAATTGGTCTACTACCAGTTGGTCTAATTACCAGATCGTCTAACACCACCATGGCTTAACCCATTTGGTCTTCTATCAATTTGGTCTAATTGCCGTTTGGTCCAATCATCTCTTGGTCTAATACCCACCTGAGCTAATTATTGTCATTTTGTCTAATGATCAAGTGGTCTAATTGCCACTTCATCTACTTAGTTTTCCTCATTTCATCTAATGACTATTTTTGCCTTTTACCAGTTCGTCCAATCAGATAGACTAAATGGTGTTAGACCAAGTGGGTATTGGACAAAATGGGCATAGCCTAACTGGAAATTAGACGAAATGGTAAATGGAATAAGTGGCAATTAGACCAAATGGTTATTAGACAAACTGGCTGTAGGCGACATAGGATTAGACAATGTGGGATGAGACCAAACAGGCATTAGGCAAAGTGGGAGTAGACCAAGTGACAATTCACCAATCTGTCCACAAATAGAGAAAGATCATAATGCGCGCACACCGCCCCAAATTGCAGACTGATTAATATGCACTCAGAAAAATTGCCCCTGCCTTTGTCTATTTATTTCAATCCCAGTTTTAATTATCTATTTCCCATGAATCAATCGAAATGCATATCATTTAGTCTGAAATACACTATGAAATATTGATTAACTCAATGCGAGCATTGCCAACAAATAATATTCAAGAACAATTCAATGATTTAAATTCATACACGTACATACGTATCTCGTTATCATTATCGATATCGGAGAGGTGTGACCAGCCTTTGACTCGAGCGTTTACTCGTTCAATGTAGTTTGTGATTTCATTAAACAAAAGAGCCGACTAACACGGTATTCGTCACACGTGCGAATCGGCACAAAACAATACGCACACACTTGCAGAAGGATTGCTCTGTTCAAAACACAATGTTTATAATAATCAATGACATAATTATTTCCGTGCTTGATTACTATATGAAAACCACTGAGCAACTAGATTCACTTTCCACTAGAAGTTCTTTAATCATTAAGGAGAATGAAACCTAAAACCTAGGAAGGGAGGAAATTCTGAGACTTAGAGAATTGGGTACTCGAAAAAGCCTTTCTGTATATGGCCATCGTTTTCAGAGTTCCGCCGCCGACTGTCGGGTGTGATGTTCTCGCGGACTTGACGAAAACATTGTGGCTGGTCAGTTTACAACTACAATGTGTTGTATTCTTCGATGTATCTTTTTTTGTTTTGTAGCCAGGTTTCAAGAATTGTTAACTTTTATGGAGGCAGCCCACATCTTGAACAAGTAAGGATGCACCATGCCTCGCATCCTTCGATCGTGCGAAAAATGGTGGTGGGGGGGGGGGGGGGGCTAGAATTAGGCAGTGAAATGGCGATCCTTACAGTGGTGACATACCAGGCGGCGATGTGGCATTATCCATCACCTTTTGAACTGTGTAAACAGTACGATAATCAT
>CM057161.1:22230133-22243407 GCA_029962745.1 Echinometra lucunter | reverse complement strand
AGAAAGGAAAAAAATCCCATAATAATGATAGAACATTCTCCCTTATACATGCTATGTATCGGTTGTTGGGCATACCATTTTAATTTTAGGGGTGTTATAATTCACGAAAGACGGAGGGATAGACGGAATACTTTGTTTTCTTGAATTTAAAATTGTTTTCTTGGTGAATAGTTTGAAATTTTCTAAAGAAAATAGAGAAACCGTAATCACCTTACTGCTAATTTGTTTTTCTTTTCTTTTCTATTAAGTAGCTAATTTATATTTACATGTGCTTATATAAGTTCAAGTTAACTCTTCCATAATCGACAATTCAGTAGTTAATTGTTTGTATGTAGTAGGTAGGTGAGGCACTGGCGTACTGGAGGGGCGGGCTTGGGGGCGTTAGCCCCCCCCCCCCCCCCAATAAATTTCAACCATGGTTTATTTTTTATTTTATATTAGTGATATCACTCGAATTTCATTACTTCTCCCTAGACTCCCTTTCTGTTGTTAAGTAACGCATTCACAATTTCCCAAATAGCATGCATAGCAAGGCAGAAAACACGCATAATATCAATACTAATGTGTTTTATGATATAACACTTGGTTTTATCTGCTTATCCGACAATGGATTCATACTTTGAAAATGAATATTCTTAGATTTACCAAAACTAGACACGGGCTTTAAGATTGTAGTGCCAAATAGTGTTCTTTTACAGAGTTGCAAACCATCAATACCGCAAAAGCTCCTTTAATGGGAGTGCACTTGCGTAGCCAGGGGGCGATGGGGGCGGTCATCCCCTCCAAAACGCCAACAAAAAAAAAAGAGAAAAAAGTAGAAGCAAAAGAAGCGGGAGCGAGAAAAGAAAAAAGGGAAGAGAACACTCCCTCAGGGTTGGTCGCTTTGCTCCTCACAGAGATTGAGCCCCCCCCCCCCCTCCACCAAAGTATTTTGGCTCATGACGCCACTGCTTTCATCTATTTTACACGTACACGATCACTGCGTGCGCCGCTGTACGTGGTAGGTTATATAGGTGTATAGGAGATCGAGAGCTGAAAACAGAGAGATTCATATATCTCTATGGCGCTGAAACGAAACCTAGACTTTGAAACCAGCACGTTTGATGCAATTAATCGTAAAACTGCCTAGGCTACTGTGTAAAACGGAAACGCGCTGCCTGGCCTTAGGTAAAGGTAGCTAGTGAGTGCCACACCCCCTTCCCAGCAGACCTGCTCAGCCAGTTCGCTGTCCTATATAATGCCCCGCCCCTAGGTGGCGGCAGTCAGCTAGGTGGCGGCAGTCAGCTAGGTGGCGGCAGTCAGCTAGGTGGCGGCAGTCAGCTAGGTGGCGGCAGTCAGCTAGGTGGCGGCAGTCAGCTAGGTGGCGGCAGTCAGCTAGGGTGGCGGCAGTCAGCTAGGTGGCGGCAGTCAGCTAGGTGGCGGCAGTCAGCTAGGTGGCGGCAGTCAGCTAGGTGGCGGCAGTCAGCTAGGTGGCGGCAGTCAGCTAGGTGGCGGCAGTCAGCTAGGTGGCGGCAGTCAGCTAGGTGGCGGCAGTCAGCTAGGTGGCGGCAGTCAGCTAGGTGGCGGCAGTCAGCTAGGTGGCGGCAGTCAGCTAGGTGGCGGCAGTCAGCTAGGTGGCGGCAGTCAGCTAGGTGGCGGCAGTCAGCTAGGTGGCGGCAGTCAGCTAGGTGGCGGCAGTCAGCTAGGTGGCGGCAGTCAGCTAGGTGGCGGCAGTCAGCGTAGGCTGGCGCAGGATGCGTTGCGCACCTCACTCTGCCCAATTTTTATCCATTTTCATTTCCCTCTGTAGTTTTTTCTCCTGCTTCTTTTCCTATTTTTTCACTACAGACCCAGCTATAGAGAATTGTTCTTGTATTTCTTCGAAATCCACTCACTATTGCATGGTCCTGAATGAATCTCCTGTACTATAGAGCCTATAGACGTCTAATACAAAAGTATTAATAAGGAGCCCCACTAACGATCCATTGTTAACCCCAGGTGATTAGAAATGCCTACGCTTTCTTAAAGCTACAATTCAACTTTTTAAAGACTCCATGAAATGTGACCATAAGAGTAGGATTGTATTACCAAATGGTTTGCAGAAATGGTTGGCAGAAATGGTATTTGCTTACGAATTAATGCAAGCTAAATTATACCAACGTTCATCGGACGAATTTATGCATGGTAAAATGTAAAAATCACTCGAGTAATTCATTGAGAATTTTTTCTTTTGTTTAAGGTCCTCATCAAAGGGACATGAGTGTCAATCACCTTCAATACATTATCAAAAATCATGAATAAGTTGATTCATATACACAATCTCATATTTCATTCTTGCCTTTTTGTATTCAACTGCAAGTCGAATTCGAGGAAAATTCAAACACAAAAGTCCAATGTTAATTTTACGACGCTGTGTGAGCTGTGTAATCTTGATTGCACTTTCTCCACCGGTTCGTTACATTCCAAATTATTCTCCCCCCTGCTGTTTTTAATGTGATGCCCGATACCACATTTCCTTTTCATGTGCTATAAATGCTTATGACATACAGTGAAAATCACTTACATGCATAGTATATTGGACTTTCGTTTGATTTGGGGAAAGAAGGATCATCCCCTTAAAATGCAAATATCATTGCTCCGTCAAGAAGGTCTGGTTACTCGGAGCTTCTACCCATCTGTTTCATAAAGAATTTGGCAATTACAAAGAGTGCATTGTCGATCATCAAGCTCTGGTTCAGTCCAACTTCAGCTTTTTGTGCTTTGAAAATACGTGTACGAGTAAAAAGAAATAAAAGCACTACTCCGCTCAAACTTGACTGACCAAACCCCTTTCACTAAGGCAACAACACTGCGTTACTGAGAGCTAATTAACATAACATTGGAAACCTATTCAGTCATGATTGTGGAAGACGAGCTCTGGAGCGAAGAGGTGCATTGACTTTTCAGTACAATAAGATGTCTTCAAGATAGTTTGAATGCCTTTAAGCTTCACTTTGAAAAGGCACCTTCAAAAGCCGATTTATCTTTGGTATGTCACTGAGGCATTGATGTACGGTAATACACACAAAAAAAACAAACAAAGTAAACAAAAATAAAACATGCATGTGACCTCAGGTACATGCAACGTTGGGATTGTACAGAAAAGAAAATTCATTCTTTTCCCCTTAAAGAGACGAGAAAGAGACATTTAATATGACAGAGATACTTGTGTATGCTCGTCGGTGTAAAGCACTCTTTTAGATCGTGAGTGGCACAAAATGGATGTATTTGAAAAGTCATCACAAATCGGAAAGAATAAAGGGTGCCAAAATACCCTGGAGGCTCGTAGAGGGTCAGCGTAGCCCTCTGCATCTCGAGCGATTGACTCGCAATGTGGAGATTTGGCTTCATGGGTTCGAAACCCATGAAGCATTCATTTTTGTTTCAATTCGGGTTTTTTTTCTGTTTTGTTTCTTTATGTTTCATTGATTTTTTTCATTAACGGATGTTTTCGTATGCCCCAAATTAAAGGATAATAAAACCCAGACATCAGTGTGCTTCCAGTGAATGAAGAAAAACAAGAAGAATAAACAGTGAAAATTTGAGGAAAATCGGACAATCTGCTCAAGAGTTATGAACTTTGAAAGTTTAAGTTAATCCTTATTATAGGGATCCTTAAATTGGCAACTTTGCCAGCATCTGTGATGTCATCGTGTAAAACTTTCCATTCATTTTGTACAAAGAAATCAACATTTTCTTTTTTTTTCAAGAGCAATAAAAATTTCTTGTGATTTATTGTTTGAGTATGACATAGCTATATCAATTCTGCAAGCATTTTGGGAAGAATTATGTTGATTCCTGACTTGCAATTTCATATAAATCAATTTTTTTGAAAAATTATGTACAAAATGAATTGAGAGTTGTCCACGATGACATCACAGATGCTGGCAAAGTTGCCAACTCAAGGAGTCTTATAATAGGGATTTACTGAAACTTTAAATATTCATAACTCTTGAACAGATTGTCCGGATTTTGCTCAAACTTTCACTGTTTACTCTTCTTGGTCATCTCTATTCACTAAGAGCACACTGATGCTTGGGTTGCATTCTCCTTTAAAGTTAAAAAAAATCTCTATGGAGCAAACAATGTGAAGTTATTATTTTGGCTTTTTGCGGCAGTCATTGCAAACCTGCTAACATCAAAAGATAAAGGGTGAAGATGAACTGAAAGATTGCGGTGAGGCAACGTGTACCCCTCTGTACAGAGCGATTGGCTCGCATCTCCTCGACAAGGATATTTAGGGTTCGATGCCCAGGAAGCACCTGTTTTGTTTGGGTTTTCATTTTTTTTTTTCTTCTTCTTCTTATTTTTTAGTAACTGATTTCATTTTTGCATGCTCCGAACTTTTTGATAAAAAATCCCGACGTAGTAAACTGTATGTGTGAGGTTATTATTGGCTTTTTTGGCCACAGCCATTTTCAAACAGGAAAGGATAAACTCGAGGATGGTAGTGAGGCAGTGTATAGCTCTCTGCATAGAGTGATTGATCCTGGGGATTGATCTCCTAGCTTGATGGAGATATTTTGGGTTCAAAACCCAGGAAGCACCATTTTTTTGTTTGGGTTTTCCCTTTTGTTTCATTTATTTGTTTTTCAGTAATTGATTTCTTTCCAGCAGGCTCCAAAACTTGCTAATAAGAAATCTCTATGCCGCAGACAGTATGTGTGAGGTTATTATTTTGGCCTTGTGGCAGCAGTCATTGCAAACATGAAAGGATAAAGCGCAAAGATGAACTGGAGGATGGTAGTGAAGCAGCGTACAGCCCTCCTTAACGGGGAGATTTTAGGTTCGAAACTTATTAAGTGCGAATTTTAATTTTTTTGTTTCTTCCTTAGACTTTGTATTTCTTTCTTTCTTTGTTTCCTTTTTTTTTACAATGACGGATGACTTTTTCGCATGCTCCAAACTTGCTAATAAAAGATCACTATGCAGCAAACAGTATGTGTGAAGTTATTATTGTGGCCTTTTGGGGCAGTCATTACAAACAAGAAAAGATAGAGAGTACAATCTCAACATGAAAAGGAGAATAGATAAGAATTTATGATTATCGTTACAACACTGTTTATATGTCAGCGTGAGTTGTAATAAGTAAGTGCGAGCGAACTTTGGGGAAAATGAAAATATTTTCATTGCTGCAATTTAGGGGCAATGTACGTTCTTAGGAAAGTTTTGATCGTTGTATCCCCAGCTCTTGCCTCCTCCTGCTCCATGCACGGTTTCACCTTGTAGTCGTATCAAGAACAAGGTATTCTGTTATTAGGCCTATATGAAACGAAACTTTTCTGATTCTTCGGAGCTATACACATTACCAAATGAGAAAAGGAATAGTTAAAAGAGGAGAAATGGCACAATAAGGACGAAAAAGGAACATGCATAAGATTTTAAGGAGCACTAATCGAAAAGGGAATCGCAATACTCAAAAGCGAAAAGGGGCACTTAATACAATAATCTTGGACGCCCATAAGAAATAAAAAGGGGCACTTGTCAGGTTTAATGGGGGTGAAATGGCACTTACTAGAAATCTAAGTGTGTACCAAATTTCAAAAAAGGGAGTAATGCCAGAATGGAAAAGGTATACATGTGCTTATCAGCGAACAAAAGGGCACTATTGGGCACTTATAGCGAATTTACAGGAGGAATGGGACATGATTTACTGGCCAGGAAAAGGAGCAATTCATCAGAAGTAAATTGGGGCAGGTATTCGATTTCGAATGGGGAACCTGCCCAAATGGAAAGAGGGAACTTATCAGAGATGTAAAGGAGAATGCACTTTTAGAACGAAGAAATGCGCAGTCAAAATCCGGCTCTAATACCTTTCAATATGGAGATTCATTAGAAGTAACAAGGACTCACTTGTCAGAAGGGAAAAGAGCGCTATGGGGAAAATAAGAATTAATGTAAGGATCACTAATCTGGTGTGAAAGTGGAGCAGTTGAGGGATTTATTTAAGAAAGCTGAATTACCTGACGGGCACTGGCGTCGTGGAGGGGGGGGGGGGCTTAGGGGCATCAGCCCCCAAATAAATTTCAACCATGGTTTATTTTTTAATTTTATATTAGTGATATCACTCGAATTTCATTACTTCTCCGTAGACTCCATTTTTGTTGTTAAGTAACGCATTCCCAATTTCCCAAATAGCATGCATAGCAAGGCAGGAAACACGCATAATATCAAAATAATATCTGTTTATCTGACAATGGATTCATACTTTGAAAATGAATATTCTTAGATTTACCAAAACTAGACACGGGCTTTAAGTTTGTCGTGCCAAATAGTGTTCTTTTACAGAGTTGCAAACCATCAATACTGCAAAAGCTCCTTTACCATGGGAGTGCACTTGCGTAGCCAAGGGGGGGGGGGGCGATGGGGGCGGTCACCCCCTCCAAAACGCCAACAAAAAAGAAAGAAAAAAATAGAAGGAAAAAAAGCGGAAGCGAGAAAAGAAAAAAGGTAAGAGAACATAAGAGCGGGAGCAGACAAGGAACAATTCAAAGAAACGTCGGAGCTTCCGCGCTTCGCGCGCGGGAGGGGGAAACTCCCCCTCCCACGAAAAAGCTCCGTATCGTGAGGGGGGGGGGGTACCCCGGCTCGGTCGCTACACTCCCTCCTCGCAAAGATTGAGCCCCCCCCCCTCCCCTCCCCCCCCCCAAAAAAATATTTTGGCTCATTACGCCACTGAGATGAGGCGAAGGTGAGAGTAATTTGGCTTGCAATTTATTCAATTAGGCCTTTAGTGGTAGTTTTAGCTCAATTATAATTTCGTATCTGGGTTATTTTCACTGTTTATTTGCTTGAAAATAATCACAACCTGCACTAAAAAAGTAAATTCCTTTAAAAATATTTTTCGAAGGAAATTCCCAATCGAAATCACGTTTAATCAAAGTATTACAGGCAAACAACCCTTGATAAAGACTTGAAGCTACGCTATGATGTTCATCTCTTCACCCCCTCCTACACTATCTGAGATCAGCGATGACGTCCAGTCTCTGTGCGCTAGCTAGCCATTCCTATCATAATAAATACGAGATTTTAGTAAAGAGGAATGTTGTAGATCAAGATAGTTTCTACATACAAGAAGCATCAATTTTCCTTAGACAACAATATTATCTAGGTAACTTTTACATACAGTCATGATTTGTCGAGCGCGTCTCCTAATCAGTTCTGTCTCTGAGAATTTGATGCAACATCGTTTTGGGACGTAGTTTGACGTTTGCATCCCGGCCGGGCTTTTTTTTTTTTTTTTTTTTTTTTTCAATTTCATGTCAATTTCCTACAGTAGGAAATTGACAGTAAAGTAACTTTAGATTCTGCTTTGACCAAAAAAGAAAAGAAAATCGACTCGTCAGTGAGGTAATGTAAATATTAAGCCACTGCAGTTTTGCCTCCTCTCTTAATAACAGTATGTAAAATCCATCAATATTGCATGCGATCATCTCAATGCACAATGTTTTATTACATGCAAGCGCTAGCTCGCTACAGATTGTCCATGTGCCTACGTCATCATTGGGGACCCGTTTCGCTTGCAGCCACTTCCGGGTTCTGAGAATCAGAGGGGCGTTTTTTGGAAAATGTGCTTTTAGATATTTTTTTTTTAATTTACAGGAGCAATAATGAACACCACTGTCTTCTACATACATCCCCGTTTCCATCCATACATGATTAACCCTATTCCGTGATTTTCTTTGAATTTCACCTTTAAATCAATTTTTAAAATCAATATGCAATAATTGATCTTAATTTAATTATCTACTATTTATTGACATAACTTTCTTCATTATGTGCAATATTCTATGTATGAAATGTTGTACTTCACTTTTGTTCACCCTGCCCCACTTCTTGTTCCCTAATCTTTTTGCATGTTCTATCAATCTTATTATGTATTTGTCCGTTGATATTGATGTTACTGTACCTGTGCTTTTTAAAATTTGGTCGCATGAATAATAATGATAATAAACAATAATGATAATGTTTTCCCCACCCTTAAAAGTTCTTTCTTCTTCTTCTTCTTCTTTTTTGACGTGTGCCCCTCCCCCCTCCTCCCCCCCCCCCCCCCCCCCCTCTGATTGACGCCTGAGCAAGAAATAGGCTATTAAAACATCTTCTCATAGTCATAGAACATCGCAAACATAGGCATCATGAATCGTGACCCTTTGTTAGCTTAGCTGGGCCGCTTCTTAAAAAGTTGTAATCCAGGGTTGAATTAAATGCAACTAAAAAACATATATATCAACCAGGGGGCTGAAACTCCGCTTCTGCATCCGTCCAGCCATGGAGGGGGGGTACGGAGGGTCAAATTGATCCCGCGTTTTATGTACAAAATTTTATAAACCTATGGCGCAGACCATTTTTCCGAGTATCAGCGAAAATCAGGCTTGTTTTGCCTTGCACGCAGCGCGTATCACATTTTCATGAATATTTATGAATATGTATTAGATTTTTGTGACTTATTAACATAATAACGCATGCGCACTGAATTATTCATTCATTCATTCATTTACCGTACCGTCGCCCAGACTCATGAGAATTTCCCTAATTTAATTTCCTCTCTCATTTCAATCATTTTACCCCAATAGCTTACACCCACTTCTATTTATCTGATGCCGATGCTGTCAGTAAGACATGCATTTCTGATTTTGACTTTATTTTGTGTTGATCACTTGCAGACTAAATTCAACAAAAGCTGTGTTTACAATATTATTATTTGAGGAATCCACACTCTACAAGCATTGCTTTTTTTTAATAGTGGATCACCTCCATTTCCATAACATAAGAGCTTATAGGCTACTGTATTATTCTTTTGTAGATTAACTTTGTTTCATATTTCAAATTATGTAAACGTATCCTGTAAACAGTAACATGCATGTCTCCTGGCCCCCTCCACCAAACAGATAAATTCCTCTCGCATATGGCTGCTACAATCATGGGCATCAATGTGGGGAGGGGGGGGGGGGGGGGAGGGGCATGGCGCGGTATGCGTCCCTAATATTTTAAGAGTGGGTTGACACAATAGGGTATGTCCCCCACATTCTGGAACAAAGCACACCTAGTGAAACCAAATTTCCCCACCCCCTATACTTAAAGCTGTGAGCTCTTTCTCTTCTCAGCAAAGTTTAACGTTAATTTTTGCTCGTTGACATTTTGGGGAGGGGATCATCATAGACATATAATAAATGTATCCCCCTAAAGAATTTGATCCAAGGATTTTTTTTTTCATTTCTGCAAACCCATTAAGGTGTATGCCCCCAAAGAAAAAAATGCTGAGGAGCATTTTTTTTACTCGCTAGTCAGTGAATTTTAGGACAGTACCCCCCCCCCCGTCCTGTATGCACTGCAATCATACCTCAGTTACAAAGTAACTTCATGATTTTGTGCCTGCATTATCGTCAACAATGCTTTTTTTCCTTTCTTTTGCTAGTCCCTGAATTTTTGGACAGCCCCTTCCCCCCCCCCCCACATGGCTACAATCACACCTCTGTCACAAAACAACTTCATATGATCTTATGCCTGCATCATGCATCATCTTCAACCTCATCATCATTGTCTTTTCTTCTTTCTTTTGCTAGTCAGTGAATTTTTGAACAGAGCCCCCCCCCCCCCCTCCATCACACCTCAATTACAAAGCAACTTCATATGATCTTTGGCCGGAATCATCATCCTCAACCTCGTCGTCATCATCATCATCAACACTATCTTTCTTTCGCTATTCAGTGATTTTTCAGACAGTGCCCCCCCCCTCCATATGGCTGCAATCAACCTCAATTACAAACCAACTTCATATGATCTTGTGCCAGCATCATCATCCTCATCATCATCAAAAACACTGACAAAAGCAACATCAACATCAGATTTCACTCAAGGTTAAGAGAAATTGAAAGACAATAAGAATATAGAGAGAAGAAAATTATTTTATTAGCAAAAAAGTGTAACTCTAATTTCAATGCAGCAAGAGATCAGCAAACATTTCTGGAGGCAGAAAGCTCTTGTTGGAATACTTATAATAGACCTACTATTTAAACATTCTTGCAGTGTGAATCCATATAGCCTATCAATGTAATTACATAATAATAACAATGATAATGATAATAATAATAAAAATGTAAAAAAGAATAATGATAAGTTTGACAAATTTCTGAAACAATTCAGCCAAAAACTTAGATATTGGTTCATATGGTTCCCCACCTACCTGCATAGGTAGTTTTGTAAATTCAGGTAACAGCGTGAAGCAACCCATCCCTAATAATTGACTAGACTTGCTCCAGAACTACCCTCCAAACAATCACCCCCCCCCCCCCTCAGTGTCTACCCCTGGACAATCAACCCAAGCCAATTACAATGCCCATCCCATCCCCTAACTTGGAAATGTTACTTACTGTAATTGACCTCGGGATTATTTCTTGGGGGGGGGGGGGGGGGGACAGTACACTGGAGGTAATTACCCAAGGAATAATAGTCCTAGAACTGTTGATTTTGAAGGCACAACTTCTATATACAATTTTTGTGTTCCCTGATTTTTTTATTTCTTTTTAATAGTTGTTAAAATGGTTTTGGTGCATGTTTCAATTGAATTCACAGATTAATACATTTTATTAGCCTGTCATGAAATAAGGCTCAAATTTTAATCTAGGTATACATCTTTAGGCAAAATGCAAATGAAGTTTCAAAATAAGGGCTTGGGGAAGGGTGCAATTCCTTAGTCTTCAAGCAGCTGGATACTCTACAAGCCTTTACTTGAACTTCTTAGACAACCTGCAAGTAGAAAACAAAAGAAAAGAGAAAAATCTGTAAGCATGCTGCAGAGTCGAGAGAGAGAGAGAGAGAGAGAGAAAGAAAGAAAGGCTCCTCTCTAAGTACATGATAAATGACGTGATGAACCTGCCTGAAACTTTATTCTAAGTAGTTCAGTACATTATACTAGGAGGTCTGCACATAAGACTGCAAGCTTCAGTCTGTGATAATAAAAATATTGGTTGTTGTTATTAGGCTAAGACTCGTTAGTCTTTACTTTGTATGGCTACTCTGTAGTAAAATACGTTGGGGGTTTTTTTTTAAACATCTACGGCACATGGATATTTCTGTCTAGAATTTAGCTTAAATAACGTACTACAGAAATGAAAAACTTTAAAAATCTACACTTTTCAAAGCTACAAATCATAATGGGCTTACTTCATACCTTGCCAGTGGCAGTAGTAGATTTTTCTAGATCAAGTGGAGTTGACTTGATAACCAAATCTGCCTGTATTGTACCATCTGAAGACTACATCAGGTTCAGGTCCCCTTTAAAAATTAAAAAGAGAAAGAGGTATATATCATGATTATTTCAAAGCAGTGTGGTGATAACAGGTCTATGAATGATGTCTAGCCCATATATAGCCAGGCTTTGTCTAAATATGCCAGGCCTAGACTCTAGGTCTACCGTCTACTACTAGTACTAGTCCGATGATGGGTGATTTTCGTGACAAAGAAAACATCAAGTTCAACTAGTCAAAGGAAGGTCCAATATAGGAGTATCATGAATTCAAACCAGGGTATAGCTTAACATGAACAATCATGGCTAAAGTTTTACTTAGAGTCTAGATCTAGAGTTAGTCCGGATCAATGTTCCCAGCAAGGCCCGGCCCCAGGGGCACAGGGACACTCACTCCAGCCGGCCAGTAACGGCTTAATCAGAATTAACATTACGCTTGGGGATATCGTAGCCGTCCGTCTTGCAGTGCACTCAGCCTCGACTCCAGTTTCTAACAGGTCAACATCTACCGCTGATTATCGCTGATTTAGCTAGCTTCAGTACTTTATCCACCGGAGAAAATTCTACAAACAGTTCTCTACGGAATAAGTGTAATCTCTTTGAAAAATATCGCCATTACATTATTTTTCTCTCATGATTTAGAGTTCAATTGTATACAAGAATAGTTTCCTAAGTTTGGGCTTTGGAGGTGATGTCCCATGCACTTTGTACAGGTAGCCTACGCACTGCTTGACGGACGATTAACAACTACGATGAAGACTGGTTAACAAAATGTCGCTTTACTTACTTTTCAGGTCATCTTATAATCTCATTCCATTCTGCATGCTCCTTTTAAGAATTTCTGCTTCCTTGGGGTTTACTCTGAATTCTTTTCACAACATGCAGATTTCCTGAAACAAATTTCTTGAGCGGTTTGTGCGGGGTTTGTGCTGAAATGGTCAAAAAGTTGCACTCCTCTGCCAGCCGCCATTTATCCGAATTGCTGCCTCAAATCGTAGGGAATTGTGGGAAGGCAAAAATGTTTTATGTATGAGTTATGCATTAAACATGAAGGCAATTACCCAATCATCGAACGGTATTTGAGAGTTTTATCTCATGAATAATAATTGACCCTCCGAAGTCGTCTTCTATTTTGCCGCGGCCGGCATTTTGGCCCAATGCAAAAGCCTATGGTATGTCAAAGGTCAATTTTTAGTTGCCTCTCTAGCCTTCCTTCGGAAGGCATACTGTGTATGCATCGTATCTCTGTGATATCAACCCAAGACAAGTCCCAAGTCCCCCAAAGGTATACGAATCACATGATCGGAGCTTTAACTGATCGAGACGTTGGTCTATGCACTATTGACAGATCTATCCATCGGTCATGTGTGTCAGTGGTTGAGCCAAGCGGCATAGCGAAATTTTTGCCGGACGTTCAACTTCTGGTCTGCTTATGAAATTTTCCCAGGCCCGAAAGACGTAGAAAAGGGCGGAAATGGCAGGAATCATGCAAGACAGTATCTGGGTTCGTATGGCGTGTTTACTCAATTATAGTAATCTAGGGTGTATGTGCCATAGAGTAGTTTTGCGTAGTCCCACCCGTAGTCATGGTAGTAGATCAGATTACCTCCTCAGCCCAGCAATTGCTAAATGACGTGAGTCAACATGGTCAACATGGTTTGAAACTGACTTGAAATTAGCCTACATCAAGTAAAGAACAAATTAATGCAAATTAAATCTCAAACGATATTTTCTAAACTGGCGTAAATATTCAATATTGAATGACAAGCGCCGTTAAACCCAAAACAACAACAACAACAACAACAAAAATAGAATTTCACCTACCAGCACATTGTTTAGGATGCTGCTTTGCATATCTTTTGTCCTCCTATCATGAACATGCTTGAAATAAATTTAGACTAGATCTAGATCTAGATCTACATTCTACAGTCTACAGACCGTTAGTAACGCCTCTATTACATAAGTTAGACTCTAACGTTTGATTCTAAGTTAGATCTAGACTCTAGAGCAT
>CM057161.1:22138633-22229633 GCA_029962745.1 Echinometra lucunter | reverse complement strand
CTTACCATACTGTCACCCCGGGGCTCAGGGGCAGAAGCTGCCGCCTCTCCAATATCCTTTAATCGTGCTTAATGGTTTTTGTGAGATAGGTCTGAAACAATTTCTGCTAGTTTTGAGTCCATTTTTGACGGGATATTATACGGTATACCGCATTCCCCTCTTTTTAACAAAAGGAAATAGCGAGGAAGAGGTGGATGAATCCATGCAAAGGCGCCAAGGAGTGTATAGTTGCCCAGAGGCCTGGATCAGAGTAACGGACAGAAAAGGTGTAACACGCTGATCGAAGGTTTACGCTTTAAAATCATATCGGAATACATTCCTGTACACACGCGTCACCATGATGGGTTTTCAAAAACCACGCTAAAACGAGTTCCAATTCTTGTTCAAAATCACACCCTTTTCGAGTATTTTTTCTCGACCCTCTCTATGAAAATTTACCCTTAACGAATATGTCCCCTAAACAAGGAGTCTGTCTCAAGAAAACACAAGAAAACATATGTCCTTTTCCTTGATTTTTTTGTCTATTCGATACCGACGTGGCGGTGCCATGGTAATAATAATAACAATATTGATAATTCATGGTAGGCCTACAGTGGTTCAGTGGTTCATTCACCTGACTTTCAATCTACGGGTTGAGGCTTCGAATCCCAGCGCTTCACTAACGTCTTTTGGCAAGACATCGATACACATTTGCCACTCTCCACCTAAGTGTAAATGGGTACCTGACGAGTGCTGGGGTAATGATAATTGCATGAAGGGCCCTCACACTCTTAGAAAAAATGGTGCTGATTAGAACCTTATCTTGTCCCACATCCTTGAAAGGTTCTTCTAAGAACCGTTAAAGGTTCTCTAAAGGGTTCTAAAGACCCGTCTTTAGAACCATTATTGGTTGTACACGGAACCTTTGGGGGTTCTTGAAAATATAAAGAACCCTTTATAGACCTTTTCTTTAGGGTTCTAAATACGGGACAAAAAATGTTCTAAATGGCACATTTTTCTAAGAGTGCAGGAAGAATGAGGCTTCCCTGGGTAAACAAAATTATTATTATTATTATCATCATCATCATCATCATCATCATCATTATCATTATTATTATAGTATCACTATTTTTATCGCGTTTTTGTTGTTGTTGTTGTTGTTGGTCGTGCATGTACAGAAATAATTTTGAATGCTCTCCCAGGGGTGGGGATGCTCATGGGCTGCCATGAATTCTCTAAAATTCGCGATTGCCCCTTTTATAGGATGAGGAGTTATCAAATCGGTAAAAAAGACATCATCACTTAATGACTGTCAAAAGCGTGACCTTCCAAATTCTGATACACTTACTGATATCTTGTAAGTATTGTAATTTGATTTGATTAATAAAACACACAACTAAAAAAAAAAAAATCACATATATTTGTTGTATTGTTCTTAAACGATTGCATCGAAAATCTTTGTTTTCTCTCAATTTCCTGAACGGCGCTTATCGGCAAAATGCAGAATGACAACACAACTGCAATTGCCGTAATATCCTGTCGTATTTTTTCGATAATAGCACCATTTAAAGTTAGAAAGATTCGTTAGAAAGATTCACCTCGTGAAATAGTTTTTACTCTCTCTCTCTCTCTCTCTCTCTCTCTCTCTCTCTCTCCTACACATTTAATATTCGTATGTTATTTTTTAGACTACAGTATCAAAATTATTGCGTTTCTCATATTTCTAAAAGCCAGCCATTGATAATTCATAGAATGACATCATACATTATCAGTGTAGAAATTTTCATAAACTGAGTGCCGTGATAATTAAAATTAATGACATAGTCTCATCTTACGGTATCGGATCATTATGATCTTGGGAAAAGTTGACCGATATCTTTGTGACAGAAATTTGAAACTTTCACTACCCCTTTATCCTGTCGTAATTTTGCGATAATAGCACTGTGAACTTGAAGTATACCCATGGTAGACTCCATGCACTGAAAAGATTTATTGGGCGAAAGGTCTCCAGTGGCCACGTGAGTCATCGTAACCTATGACCTGAGTGAGTGAGTGAGTGAGAGAGAGAGAGAGAGAGAGAGAGAGAGAGAGAGAGAGAGCGCTAGAGAAAGGAGAGGGAGGCGAGGGAAGAAGGGAGAGGAAAAGAAGGGGAAAGAGAAGGAGAGATACAGAGAGAGGGAGAGAGAGGTAGGCAAACTATAGAGATAATAAAGACAGAAACAGAAAGGGCACAATAGGAAAGATGATACAATATTATTATTATTGAGAGGGGGGTGGATAGTAGAGGGGGAGAGGGGGGTATGGAGAAGGGTACAGAGAAAGAGGGAAAGGGGCAAGGAAGAAGAAGAAGAAGAAGAGAGAGAGAGAGAGAGAGAGAGATGAAGACTGAAAAAGAAAGAAGACGGGATATGGATGAACGATGAAGGAACAGAGAGCAGAGAGCGAGGGGGATAAGGTGAAAATTTGATTTGGTGAACTTACATCGCGAAATTCCAAAGCACTAATTTTGGGGATTACGTTGAGACGACTACAGTGGCGAAGAGCCTTGATGCTGAGGAGAAAGATCTGAAGGACTGTTGGAAAAATATAATTATGTAGAAAAAAAGGATGGATAGTAACGGGATAGGTAGACAAAGAAAGATAAAGGAAACAAAAGCGAGTTATACTGGGTGTAAAACTCCACATTAGTAGTAGTAATTCGTCTTTGTCCAGAATTTCAGAATAACGACCTCTTTGGGAAGTTGCAAATGGATCATGCCGACATTTTACTCCAGGCAGATCTCAAAATGATCAATGAGCATTTGATTGGTCAAGACGTTTATTAGTTTTCTTGTTTCCGTTTCTATATTCTCGCGTTAGTAAATTGGGATTAGTCAGTTTTTACAATGAAAAATGTCATTCCCCTCATCTCTCTCTCATCTCTCGAGGGGGGGGGGGGGTTATGGTTTTAGAAATGGGAGTGAATATTTTATGACGTCGTGATTGTTTTCTTAAATATAATATTCATTGTTACAGCTTAATCACTCTATTTAAGGACTAAAACAAAGGGTTTTCATTAAAGGTAGTAGCCCACAATTTGCAAAACAATGTTTCAGAATTTGAAGAAATAAGCCAATTTCAATTTTAAATGACAGATATTTATGTAAAACTATCATGTTATCAAATTTACAACAATATTCCAAAGGATAAGTGAAAAATGAACTGTTTTACTCTTAAAGCCTCAGGAAGACGCCTTTACAAAACAAAGAAAATAAAAGAAAATTTGTGTTGAATATTTCCTTCTCAGTCCTAAACGGGAACGTACGGGATCTAAAACTTTACGAGTGTTTTTCTGTGGCTTAAATCAATCTGAAGTAAAAACTTTTGTGCAGATTGGGAGCCACTTGCAAATGTGGGTTATACCTTTAAATACTCTACATTCAGAAGCTAACTAATGAAAGTATTGTGAAACGGGGGGGGGGGGCTCATTTCAACATCATTGGCTACCAGTTTAAAAGCGATATAAGCATTTAGCATGTTTTAACATGCTTTGTAAAATGCGGAAAATCTTATTGCAACAGAGAAAAAATGAGTTTTCAAGCACACCAGTTTAGAATCTAAAACAAACATAGGATATCCTCCATTATTATTCCGATGAAATCATGATTAATATGAAATATATACTTCTTCCCCATTAATAGAATCTTAATTATTGCCTTATCCAAACGACTAGAAAGGGATTATGACAGAACTAGTGAGAGAATTGATAAACGCTGTGATGCATAAACACTCATTGTAAAGGCGCTATACAAAAATGCTTACATTATACTTAGCTTTTTTTTTTATAGTATCATATTGTATGGTACTTCACTGGATTGTTATGAATATAAAAATGATTCACATAAAATCAAGAAAAGTAAAACCAAACAAAACAATCGCGTCCGTATTAGCTTCAGGAACTTATCTTTGGAACTAATAATTACAGCAGCAGACAATAAGGGGAGGTATCGCTAATTATAGTTCCGTCACAAAATAATGAAATGTGTCCGAAATGTTTGCTTATGCTTTCTTTTTTAGTGTTGTCCTCTCCTTTCTTTCTGTTTGAAGTCGGCTCCAGTGTTCCGCAGAAGACTTGTTGATTACTTCCGACTACATGTCTTTGTGAAATACAGCCAAAACTTAGACTTTTCTCTTATTTTAAAACCGTCATCATGAACACTGTGGTCTCCTTAAAAAAACAACAACTGGAGACCGTCTCTTTTATCATCCGTTATAAAATACAAAACTGGTAAGAATTCGAAGGGCTCTGAGTCTGTACATGCCTTCTTTTTAAAACAAAATCCCATTAATGTACTTTGAAGTTTATCTGTGTGAACATAAAATACATGAATCCGAGCACCATGGAAGAACAAGTGTATTCCGCTAATATGACTGAAATGGGATATCCGCTGAGTATATCTGGTATTATATTTGTATGTTATATTGCCTTTAATGGAAAATAAAACAACAAAAATTACATTTCAATGTAGCTCTGCACCGTAATGATTTCTTCTTTCTTTCTTTGGTGACAAAACATAAGGCCCATATATAACAAAACCATACAGACAGTCTTCCTTGGCTATGGCGACAAAATGTGACGTAACAATTATCGATATCCTTAAATTTGGCGGCATCGTTAGATGTCAATGGAGTCTGCGGGTGCTTGGCTTGTCTTTCATAGAGAGACTTTGAACATTCGTCGACTAATGGAAAATGAACTTTTTAAGTGAATTCCTTTCCTTTTAAAAGCCTTTATCCGGCTAACATATCGTTAATTACTCATTATTGCCTATGCCATTGTGCTGCATATATTTTTTGTTTTTCGCGCTAAAAGCTCATGACCAGCTCATCCTGATTTGCAGCGGATCCGTGCATATTACAAAAAAACAGATAAAGTGTGAACAGTATTATCAATTTATGTAATAAAGGGAGGTTCTAAATCTATATGAAGAAATATTTTGAAAAACTTTACTAATACATAACTTATTGAGAGCATTGTGATTAATAAATCAATCAAATTATATCTGTCGCGTTTTGACTGAAACTTTGTAGAAATTTTGGTGTAGGCCTATTCTCAATGAAAATTCAAGATATAATTTACATGTTTTTTTTAAATGGTTTAATTCAACGTATATTTCCCTGCATGTAACACTTGAAGTAATATCTTTATTTCCCTATATCTCTTACAACTGATACAAATAAGGAAAGGAACATAAATATGATTTTTTTTAAAATATGGTATTACGATCAAGCATGAGGGTAAAAAGAAAATATTTTCCATTACTTACAGTAAAATACTTTTAAAACTTCATTCAGTAACGAAAATCAGGAAAGTTTTTAATCGCTTTGGCATGCGCCTCCAAATGTGAATGCAATTTAATCACCAGTTTCTTATTTTAGCTTGCAGAACTATTTGTACGTTTTGCGAGTCGATGTCGCTTTCCCCTCCCGAAGTCTCCAGACAAGAAAAAGCTATTGGCTTGCTACCTCGTGGCGGAATTGAGTGCTTGTAGCAACATCTCTATGTTAGAAATAACATCCATAATTTTTTTGTTTCCACATTTTTCTCATGAATGTGTGTATTTTCTTGGAAAATAAAACAACGATAGACATCTCATGGATTTTTAAAATAATTAAATCATAGGCAATAAACGAATACTAGTAAAACAATATGGCTGTGTGAAGCTTGTCGGTTTATTTTACACATGATTTTCACCGCAATTATTTCAAAACAAAACCTCAAAACTGACCGGAAAACACAGTTTTCAGCATAAATTAGAAATAATTAGAATTAAGTCCATAATATAAGGCAAAAGAACAGTATGTGAAATGTGAGCAGCCGTGGTTGACATTCCATACCGAGAAAAAAAAAATGAACTGTTTTAGCTCAACTAGACTGATATGACAATGACCTCTGCCTTCATTTTTTCCGCTCTTCATTTCTCTGTCCTGAAAATAGTTTGGCTAAAATGAAAAGAAAAAAATCCTTCTGGCTTAGCATACATAAAGATAAAGAGCGGCAAACAGTTCAACTTAAGCTCTAGAAAAATTTATAGGAACTATGGAAAATTGGGCGAACTCTAGTTTTTAAAAATACAGATAATCACTTACGATTTCAACCAAGGCCGGGAGGGGGGGGGCAGGAGGCAGTTCCTACCATCCCCTCGAAATTACAACCCTCCGCCCCGCCTCGTTTTTTCAAACTCGGATTTTTTATTTTAAATAATTTGATCCATAATATTTATTCTTTTGTAACATATTCATTGCAAATTTTCCAAAATTCCGTCCAAAGTGTGCACCATATCGTTCCATTTCAATTCTAAAAATGAAGTTTCCCTCTTTGGTATCCCCCCTCCCCCCCCCCCCCGATAAAAATCCTACTCTCCTTGAAAACAAACTTGCAGTTGAGGTTGGTTTTACCCCCCAAAAAATCTTATTAGCAGTTATCACAACAAATCTTCAAAAGTTGGAGACGATTTAACATCCTCCATGCAGTTCTGCGTGAAATATTCTTAGATACACTGCATTGCATCTGGCATGTCTGATGTACCTAACGATTGTCCTCCTCTCGAAACTAATAATCAGTTTGGACATTAAAAAAAAAACATAGATGGTATGTCAACTGTTCAGTCAAGTAAAATTGTTTCCTATTTTCTCGTCCCGATTTTTCGAAAACAAGGAGGAGGGGGTACCATTTCATCTTATATTTTTGACATTTTTCTGATACACACAAATGCTTCAGGGTCAATTTAAAAATTTAAACACATTTTTTTCTTCTAAATATAAGTTCAATTTACTTTTACATGCACTTCAAAGGCTATAAACATAAAAAAATTCATTCTATTAATGTTTTTTTAGTTATCTCATTGTCTAGTTGCCTTCATATTCTCATTTATTTAATTTCAGAACAAAAATATCAAATAACAAATAAATTGAGGGGGTGAGAAAAGAGGTAGGAGGAGGGGACGAGAAACTAGCAATTATTTTTTTTATTTGGCCTTAGCTATCTTTTCACATTTATAACATACGTGCATGTCAGTCCTGCAGTTAAATCAAGCAGCAAAATTTGTTTGTTATTTGATATTTTTGTTCTGAAATTAAATAAATGAGAATATGAAGGCAACTAAACAATGAGATACCTAAAAAGATTAACAGAATGCAATTTTCTTTTGTTTGTAACCTTTGAAGTGCATGTAAAAGTAAATTGAACTTAATTAAAAAAAATACGTACATGTCAGTCCTGCAGTTAAATTAAGCAGTAAAATTACAGATTCTTCAAGAAATCGAATAAAACATATCAGAAATTACCAGAATTAATTCAACAAATTTTACACTATAAAATTCTAAAATAAGTGACAAATTTCAACATTTTGATTTTGATCAGCGAATTGACTCTTGATTCATAGTCCTAGAAAGTATACCACATGTGTCTGAATATGGGATTGATATATACCTCGAAATTAAAGAAAAAATAATGGCTGAAATCTTTCAATGTAAATGACATTAGCAGCTTTAAAATCATTGTTTAAGAAAATAGAAATTCCTAAAAAAAATCCAAGGTTACCCTGGTTACATGATATTTATTATTCTCATTTATACATTTAAAAAAATGACTTCTCGAAATCTAAAAAATATTTTTTTCAAATGTTAAACTTTAGAGCTCAGAGTGAATGGAATTGACATTCCACTAAAAATGTGGAAGGGGAGCATCATGCATTTCCCCATATGACAATGACAATAATAAACAAAACAAAGAAATACATCTTTTACATAAGATTTTTTGGCTGCTTCATGTCGTTAGATACATGACGAAAGGTGTACTTGGCAGTAACTGTAGACCTAGGTATCACTTTTAGCATCGCTTCTATATGCAAAAGTTCCAGTTGTCATACCAAAAGTTGGTTGTACAATCATCACTCGCAAATCTAGCCAATATTTCTTTTAAAATGAGGCAATAATACTTCATACTTCACATGACAGGTTGAAGATAAACTTGCTTATAACCATGGATCACATGTATGCTGATGACTGTGTAATACTCCCGACAAAGCTTCACTTCACATGGCATGTAATCATGGTATTCATGAAGCAACATATTTTTAGTACCTAAAAGGTTTAAATTACACTAACCAACTTCCACTTAGACAGTGATTCAGTGAAAACAAAACAAAACCAAAACCAAAAAAAACAAACAAAAACAAAAACAAAACAAAATAAAACAAAACCTATCCTACCCCGTGTTCACAGAAGGAAGATGGATCGACCATGGCTTATTATTCACCATTATACTGTGAGTGCCATGGATGAAATGAAATAACAAGTAGCAACAGGGCCCCGTCTTACAAAGAGTTGCGATTGATTCAAATCGATCGCAACTTTGAGATTGATCTCAACTGTGTACTTAAGAGATAGGAGTTTAGATCAATCTCAAAGTTGCGATCGATTTGAATCAATCACAACTCTTCGTAAGACGGGGCTCAGGAGTAACGCTGACAGGTTATGTTTTAGAACAGTTACAGAAGTGAGTTTGCGAGCACCGACGTGCATGCATGGGTTTCGTAAGTGAAAGTGCTCAGCCTCCATCCCCAGCGAGCCCTGGTTCTAGTAGGATCCATGGTACTACGCATGCAGGGCTTAACGCTGGTCTAGGATGATGAAGAGATCATTGGAGAAACTGGGCGAGTGGTGGCTCAGTGGTATAGCAGTAGCGTCGTAACTTGCAGGCCTCGGGTTCGAGACACAACAATAGGTGTCCTTGTACCTATGAGTAATAAAGGCATTAATCTCCATCATCAAGTCCATGGATAATACTTCAAGTAAAAAAAAAAATGTCATCCTGCATGGTTGCGTAAGTAGTAAGTACAGGCATTTTTGCTGCTTTCTTATAGCCAGTTTAGCTGTCACGAAAAATATAAATTTAATCATCGATTACTGTCATCATCATCATCATTCCTCGGTGATGATAGTGAAATATCGTTGTGATTATTCGAAGTATGGGGTGGGAAAAAGGTAAATGGTAGATCACCAAATTGCATGAGAACAACTCCATGCAGAAGATGCCTTCCAATATATCATTTTACATAATAGTTCAACACTATAGCCATCGAAATAAACGGGATGACAGTTTGGTCTCGATATCTCTCCTTTCTCTGGTGTTTAAAATCACCGATCCGTGTGGATAGCAAGCTTTTCATGTTACGTTTTTCATTTTTTTTTAAATCATATTTTACCACTGAGGTTGGGGTTGGTCAATGTTGAAGTTCCAATGCCCATACATGCTCCGGCCAGCCAGTACGATTTCGCTTCCGCTTCACCTCGCAGTCATTCCTCTGCAAAATATAACAAATTACAAAATATAACAAATTTGTATCCATATTTGAATCCATATAATATCCAATAATTAATAAGGCTCTAGACAAACTTTACATTAGGAACAGTGCGGACATCCACGGCAATGACCTAGGGACTCTGTTTGGACTCTGCATTTTCCCCGAAAATACCAAGAGTGGTCGAAAACCTGTGCCCGAACATATGACATGTGTGAAATGTATAATTTGTTAAAAGAAAATTGTGACAAGGATCCTTGTCACTTGATCGTCATCATCTCACACTTCGTATACCTAAATTCAATTTTGAAAATTGGAACTAGACCCTAATCTCTTTGGTCACAAAAATACATGATAGATGAATAAATAACTAAATGCTAATGACCGGTCAATAGAAAGTGCTTTTTCATTAATGTAACCGTTATCTCTTTTCTCACATTTGTGTTTTTGTTTCCTATCTCCTTTTTACTGCGCCATGAGCATCTACTCATGATGGATACAGGCGCATTACAAGTGTTCATTATGCCCAGTTTAACGCGATAGGAGACTGGTTTTCACATGTCCGCTCCGGATCAATCAGTTTGATTATTCAATCGACAATAACATATTAACTAAAAATCTTAATCATTGATGTGCATTTTTTTTTACTAAATGAGATGCACCTCCCGACATAGTCATAACTGGCCACTGCATTTATCTTGATTTCTTGACTCAATATCATTATTTGAATATTATCTAGGTATATATATATATATATATATATATATATTTGTGATCAGGTTGACATATACAACAGCATTGGCAACTCTCGTGGAAATAAATACATGTGAGACAATCGAGAGAATAATAGCGTAGCATGAATCAAAGTTCCCCAGAGCTGTCCTACCAGCCCGGGTTCGATTCCCGGCGGAGACATTTTTTCAACCTTTGCAATATTTTCCAAACTGGTAGGACAGCTCTGGGGAACTTTGATTCATGCTACGCTATTATTCTCTCGATTGTCTCACATATATATGTATATACATACATATAATCCTTTTTTGTATATCAGTTGTCACACTTCATTGTATCAAATCTGATTTGTATCATTATTGTATCCAATGCTTGTATCTGATTTCTTAATAAATGCAGAAACTTCTGAAAAAACCCCAAAACAAAACAAAACAAAAACATGCATCACGACACCGATCAAACTGTCTCCTGTTGTAGAAACGAAAATCCGAAATTCATGAAACAACCCAGTCACAACACGAGCCAGACCCCAGACCAAACTAAACATTGCATGATTACCCCGAATAAGTCGTTTTGTAGTCGATGTGAAATCGGTCGGGCGGTGTAACCGAGGCAGTGTAAGCATATAGGTGCAAATTTTCTGTGTCGTCTTTCACAGCTTTCGCTTCAAATCTGCCCTGATCAATCTCCGTCCAACCCTAGAGAATTATAATTCTGACATTTTAACCAATTTCACTTTTTAACAACGTCCTGAATTTTACTTTTATTTGTTTGTTTCCTGATCACATTTCGTCCACTTTTGTGGTCAGGGGAGCTATCATAAAGCGGTCAGCGACATTGCTAGAAACTACCATAATGTAAGGGTATAATGCCCCCCTTCCCGCCCCTACCCCCACCCCCGTTAACCTCTCAACTGCTTTCCCGCCATCACCTTCACTTCCAACGTGGATTAACAGACTTTCCACATACTTCTGAATATCAGTTCATGGTTTAATAAACTCTGCTTAAATAATTTCGATGTTTCTTTTTCCAACGCTATCTTCGTCCCTGCAAATTTTGCATTTTTACCTATGAAGCCAAAATTTCAAAAGAAATATAAAATCAGCGATAAGGAACGGATCCTAGTAACTTCTTATGAGGGAACTTACACGTTTGCCGTCCCAACAGACATTTATTTCACAACGGATAAGCTGTTGTTGCTTTTTAAATCATCAAAGATTTTATTTCACATTCAAATGTTACAGATCAATTTAAAAAAAAAATCATACACAAACGACACAAAAAGTATACTATAACTTCAATATAAAGGCACTGGAATTAACTACATAATTTTCCTCTTCATAGTTACAAATTTCAGCCTTTTTACACGTCTGCGGAAAGGTTACGAGAATATACTTCAGAATTTATCAAATTTTGCAGACAGTGTAGGCATATTCGACACCAGGGGCGTCAATCCGTTCTTCTTTTTTTTTTTGAGGGGGCACTGTCCACAAATTTGCTGACAAGTCAAAAAAAGGGGGTCCTCGGCTTAAAATTTGGGGGACATATACGCCCAAAAATTTGACTCGGAATAGCGTCAGCTTGGAGTGCACTCTATTCCAAGTTAAAGTGACTCACAGTCCGAATCAATTTGACTCGTAATGGAGTTACTTTGACTGGAATTTAGTCGATTCTCAGTTGACGCCACACCATTCCGGGTCAAATTAATTCGGAATCTGAGTCACTATAATTCGGAATAGAGTTGACTCCCAGCTGACGCTATTCCGAGTCAAATTTGACTCCGGAAATTAGAGTGCAGAATTTGCTACAAAGCAGAACTAACAAAGTAAATAAAAGGTCCTCAGCTGTCCTTAGCTTAAAATTTGGGACACATACCCCAAAAATCAGAAGAAAAGAGTCCTCAGCTTAAAATTTCCGGGACATACCCCCAAAATTTGCTGGAAAGCAAATAAAGTAAATAAAAGGTCCTCAGCTGTACTTAGCTTAAAATTTGGGGGACTGTACCCTGTTGTGTCCCACTGTCCCCCATCCTTAAAAAAATTGGAGGGGACGTGCTCCGCCTGCCCCCATTGACGCCCATGTTCGACACTGAAGTCAACCACATGCAGCTTGGATATTCTTTTAAACACATTGAAAAGTATTTTTAGAGGGTAGAAAATAAAGTCGGCGTGGTGTATTTGCCCACCCATGATTTACTGGCGCGGCAGGTGCGAACCAATATCGGTGGCAACAAGTACCTATTATCGACCCCAAAGAAGGTTTTCGTTCAATAATACAAACATTTTATGGTGGTTTATGGACGTAAGGTGTCAAGATTGTTTCCCTGCCTATTCACTGTCACTCACGTGTGCCAATCTCGCACAATACCCATTGAAAACACGACGGATTACAAATGTAACCACATAATTTTATACTAACTGTAAATAAAAGAATACATTTCGACAAGAGTAATCATGATCAAAAAGGATAGGGAGACAAGCACGGACTTTCCTATTCTCAAGGCACAGCTTCTTTACTTGGAAAAGTCAAAGAAACTGCAGACAAAATAAAAACAGTACAGACGTGTATTTTGTACATTGTGACAGAAGCCTTATCTTGACAAATATTTATCTTGACGATTAATGAACAAGACGAACATCACTAATAAATGTGACGGTACTAACTCCTAATAACATGAATAATGAGCTGCGAGCCCATAGGACCACACAGTGTGTGTGTGTTTGCAGTTTCAGATTAACACAAGAACTCAAAAGGTAGGCGACTAGGCGTAAACATTTTAACCATTGACATTTATATTCGTTTGCTTCGTCTGTTTTTGATGTATAACTTATACAGAGCTCCCTAGCAGACATGAGCTTCCTTGTTTTATATAGCCCTCCAAAAGGTTGGAAAACCGTAAAAAAAAATGCCTCAGACCCTACAATGAAAACTAAAGAATTAAAATTTTCAGTTCTGCACGTCTGATAGACATTAACTTTAGGTCCAACGTCCTCCTTTCATTTCAAACCCCATTGGGCTTTATACATATCACAGACCTTCCACACGGACGAAGAAACCCTATAAAAAGATTAAGAATATACAATTGCGGCTATCGTTTCAAGCTTTTTTGTTTATGATAGCTGGCCCCTGCATTTATATTGATTTCTTCATTGACCCAACTCCATTATTTTAATATTATCTAAGTATAGATATTCTTTATTTGTATCAATTTTGATTTGTATCGTTATTGTATCCAATGTTTGTATTTGTTTCCTTAAATGTAGAAACTTCTGCAAAAAGAAAGAAATTGACATGAAATAACATGCATACAAGAGTACTCAATGAAGTAACAATTTATCATATTTTTATAAATCGTCTTTTCCGTTAAGATACTGTAGATGGCACACCTCGACAAGTGCGAATAGCCGGTGTTAACACATGTAGTTAGTCGTCAACGACTCAAAAAAGAGATAGACGAAGCCACGTAGGCCCATGGAATGACGGCAGAAACACAACAGAACAAAATTCTACTTGAACTAAATAAAAATCTCTCTATTAATTGATTAATTAAGTAATTTATTGATTGATTGATTGATTGATTGATTGATTTATCTATTTATTCATTTATTCATTTATTGAATCTTTATTACCCAGGGTGGCTGCATCAGCGGTTACAAGTTAAAACACTGTTTTTTCATGAAGGCCCTCTTCCACTGTCATAATGTAAGAAATGATATCAATGCACCCTCGTTGTGAATTAAAATCGCATTATTTTAAAGAAAAGGGATATAAGTACAATAACCTGGAATTGCATTAATCATAAAAGGGAATATTTTTGAGACAGACAATTATCAAAACAGTTTGTTTGAAAGCAACCGCGTAGAGATATGAAGGTATATGCAAAATAATACGAATACAAATCAAAAATGGTAAGTGGATCTAAATCTACTTTCAAATCTCATTCCGCCAAAATGGAATTTTAAAAATTTAGCATGCCTAGATAATAGAGAGAGAGAGAGAGAGAGAGAGAGAGAGAGAGATAAGAGAGAGATAAAGAGAGCGATAAAGAGAGAGAGAGAGAGAGAGAGAGAGAGAGAGAGGATTTTGCAAGTTATCAAAATTATACATGTAGGCCTACATATACACAGACGCTAATTTATGTCAAGATATACGTTTATTCTACATTTATTATAACCTGCTTATCGCAAGGCTGAAAGTTGAACGATCTATTATTCCCGTCTATCCCCTTCAGCGTGTCTATTGCTGCGAGATATGAACTTCCGCAACACGAAAATGGATTATTATATAACATCTCGAATATCAAATTTCCTGCCCTTTCAATTCCAATCAAGTCACTACATAATTCATTTTATTGGGTTATTCACTTTCTCTTTTCGCTCACCTCTCCTCCCCCTGCCACCCCGCCTTTCCTTGCCAGTGGCGTATCCATAGATTTATGTTCAAGGAGTGGGTGAACATGTATCTATGAAGAAATAGTTCTTCTGAAAGGGCTATCTTAGCTTGAACGAAAATATATTGCGATTGATTTGTTTTTTTCAATTCAGAAGAATTTCCGTATAGACCCCGAACATAACAATATTCACTTTGTGAAATTCATCTCACCATGCTCACTAAAACTAGTTTCGTCAACGCTTTCATTTGATTGTGGTAAGCAATATTAATGCCCATAGATACGGCTCATCTTTTATATTGTTTTTCTACTATCTACGACGTTTATACTTTGTTGCCAATCAATTCTTTCAAAGATGGTGGGAGAATTTAAAAAAAAAATCTGTGTAAACTCATGCTACTGAGTATTCCAAAGAATGAATAAAGTTTTAAAATGTTATGTATTAAGGTTGTCAATATAAATCTGAAAAGCACATTGGCGGTACCCATTACATAACGGACTGGTCATAAGTCATTTCATCTGGATTCAGTGATGTCATCGCCTCTCCCTATTATTAACTTCATTTTGCTCACCCAGCCTTAAGCACCAAATGTCATGTATAATTAGATTGTAACCTATCTCCACTATGATTAACGACACTACTACAGTGAGTCTAAACTTTGAAATCTTTTAATCATAAGATGCATAAACAAAAGTGACTCGGATAATAAGTGGTTCCCCGCGGTAAGCATTTCTCCAAGTTTATATACTTATGAACGATATGAATATCCATACATTTTATTATAATATAATATGCTTGTATTTTTTTTTCACAGTAATCAGCCGGATGATATATACGCATGCATATTTTGGAACAAAATTTGTTATGGGAGTATAAACATTTGAGCAGTAATATTTTCCAAACATAAATGGACTTTGAAAATCATATTCCCGAAAGTCAGTGATAGCCCTTCCTATTTGGATCTTTGTTTTGTTTTGTTTTGTTTTTGGTCTTGTTTTTTACTTCAATCAAAGCTCTTATGATAAAAGATTTCAGCCTTAAAAACACCAGCCTGCATTGACATTGTCGACCTAACTCAACAATATTTACTTTTGATAGGTTTCCCCTACTTTCTTATATATTGTACGTGTTTACTATAACTGCATTGAACTGCATAGTATTATGTATTCATAGTATCATCATCATGTACTCATAATGTGTCAGTTGATTTATATTCTTATTTTTTAAAACTTTATATGTGAAACGAATGAACCTGGTAACAAATAACACTAAAAATCGAATCAAATATTCCACAGCCATCAAAATAAATGTCCATTAATATTGTCAATCAACCAGACAGGTAGTAAATACTAACTTTTCAATGTTTTTAAATCATTGAAGCAAAGGCAAATAATGTATTCAGAATCATAATAACATTTTAGAAATTGTTTCTACAATGGTCCATATTTTTCGACCTATAAAACGTCAAATTGTTCACTTGACACATGGTTGATAAGCATATTTCTTTTGCATCAATATTATCCTGGTGAAAATGAACTAAAGCAAATATCAACTGAAAGAATGATCATTATCGTGGGAAAAATAAAGGATTAGACAACTCAGACTACAATTGGCGTCTTTTGAAGCCAGAAGACGACATAATTTTTACCCAGAGTCAAATATGCAAACTGGCCACGCAGGGTCAGTACTTTTTCTCTTTTCGTAAGTTTCTTTGTATTATTGTAAATTCTTTGTAGTATTGTAAATAAATGATATTTTCTCTCCTTCTAAACCTTCTTCTTATTCCTGATATCATTTTCTATCCTCAAGTTTGAAGGCATTTTTCCACGAAGCAAACGTTCGTCCTTACTTCCCGGTCTTGAACAATGAATTATTACTTAGACCTCGAGCCAGCCAGCTAGTCACATGATACAGCCTCAACCCATTTTTCAGGCGGCACTTTCGGCGGCGACCACACAGTGGGTAATGGTCATGATATTCCTGTATAGTTGCTAACGACTTCATCTCTTGTTTATTTTGGCCTCTTATCTTGATTATGATTTCGGCGAAGGGTTACGAATGGTGGCGAACATTTCACATTTGGGGCTAGATATTCCAGTAAATTCTGTCATTCGAAGACAATTATGCATTACATTTTTAACACCACAATGGTGAATCACCCGATGATTGATTAGTTGAAATTAGGTAATCTTTAGAGTGGACCTTGCTTGACTGATTTCATGAATGTTTTCTCGAAAATTGAAAGGCTTTCCGAGATTTTTTTTTAAGGCTCATGCATCGTGAATATAATTTTGTGATAATACAATTTTTGTTTTAAAAAAGTCTGGAATTTAGGACAAACTGAAGATTGGCAGCATACTATTTTGAAAAAAGAAGCATGTATTAATAATGACATAGTGTGTAAAAGTAGGAACGTAAGAACAAAGTAAATATTTCCTATCCTGTCAATAATGAGACTAAACTAATGTTGCTATATTCATGTATCATGTTTATGGAGGAAAGTGATAAATTGTTGAATACAGATTAGTGAGTGGCAGTAATTTATGGAAGAGAAAAATCTTCAGATTCAGGGTGAGATTTGTCAAGGTCTTACCTAGTATACAAAAGAATTGTGCCATTTTCATATTTTTGTTAAATCGTCCTGAAGCTCTGTTTATGTATTTTTTTAATAAATCTTCACTTTTATCTTCTTCTGAAAAGGATTTTGATCTCTTAGTTTCACCGCTTTTCCGAATATATTTTGTTGTTGATAGCTTCAAGACCATCAAATAAATTCAGAGTGATGAAATGAATGATAAACTCTTTTTCATGATATTCAGGTTTTGCGTATCTCTAATGCTTTATATTTTGATGACATATTTCAAAATACATGCTTTGCTTTAAATGCCATAGCCCTCTAAAAATATGAATTAATGGAAGTAGTTTCTATTTGTTACAAGCACACAAGTAAACTATGAAAAATCTTCTTCAAGAGTATGGTTAAAAAAAACATCGCAGACAAGAAATTTATCATGTTTATAGTCATTTCAGATATGGGATGTTAGGACTCACTTTGAAAGGATAACCGTGGACAGCATAATGACCATGGTTTGATGGAATCTTAATTCTGCATAATCTAGCAAAATAATTCCAAGATTCTTATGATATTGTTTTCTAGACCATCACTAATACTGATCAGAAAATTAACTTATATTTCGGAAGTTAATGATCATAATTATTGTCGTCTGCTGACACACGTGGCTGAGGACCAGAAAGTCATTAACTCTGCGAAAAATAGGTAAATCAGAGCCCATAGCAGGTGTAAAATCTTGTCATGCGTGAATCAACTAATCTTTAAGAAAAAAAATAACAGACCTGATTATTATCTTCAGTTCAATTAATCTAGCGTTCTACTTACCGCCGTTGTCTCATGTTTAATAGTATCCTTAATGATTGAGCGGCACGTCAAGGAGAAGTCTTGCCGAATCATCGGCATGGTTGCTACATCTTCGATACCCTCCACCATCATCCCACTCAGCGTGGTTGTATCCATATCACTATTCATATTATCATCTCGAGAAACCATATCCGTTAAATAAGCGATATAACTGGTCGCTAATCGCAGGGTTTTGATTTTAGAGAGTTTGGTGTCGGCGGGGACGTTCGGGATGCATTCTCGGAGCTCGGCGAAAGCCGTGTTGATGCTCTGCGTCCTACGGCGTTCCTTGCGGTTGCCCGGGACTCCGCCATCGAGGGGAAGGTTGTCGACGGCCCGGCGCTTCGGGCCTCGTTGTAGATGAGAATGGTGATGGAGTTGGTGATGGTTGTTGTTGTGGAGGTTGTTGGTGACTTGCTGTTGGGTGTTCATACCAGAAATTTCTTGTTGCTGTTGCTGATGATTGTTAGCGAGGATTTCGAAGTTAGGAGTTGTGGCGAGTGGACTGTTTCCGTGCGGCAGCGAACCGGGGCTGACTGACGACGCCGGGCTAGCCGACGGTTCGCTATCTAACATAGCACAGGACTCGAACGATGCCACCGGATCTATCGGGCTTTCTTGTCCTGCCCCATTCGACTGCGACTCGTTACCAAACTCCCAACGAAATCGGGCTTGATGAGGACGACGATGATGAAATAGAACACTATGCTGGTCACGAGGCATTGACGTCAACGAAACACAGCCAAAATGTTCGGCAAACGTTCCACCATCGAACTTCGTCTCAATCTCCCGATCACTCGCCCTTGACCTTGCTGTGTCTGAGATATAATCGTAAGGATGGTCGGATGATATCACTGTTGTGTTCAAAGCACATCGACAACTCCCGCCAAAATAGTCCCTTGAATTTCGGCATGAGTGTAGCTCTACCGGCAAGGCGGGAAGCTCACTATGCAGGTTCATCCTATCTTATATCGTCTGCCCTTCTTCTAAAAAGTTATAAAAAACTATTGTTTATTTTTACAAGATAAAAACAATGTATCAAACTGACGGTTGACAGCTTTCATTCAAAGTCATCAAAAAGCTTTGCCTAACTTATTTCGTACCAAAAGAGATGGAAAAGCTCTGTGTTCCTTGAAGAAAATCAGAAGTTCAGAAATGTCTTGAAGACGAACAGCCCTCTCTTCCTGCTGCCCAAGACATGCAAGGCGAATAAAAAGTAGAGGACTAAGTCATGCCTCGCGGGGAGTCCAAGTAGAAAAAAAGAGTGTTCTGTTTAATATTGTCACAATGAATGACCCTCTCTCACACATGAATGTAGTCCAAACTGACACAACTACAGAAGAAGATAATTATGTTGAGCCACCCCTGATGTCTTTCCGGTGAATAAGTGTTTGAAAGGCCGGCTACAGTGCTCTACCCTGTGACTCCTCAATGTGATGTTGCTGTGAAGTGTCCCAGAACCCGATACTCGCGACCCCGATCCGAGATGGAATGATGGGTTTGCTCAGGATCGTGGGGCATTGTGACGTAAGCATGGAGAGGGGCGCACCCAGGATTCTAAGGGGGCACAATTCCAAGAAATATTTTAAAATAGAATATGAAAGAAAAGAAACTTTAGTTGCATAGTGGATGTACTGTGCACATTTTTGGTTTATGTGCTTTTGTATGCCAGATGGGTTTCGAATTCGATAGGGGCACTAGCCGATCCTTCTTGAATATGCCAACGTTACGTCACCCGTACATCTTCCAGCAGTAGTCCCCATTTGCTGTGATGACTAATGGACAAATATATGTTCCTTCACTAATATCACAAATGTATATATATCAGGCAGTAACTGGTCGCCATATTACGGGGTAGATTCGTTTTGTTTTTCACTGATACGAACCCCAGCCTCCACCAGCCTCCCCCCCCCTCTCTCTCTATCTCTATCTCTCTCTCTCTCTCTCTCTCTCTCTCTCTCTCTCTCTCTCTCTCTCTCTCTCTCATTCATTCTCTCCCTTTCTTTATACCCATCTTTATCACTTTGTTATTTCTATAATCTATTGTCAATAGTGCTCACATCATCATTTTCAAAGGTATCTTATCACCTTCAAAGTGTCTTAATTTCTTCTTTTTCTTTTAATTATGGACGTTTCTTTGTTACTTCACATCTTTATTTACTGTTACTAATAATACTATTAATAATATGTCTTGTTTACCCAGGACAGCCTCTTCAGTACTATGTACTGTTCTCCCAGAGGGCCCTGCAAAAAATATTATTAACCTGGCTTTAGCTCGAGCAACCGTAGTGCTTCGTTCATTCAAGGAATAAATCCTACCAGGTACCCATTTACTACACCTGGGTCGAGTGTGGCAAATGTAGATAAATGTCTTGCCAAAGGACATTAGTCAAGTTACTCAAGTTGCTGAATAGAGGAAATGATAACATATTAGAAATAAAAAAGGAAAAGCATAATCTGGACGAAGTAAGAAAAAGAAGAATCAATGCATAGTCTTGGTATTTACTAATCATAAGACTGTTACTTTGTCTTATTTTTCAGTCTGTCCATCAGAGGTGAACGCGTGCATACGTGATTCAAATTTCTGGAAAAAAGTGAGAGGGAAACCAAAACACGAATCGATAAATGATATGAAAGTATTCTCTCTTTTATCTTCGTGCTTGGTTAATAATCAGGCACGCGCCAACACCTCCCGATTCTGAGATGATGATTATCATGATGATATTCTTTCATTCTACGTCATTATGCACAAGAATCAGACAACAAGAGGGAGGGGAGGGAGAAATGAATAAAAATAGACGTATCAGCTTTTGTCTCTTTGAGCATGTTGAGTGTCTTAAAAAATCAGGCACGCGTACTCGTCCCTTTTCAGAGCTGATGATGAGTTATTCGCCAAATTTAACTGGATTTTCCTTTTCTCCGTTGTCCTTAATATTAGTGTCCATATAAAGACTTCCGTGATTTCAGTACTTCTTCAATTCCGGCGGGCACTTGAAGACGCTTCCCAACAATGACTCCACTGACACCCCAGACCAAGCCAATTATGCAGAAATGGTCGATAATAGGGCAGAATTAGTGGGCCGGGGCGGGACAACAAGTAGCTTTCGGTGATGTCCGCAAAATATTCTGAAGCAATTATGTTTTTGTCTCCTTCCGTCTACCAAAATACGGTAAGCTTTACTGATGCATGTCTTCCTGGACACTCGGAAGAAGATTTACCCTTTCTCTTTTCACTTTCACTTTGTCTCATGTAGTTCCTGTCAGCACTCGTACTATTTAATTTTTAGTTGTTTTTGTTGTTCTTGCTGAATTTTACAGAAAATTCATCAAGAAACTACGCCCCAGGATCGGACCAAATTTGCTGGCAAAGTGTAAAGCTGAGAAGTTCCAACAAACCAGCGATGTAAAAAAGACAAAAAAATGTTTTCTGTATCACTTGAAAAGAAAACAAAAAACAAAACACGTGCACACGTTGGTATCAGTAATGCCCATAGCATTTTCATTTATTTGATGTACGATAAAAGAGCAATGTAGATAAAATGCCCTGCTCAAGGGCATAAGTGCCGTACCGCGGGGATCGAACCCCGACTTTCGCGTCTCCAGTCAAGCGCCTTAGACCATTCGACCACGGCACCTCCAAAAATATTACAAATATTTAGTATCGAATGCAGTTCTTTTGGTTGTTATTTTCTGTTGCCAATTAATGCAAAGTGTCCCTTTTAATATCTTTTAATTACATGGCCTTTTTTTTTTGGAATTGAAGTCATATTCTACATAATCCATTAAAGCATCATGAGATTTGATTCAATTTCTAACATATTTTCATGTTGAGCATGATACAGAAAAGAGCAGCTATGATAGATGTATCAGATACCTCTGTTGGTTTCTATTCTACGATTTTTCAAACGGTCGCAATATTAACTAATGGTCATAAAACATTTAGTTACCATTGGCATTAAAAAGTGATTATTATCTCAGGAGATGATGGATGATAGGTTGAAAAGTATAAAACAATTCTTTGTTCTATAATATTTGCTAGCCAGCGGGGAAAGTCAAGAATCACACACTTAATTTTGATTTTATACCCAATTTTCTGTCAACACTCCATTAACATTATGAGTTGGAACTGGCGCATTTGGGGCACATTTGGAAATGGTAAAAACGCCGCCATCTTGATAGTTCGCAGTATCGATGACGTATCGAATTCGCACAACATTCATCAAAACTGTCTTTCGCGTCATGTGACCAAGCGCTGGTGCAATGTGTCTGTCGGTACCTCGTCGGTACGCAAGATGATAAGACATTAGACATATTTCAGATTTTATTCAGATTCCGAGAATTTCAATATCATCTTTATTTTTTTTTTTTTTGAAATTTTTACTGAAAATCTTCTTGCCTGTGCAAATATGCAATCCAAAATCCAAGACAATTTTCTAACACTAACTATATAGTCATTTTGCTGCTCTTTGTGAATAAGTATAAAGATAACATACTAACGTGCTGGCGTGTGAAAGACCCCGTCAGTCTAGTCACTGATCATTGCTGATGAAGTCACACGTCAGACAATGTCGCCCTGTACATGCCGTGCGTCAGAGAAGTAAAACTTGAACCTCGGAATTTTTTAGTGCAAAGTTGGTTAAACGAAAAAACAAACAAACAAACAAACAAAAAGAAAACAAAAAGAAAACAAAAACAAAACGGGGAAAAAAGGATACAGAAAACAAAAGGTCCACCGCCCCACTTTTTTTTTGTCAAATCAAAGAAGGGCGAACCGAGATTCGGTTTTATTGAAGTACCTTCCAAACAGAAGTACCTTACAAATGCCTTTTCCTTTCCTTTTTTTTTCTTTCTTCTTTTCCCTCTTTCCTACACATCCCTGACTAACTTTGGGTGCTACGATATTAATTTCTTCATACACTGCAATTTCACGTACAATAAACATGCGAAATTAGAAAATGCTCGCAGTCTCAATATAGACTTCTTGAAAAGAACGTGGTTGACGTGCAAAATCGATTTTCAATTATGATAAATGGCACTTGGGGGAAGTTGGAAGGAACACAACAAAACATGAAGATGCTTGTCGAAATGCATGATCGCCACCCCGTAAAAATGTTTACAGTATCTTTCCTTGGGTGCCAAAGATGTGGGAAGTAGAAGCTGCTAAGTAATTCATTGACGATCGCGTGTCGTATATGGAGTATAGAGGGGGAGGAGATTTACTGCGGTACCGTCAAGTCCCGACGGGCTAGACGTCGCGGCACCTCGACTCTCTCGCTAGCTCTCCGTCCTTAGCCTATTTGGGGGATGTTCCTTTATGATTGTCGTCCTTTGCAATAGTTTATTCTCTCCATCCTTCTACTCATCCTTTTCTTACCTCTCATACTTTTGTCCTCTACCCTTTCTCGTCCCATCGTTACCCTCTCATCTCTTCCCTTCCATTCTTTTCCTCACTCCTTTTTTCCATTGCTCCCTTGCCTAGTCGTCATCATCTTCCGTCTTCCAACTCCTCCTCCTCCTCCTCCTCCTCCTCCTCCTCCTCCCCTTCCTCCTCTCTCTCCTCCCCTTCCTCCTCCTTCTCCTTAACCCTCCATTTGACATTTCCTCGGCGCCTTCTCCAGACCTTATCACCCCTCGCCATCTCCTTCCTTCTCCTCCTCCTCATCATCATTCGCCTCTCCTTCTCCTCATTCTCGTCACCCTCTTCATGCTCTTCCTCTTCCCGATCCTCTCTTTCCAATCCTTTTTCTTCTGCTACTTCTTGTCTACCTCTACATCTCATAACAATCCTTTATCAATTTTTCCTTTCCACCACTTTCCTCTTCCTTCTGTCCATATAGTCTTGATAACATAGTTACCATCCCGTATTTCTTCGCCTTTGATTTCTCCCCCGCCCTCCCCCCTCTCCCTCGGTTCGTTCTAATCCACTTATTTATCTGTTTATCTTCCATTCGCATGTTTCTCTCTATCCTTCCATCTTTTTTTTCCACCTCCTTCCCGAAGATTTATGCTTTTTAAGTGCTCGGTTTACCCTAAGATGTGCAATTAAGGGTATCGTTTTGACTCAATGTTATTGTTTTGCGGCCAAGGTTAGGGCCATCGAGGGGAGGGCCGCCGTTGCGGGGCAGACGCGGGGGTCACAACGGGTCGCGCAGGTGTGGCTATATGTGGCAGTTTCGGTAGCAGTTATACCTATTTTATTCATCCAAAATCATTATTTATACACACTTTATACCATTGCAATAAACTATTTCGTTTATTCATTACCATAGCTAACCTTTCTTTTAAGTTTTTCGAATATTTGGGGCATGATTCACCCATAAAATTTCAGATGTTACTCTATACTCGCCGAGTTTCATTAGGTATATTTTTATTACTTGATTATTTACGATTGTAAGCATGTATTTCGATTTTGATTATGTTTCGGCTTGGTTCTTGTTTGTCGTACAATACGATTTCCTGTAGGTCGGGGAGTCGACATTTCACATTGGCAAAATGATGTGTTGACAATATTGCACAAGACAGAAACTCCCCTCCGCCCCTTCCTTTCTGTTCCTAAAGTTTTTGTTTTTGCCTACTCCTTAACCCTTGACTACAGAAAGTAAAAACTGTATTGTTCTTCATGATCTCTGCGCTTCTCCCTTTTTAAAAACTTGTCCTGTATTATGTAATTAAAGCCTCAGAACATGCAGAAGTGGACGAAAGAGTAGCCTTTTCACAAAAACACATTTTGTTGCCAAGATCCTTCATGATATGAAACTCACACTATAATAAGGAAATGAGCTGATTGCCAATTTCAAACTCTTATCTGCGAACGTGTGATCAAAATGCGTTTGTGATCATGTTCTATTTTTTCTTTTAATAATGATTATTATTATCATAATCATTATTATTATTATTTTTATTTTTACTAGAAATGAAACCAGCAAAGTGAAGAAGTATTTACAATTGTGTTTATTTTGTGCAGTAATGTGGTAATATTCATAGTATTTATCCGTAAAAATCACCGTCTTGTCCACTTAACTAAATTAGCTCCAAAAACAAAAAGACGGACAAAATTCGGCCTAGAAATTCTAATATGCAAAAAAAAAAATGTTTTACATTAATCAGGTGTCTCTGGGGTTGAGAAGCTGAAAAATGACTGGCCTACTTATGGGGTTTTGCATCCAACCCCTGCCATTTGGGTTTTAAAGGGAACACGGGGGCCCACTGCAAACTTTAAAGTACTTATTGGAGGAAAAGAAAAGGCCGCCATCAGCTTCAGGACCACCAAGTTCGTCATTCTCGTGCAGCATTGACCTTGGACCATGACTGAGAAGGAGAAGAATACAGATGAAAGTCCTTGAGTTTACGAGGCTAAGATTCCAGTATTTTTTGTTATGATAAAGTTTGTTTCGATCCATTCAACTGTCATAATCAGATACATCACGGGGCTAGTTGAGAATGGAAAGGCTGCGTGCAAACAACGGTAATGAGGGGGAACTTCAGAAGAGCGGGAGGCTGAAAAACAAGTTACAACTTTCAAATATCAAGTGAAAATATAATATAGGGTGAAATAAGGAAGAAGGGAGAAAGAAAGTGGGGGAGGGAAGCGGAAAAAGAAGGGAGTAAGAGAGAGAGAGAGAGAGAGAGAGAGAGAGAGAGAGAGAGAGAGAGAGAGAGAGAGAGAGAGAGAGACTAAGCAGCTAGCATCTTGCCCTGATCGGAGATGTATTTGCAAGAAATCAAAGAATTCTTTCTAGCGTGCTTTTTTACATTTGTATATTTTATTGAATCATAAAACCAAAATCAAGAAAAAATACAGTATTTACAAATAATTACAGTATATCAGGATATCGTAACAAACAAAACAAAATAGAAAAACTGAGGGAGGAAAAAAAAGTGACAGAAAAACTGTGAACAATACAATACTGGACAGTTGCTTTAATACATTCCCAAATAAGTCTCATACAAAATCACACACAGATCTTTTTAGTCCAAATGAACCAAACTAATACTACATACAAAAAATCTGATCATGCAACCACACTATAGACCCATGGTACACTCAAGTGAAGGCAAAAGCATACAAGTATAACTTGAGATTACATTTTGCCCTCCCCTTCCGTTCAGAAAGTTACATGAAGGTATACATAAAATAGTGAGCTAATTTCGCATTTCCTATTTGTAATATAATTCATCTCTTTATGTAAGCGTAATAATCTTTAAGCACATAAAAGGCGAACTTATTTCATTCAAATGAAACCAAATATAGGGCTACATACAACATCTTGCCATGTCCTCAGCATATTGACAATGTAATGAATTCATGCCTCATGGAATAGGTGAAAGTTATTTCAAAATGCTCCCTGAAGAATGGAAGATGAAGAGCTGAAAGTCGCGGAAACCACAATTCTATCATCACGTCAATTATGGAAATTTTACACTTCTAACGATTACCCAAGGGGAGAGGGGAGGGGGGAAGAGGGAGACAAGAGAGACAGAGACATGGGCCGAGAGAAGAGAGACTGAGAGAAAGAGACAGAGGGAGAGAGAGAGAGAGAGAGAGAGAGAGAGAGAGAGAGAGAGAGAGAGAGAGAGCAAGAGTACGATGATGATATGTCAGTGCCACACGAAGAAGAAGAGTTGAGAAAATGGCAGAAATGACGTCGTTGATTATAATCATTGTCATGACGACGTAGATGAAGAGGACGATAGCCGTAATCACGGAGATGAATCCAAAATGGTGTATATGGTTAAGGTGGTGGTGGTAATGGTAGTTGTGTTATTATAACCTTCATATTCTTTATACAGATTAATAAAATGCCACCGACTTTTGTTGCATTGTGGATAGTTTCACAACACCATGCAGCCCCAGTGGTCAGTGGGCTAAACCTCTCGCTCCCTCGCACGCAACTGATAATTAAGTAGTAATTGTATCCGCATTTATTAAGCTCATCCTTGCCATCATAATGATCAAAATTCTGTTCAGAGATGTGACCTCATTATTCTCTCAACCACGTGAAACACTGGCTGGCTTCACAAAATAATAACTACGTTGGTTCTGTTTTTCTTCTCAGTTTTCTTTCCATTTAGTTCTGCGAATGGATAACGTCTGTTATCGGCTGGGCGTGTCTAAAACCTGCATGCGTACTGATGGATCCACAATCCGGTTTACATGTCCAATATCCGCCATCAGATACCGACAAAGGTGCTCAAATTAGACGCCTGTTGTTCCTCCTAATTTTGTGTGATAATTCAAGAATGAGCTCTGAAAGATGACTTGTTAGTTATGCATAAATAGTTAGGTTCAGACAATGCTAATAAAAACTCTGTTTTAAAACAATTAGCTTTTTAGATAATCATAGAATCGTGATACATTGGCAATTTTCAAGTTTTCTGATTCTATATATGTGGATAGATTTTTTTTCCTTTTCAGGGGAAGTATTTGGGGGCAGGGGCGGCGCCAGGGTATTTGATGGGGGAGGGGGGGGGGGGGAGATGACGCGTAAATGGCAACGTCGCACGCCTTATTTATAGCCTTGGGCCACAGGGTCCCCATGGAAGAACATTCGTTTTGTGTTAATACGACTATTATGGGTCATCCGCCGTTTAAATCTAATTTGTATATATTTGTATGTGTTGCTTTTAATGGAAATGAAAACACACAAACAGGGTGAGTTTATTTACTTAAATGTATATCAGACAGATATACCACATTCACATCAACTCTTGTTCTATTTATTAAAAAAAATAAAGATGTATATAATAAACAGAAGACCATATCGTTTCGCATCAAGACGTTTTGTTTCCATTCGTTTTCTTTACAACAAAAAAAAAATCTATTCACGTATATAAAACCTGGAAATTGAGGCCATGCTTTATAAACCTTTTCCTTTTTTGTGGTCCCAACTCCCTACCATATTTTGCTTTAATGTAGATTTTGTTTTATTTATATAATTCTTTTGTTATATGTTTGCCTTTTATGGTGAAATAGATTGAATTGAAGTAGTAGCGTGCTATAATTAGCCATTTTGTGACTGATTTAAAGGTTTTTATAATGAAATATTACGATAGACAAGGGAAATTAGCGTTTTATGACAATCATGATTCGGAACTTCCTAAAGACTTCTGTATAATCTGACTTTTGATTTCTTTATTTGATTGAGGATCGTAATTCATAAACCTCGTTTCTACGCTTCATTCGAGAGAGAATAGAATGTTACTCATCCATGATAGAGTGCGATGACCCATTAATGAATGTCCTTCATTGAAGATATCGTGGTTGGATTGTAAGAAACAGGCCCACAAAATCAAGACAAAGTCCATTCACAAGGAAATCCCTGTCACTTATGCAGACAAGTCATGGGCTCTCTGACATGACTGAGTCATGATTATTCTGGGATTGTCAGTTTTTGAATTGATCTTTGTGGATTCCATATATCCCCTAAATCTGTCACTTTCACTAATTATCATGATAGTCTGTGGCGATTAAACAGTGTAGATTAAAAAACGAATGAACTTGTGAAAAATCATGAGCAACGTAACAAAACAACAACAACAACAACAAACCGGTTTGATTAACAAAAAACAAACAAACACAATGTGAGCGTAATTACGTGGCTGAACAGGCTGTGGTAATTATTTGTTCACATGTGCTGATTTTTGGCAAAAAATGGAAAAATATTATCGTGATTTTGCATAAAATTGCCAAAAGATGGTCGAACGCACAACTGGGCAATTTTTATACACGGTACGTGTATTTTTTAAAATGAATGTCAGGAGTTTTATGTTTTCTGTAGTAAAGATATAATAACAATATGAAACCTAAATGCAAACCAGAATTTCATACAACTCTCCAATGGTTTTCCTAATTCTTTTGAATTTACTTGATATTTTAGTCTGACAATAGCCGGGGAGACAAAAATATCGAGTAAATTCAAAAGAATTTGAAAAGACGGCGCACCGTCTGGAATCAGACTTATTTGGGAAATTTACTGTGAACAGTACTGCACAGTGCTCCTTACGTAACAACAGAGGCGCTAGGATAATTACCCTTTCTTGTTCTAGCGGGCTATTATCCATACTCATACAGGCCAATTGTTTATTTGGTTTAATTGTGCAGGGGAGGGGGATATCATCCGGGAAAAAGTTGTCTGGTGCGGTTATCCAACTTTGTCCTAGAATACAGAATGTATTTAGAGAGCATAGAGAGCACTATCCTCAGAAGTGTACAAGGTCTTTACGAGACTCGGATTGCAAATAATTATTCAGACAGGAAAGAGTAATTGAGGTATATGTTACTAATTCCTGTATCTGGAGTTTCTCTTGGATATTGGAACGGTTGGTACTTTAGAGTTCACGCGACTTGAAAGTCATCTTTCTTACAGAATCAGGGGAGCGTTTCATGAAGAGTTTACATGAGAGTAACAAATGTTACAAGCTACTGAAAATCCTCGCATCTGATTGGCTGACAGCAAATTAGTCGGTGAAAATCACCGACAAAACTCTTCATAAAATGCTCCCCAGGAGAAGCAATTTCCCTAATGTCTGATATGTCTGATTGCAAGACATTTCATCTGCATTTGCTACTCTCCACCCAGGTGTAGATAGGCACCAGGTAGAGAGAGTTCATTGAAATGCTGAAGCGTCTTTATGGTATATGCTAAAGCTGCGGTAGTAAAAGTGGAGCGCCAGGAGTGTCAGGTCAGGGAGGTCCACCTCCCTGGTCAGGTGTGACAGACATGAGCACTACACACGAACCCACCATTATTATTATCAATTTGATTTAATCTTTGATAATTTTTATTTACTCAATCCTTAAAAATTATATTTGAAATATGTAATATCGAAATATTCACAAGATCATGGGCGTCAATCGGAGGAGGGGACAAGGTACACGTCTCCCAATTTTTAAGGATGAAGGACAACAGGGTATGTCCCCCCTAAAAAAAAAAATAAGCTGAGGACTTCTTATTTTTCTTTTTCAGCAAATTGTGTGTATGCTCCCGGGACCCCAATTTTAAGCTTAGGACCCTTTTGAGAGTGTGTGGGTGTGGTGTGGTGTGTATGTATTTTCCCCCAAAAAATCCATCCCCCAAAATTGTAAATTGTTCCACCCCCAATATAAAACGGATTGACCCCCCCCCCCCCGCACAAGATTGAGCTATGGTGTTACCATGGTTACAGAGATTCATTTTTTTTTTGTATGTAAATAGTCATTATTTTATAATGTTATAAACTATTTTCCGAGCATACGCTGCTTGAATGCAGAGGAACACGAATGCTGGGTAAATAATTCATGTTAAAACAAAGCAAAACAAGCAAAGAAACAAGAAACAAAAAACAAAAACAATAAACATAGAAGAAATGCAAGATACAGCAACAAAGTCTTTGATAATAACAAGGTGATATATTTCTATATTTCAAAAGGAATATGATGGTTTCAGCTTTTCGACACCCCCACCCCATCCCCCATGTCACAGGAAAACGATGCGGTTTCAATTTTACGCACTAATCCCCCCTTTTTGTTTTTTCTTCGTTCGTTTTGTTGCAGTGCGATTTTTATCTGTTTATAAAGAGAAACTTTTGTGAAGGTAATTTTACTTTTTTCTTCACCATTCTGACTAATTCTCTCATTCCACTGTACATCTTGTTTGACAGTTCCTTCGTGAATTTACTTGCCATCCAGTATCTTTAAAGCAGCTTTTTACTCATGAAGAAAAATGGCATTTTTAGAAAAGCACGTTTAATGATGTTTACATGCAAAAGCGACGTTAAAAATAGTCCCTTTGTCATTCATATAATATTCAGAAACTTTTTTTAAAAATAGATATTCACATGTAACTATCAATAAAAAGTTTTCTTGTAGTGACTGCAGTATAACGATTTAAATGGAATTAGTATATCCGACTTGATCAATCTCGTCCCTTCAGGTTGAATGCATTTACATTTATCTGTTTAGTGTAATATGGATGCCACAAGAAATCACTTCACTTGTACCTTAGCCTTTAGTCACGGCGCTTGGCTACCATGGTCTCACTAGCCCTAGCTCGGCGCTGGAAACGCGCAGAATGCGTCAGCTATAGAGAACGAGAGCCTGAGCAGGCAACTTGTGCCGCGGAATGAGCTCAAAGTTATGCTTCGCTTTCCTTTGGGAGATGTTCGATTGGTTCTTGTCATCCTGAAATGTTACAGATACTAGCAAGGGCATTAGTCATGTGCCTAATAATCATGGTTTATTCCCGTCCGCGAATGTTTCCTTTATCTTTTTAGAAGATTTAAGCTCCTCGTGTTTTCCTTTCATTTTGTATGAGTTAGCATGGTTAGCCAGGGTTAGTTAGATTTCTATTCATGAGTTCATCACTTCCCCGAGTCCACTACACACAATTCAAGGTTAATAACAGATGCAAAATGTTTTGGTGATAGCATAATTATATTGTATTCAAAGAACGGAAATGGATATGCCCCCTCCCCCGATAAAAACACTATCTGGCATAATAAGTACATATACACTTTAAAAAATAAATGTGCCATGAGGGTATAGTAATATGTGTCCAACCGACTTTGGGCATTTATCTGGGCACTTCTTAATCAGACCCACTGAATTTGAATTTGAATGTTCGCAATTCGATAGCTACGAGTCAGGTAACTCAGTTTTCTGATGTTTTCTATATTCTTCTCTTGCCTTTTAACAAAGTTTTAATTTCAAAATGTCTAATGATGATTTAATGATTTAATGAATTGAATATTTCTATTGTAACAATCTAATGCATGCAGTAATTATTAATAATGTACTATTGAAATATGATAATTGTAATAATGCTTTCTTTCCTTTTTGCTTGCCTTTTATCAATAGTGTTAATTTTAATGTTTTATGTAATGTAATAATTCACTGAATTCAATTCTTAAATTCTTTTGTGATATTCTAAATACATGCAATAATTGTCACTACTTTATTATTGAAATATTGTAATAATTTTGATAATCTATCAGTATAGCTGCAATTTGTACATAGTAACGGTATTTGTGCAGTAGGATTATGGCTCAACAAGGAATTGAATTTTTCAATAATCTTATAACTCAGTATTGTAATATGTTAATAATTTAATGATTCTTCTGCAATTTGTACTTAGTAATGGTATTATTGTCATTATTGTTGGATTTATAATTTATCTTGGCAATTTGCTTATCAGTGAGTCATGGATGATGGAATTTGCAACTAGTAATCGTAACAATGCTTTTCAGGGTATGGCTGGAGCTTATTTTTACTGTCTGTGCATATGTTTATGAACACATGTTTCTATATGTATTTGATATTAGATATTTTTATCACTCTTTTTACTGGTTCTTCACTATTTTATACTTATGGTCAGCTCTCTATTCTCTCCTTTGTTCCTGTCTCTCTCTTTTGGCATAGTTTAGTTTTTAGATCTGGCTCTCATCTTTTTCTGTCTCTCCGTTCCTTTCTCTCTCTCTCTCTCTCTCTCTCTCTCTCTCTCTCTCCATACTCTTCCTTGTATCTTTCATTCTCTACTTCCCTACCTGTATTTCTTCTTGTTCTCACTTTTCCTTTCACTACTCACCTCTCTTCTCCTTTTATAGACCAATTTCACAACGCAAGAGGGCAGCAGACTGTTCGACACAGTTCGACATACTGCGGTGGGCGCTCCAACTTTTATAGTACACAAGTCAATAGCGCGTTATGTTCATTCGTTCGATTTTTTGTCTATTTTGACCAGTATATGCAGATTTATTTTAACATTTGCATTGAGAAATTATCAGGGAAGTTCAGGTCGCAGCTGTGCGGTGCTCAAATGCCACCAGAGTTAGAGAAAGTTTAAAAATTGGAAGCTTACTGAGTGCGAAATTCACTCGCTTTTGACTCATGAAGCTTGTTTGTGTGAGAAGCCGTACTCCCTACACAGGTTTCCGTAAGCAATGTGAAGGAATTCGTCGCCAGTGGGTAAAAACATCAACAGAAAGGAGTTTGAAGTCAAGAAACATTATCATTATGTACTTTGGCGTAAAATTTAATGAGTGAAAACATGACTTTGTAAACAGGGTAAGATTTAGGGCTCCCGTTTACTACGGCTTCTATGCTGCAATCGAACTTTTACTGACAAAAGTAAGTTGAAAAACCATCGAAAGTACAAAAATACATTATACCTTCATCCGTCAGATATGACCATTGTCTTACCTCATCTACCCATGTATCTATATGCTTTATTTTATTTTCTAGAATAAAGTAAATGGAACAATATCGGGGCATATCTCATATCTTACATGCATTTTGTACACAGAGCCAATCGCGGTCAGCGCGCTTGCCCACCGCAGCAATGGCGTCGCCGATAGAGGGCCAAATACACAAACCGGACGTGAAATTGGTCTGTACTTATACACTCCTTCTCTTTGCCTTCCTTCTCGCTTCACTTGATCTTATGTTAGCTATTGCAACTATGGTCACCACAGATGTTTGTCTCCGTGCTGATGAATGTGTTTTGTACTATGAAAATCCCATGTAAAATTTCCTTTCTTATTTCTGAGATGGACGAATAAATGAATTGAATTGAATTGAATTAATAATCTACCGGCGAAAAAAAGTTCGGGTTATGACGGTATTTCATATGATCTTGTTAAAAAAAAAATTATACATGCCATTGTCTTGCCACTGACACATATTTATAATTTATCTTTACAGCATGGTGTTGTCCCTGACAAGATGAAAATCGTTAAAGTAATCCCTATTCATAAAAAGGGTACAGAGGATGAATTAGGTAATTACCGTCCGATATCCCTGTTGACTTCATTCTCCAAAATTCTTGAAAAAACAGTCTACTCTCGCACTATGAAATTCCTTACCTGTTGTAACATATTTATTAATTCTCAGTTTGGTTTTCGTCAAAAACATTCAACTGTGCATAGATAAAGTTGTAAAGGCAATTGACAGCAAGTCACACGTTGCTGGTATCTTTCTGGACTTCTCCAAGACCTTTGACACGATCAACCATGAAATACTCTTATATAAACTTTCTCATTATGGAATTCGTGGAAGGGCCTTGTAGTGGTTCAGAAGCTATCTTACAAACAGGATTCAATTTGTGGATATTAACAATTTCAATTCAAACAAACAACCTATTACTTGTGTACCTCAGGGTTCCCTCTTGGGTCCTCTTCTGTTTATTTTATATATCAATGACTTTCAAAACTCATCCTCTTTACTCTCTTTTCTTCTCTTTGCGGATGACACAAGTATATTTTTTACACATTATAATCCTCAAACCCTTCTTGATAAATTAAATACTGAATTGCGATCTGTATGTGATTGGGTACAAGCAAATAAGTTGTCTCTTAATTTCAAGAAAACAAATTACGTGGTTTTTTTTAGTAATATACGTTGCATACTTTACCAAGTCAAGTTTTAATGAACGGTAGTGAGTTAAAATAAATAGGTTCTACAAAATTTCTTGGTCTTAATATTGATTGTAAACTATCGTGGAAAGTCCACATCGACTACTTATGTAAGTTGCTTTCAAGAAATGTTGGAGTTATCAGTAAAGTAAAACATCATCTTCCTCATCATATTAAAAAAAAAAAACATTATATTCTACTTTATTATTATCATATTTAAGCTATGGAATACTAGTCTGGGGAAATTCTTCTAAGACAAAAATTGAATCTATACACAAAATACAAAAAAGAGCCGTTAGGATAATTTCCTCTGCCGATTTTCTGGCACATACAGATCCATTATTTCATGCCAACGGTTTCTTGAAAGTAACAGACTTGTACCATTATTTTGTCGGAATATTTATGTATCAACTTAATAAAGGCGAGTTGCCGAATGTTTTCACTCACATGTTTGTTAGAAACAATGAAATTCATTCATATCCCACTAGGCAACTGCACAATTTTCATCTCTGCCCCGTACGTACTGTTCTTGCTCTTAAAACAATAACCCACACAGGACCCTCGTTTTGGAACAGTTTAGAGACAAGGTTAATTCAATCACCCTCATTGTATTCATTCAAGAGTACACTTAAAGATTTCTTATTGCAGGCATATGCATAAGGTTCTTTCTCGTTGTTTATTGCCTAGCTCGAGTGACTTATTTGACTGTACTAAATATGTATCACTTATTTTCCTAAAAGATTGTCCGTCTCTCAAAATTGCATTAGAAGTTTAATACAACCTTTGGTATCTTTTTGGGAACCTATGTTATACAAGCTTTGCTTTCTGGTAGGTTCCTCATATTTCACATGATTGCGTTTATATTCATAACCATTATTTTTGTCTATATTATTTTTCTTTGTTGAACAATTACATAAAAACTGTTATTTTTGTGGAATGTGAAACAATAAATCAAATCAAATCAAATCAAATCAATTGAATTGAATTGAATTTTTATTCAATTTGATGGAAATTTCGTCCATGCTAAAGTAATTATTGCTTATTTTTACCCTAACTAGAAAATATGCTTCCTGTATTGGGTAATTATTGCCCCAAATTGGTTGGACATAATTATAATTACCCTCGATCGTGCTTGTTAAATTTTTACCCAATACTTTTTTTTTTTTTACAGTGCATAGAAAGGAATGTACTCAGTTCTATATGCTCCTCCTCTCCGAAGCAAGAAAAATACAAGAATATTTCTTGTTCTCCTCCTCCTCCTTCTCCTCCTCCTCCTCCTCCTCCTCCTTCTTCTTTTCAAAGGAAATTAGAGTTGGCGGTGAATCCAGATGAGGGAGGAACAGAGGAGGGGGGGGGGCATATCGATAATATACGCATGGCCAAAAGAACCTAAAAGTATGAACTATCGGCGTAAATTGTATGAATTTTAATCAGCAATGAAACAATATTCTAAATTTTATGGTTGTAAAAAATCTTGGAATTCGTTTTATAGTCATGTTATGAGTCTCACTAATCGTGGAATTATTCAGCACGAGTTCTTAATTTCTAAAAACAATACTAAAGCATTGCTCCCCGGTACTGTTAATTTTCTTCAAACTTACGAGGAACTTGCTTTTTTTGAAAGGGAGACAGAAGCTTAGTGAAAGAGGGAGGGAGGGAGGGAGAGAGAAGGAGAGAGAGAGAGAGAGAGAGAGACAGACAGAGTGAGAGAGACAGAGACAGACAGACTGACAGAGGAGGCAGATAGACAGACAGACAGACAGACAGGAGGAGACGGAGAGACAGACAAAAAAAAAACAGAGAAGGAGAAAGGGAAGAAAGGTAAAGTGAAGGAGAATGGGTCATAGGAAGAAGAAAAGGTAGACTTGAAGGGAAAAAAATACAGCTTGAAAAGTAGACCTAATCTTTGCATGGACAGCATCATTAATTGTTATTTTTAGACTTTTTTTTCATAAGTAAACGAAAAAAAAAAGGAAAAGAAAATTATACATGCAGTTCAGTTAATACCATAGAGATATAGGATCTCTATGGTTGATACCCACTTTTGAACCATCTTTCCAGCAAACATAAGGTTTTCGCAAAAACAAGTAAAATGAACCCCCTCAAAAAAAATCACGAAAAAAATAAAATTAAAAATAGAATTCCTTCCCTTACCTACCTCCACCACCACCACCACCACCACCACCACCACCACCACCACCATCATCATTATACCACCACCACCACCTCCAGCCCATGTACCCGTCAGTCGAGTCCACCACCATCAGTTCCTCCGCATGCTGAATGAGAGGCGTTGTGCCATTGGTCAAAACATTGAAATCGGTAGCGAGTACGCCAATGAAAATAGTTCTCATATAATTCTCATATGGTAACTAGACTACGATATCAACAATCTTGGCAGGAGGAGGTGGTTGAATTTCTTTTCGGACAAATGGCTTTAAAATTCCATTAAACAGCTCAGTTTTGAAGAAGTAAGTAACGAATAAATGTTTGAAGAGTCTATTAAGTAAAAGTATACGAAGAGTTCCTAATTTGGGGCTCGTTTTAGATTAAAAGAGCATTGTTTGAGGTCTCACAGCAACGCGCTGCTTGCTGCCTCAGAACATCGGTGCATTACCTTCGTTGTTAGCCGGAACTCTGGCTGCGTAAGGATGGCATTCCGCTATAACTGGCTACTGTATGATGATGAGGGGACCTAAAAAGCTACGCACTTTGTTTTCAGCGGCTAAAAGTCACTAAAATCATTGGCTTGTGCAAATTTAATTTCTATATCTTGATTCTACATATTCCAAAGTTGATTTGTGGAGAAAATTACGACGGTGAATGTCAGCAACACATCATTTCCAGGACCAGGGTCCAGGTCGATATCATTATCAATGCCGGTGTCAAAACTCAAATTTTGTTCTGAAAAATGAAGGGGTCCTAAAGCTATGCACGTGCAATAAATGAATGCAAATCTTGATATTGAAATTGACTGTGTATTGCGTGTGTATTTTAGCCTGATTTGAATGCATTGCATTTGTATGGTGCGTAGCTTTAGGACCCGCGCACTCAGGGAGCCATTGGTATGGTGAGCTGTGCAAATTTATGTGAAATGCTGCCCTCTATACTATAGTTGGAGATAGAAATCACTAAAATAATCAACAAATTCTTGGAAAATGTTTGCTTTTTACACCCAGTATGATAACATATCCTATTTTCATTCCATTCCTTCAATTGGATCTAAATTATCTTCATCAAATGAATTTTGAGAAATCTTTTTCTGATCACTGCTCTTGTTCCTCTGTCCCAGAAATGTGACAGAGAACACTACTTTCCTATTGTCAGCAATTTCCACTGTACAGGCCTAATTCAGTGCAAGGTTATCTGATGATAACCTGGCATTCGTGCAAGTGGGACCCGCGTAGCTTTGACACCCGACCATACTTACTACTTTACTAGTATGCTGTGTGGCTGTGCAGGAAACCCGCGCTACTGTCTATGTAATTGGTTTTTTTTTACAGACGTGTATCAATCACTATGATTATTTACATCTGGGACTGACCTTTCACCATCTAAAAGACGTGACTCAGACTCGAACTCAGACTGTGGCCTTTGGTGGATGCTGAACCACTATCCCACATTCCTTCTGCAGGAATGCAAGGTCATGAATAGAAGTGCCGTATGTAATTGTAAAAGTGAAAATTTTTGCACAATTAATTTTTTGTGCTCAGCCGAGTTAAACACAATTGTGCATTTTTTGCGGACATTTAGGATAGCTGTATTCGTGTGCAAGATAAACAAAATATTTGTACGGATTTATTTTCATGCAAGTGTCTTGCCACACGAAATGTGGCCACAAAAGCTATGCTCTTTGCTGTTTAAAAAAGTTGACATGTCAAATTATCGTACAGGTTGTTTATCGGTACGGTTGATTTAAAACAGCCATTCAAAGAAGTTTATAAGTAATATTTCTTAAATTTATTAACACTAGTGTTTTGATAGACAATATGTTTAGAGAACAAATATTGATGATGATGGTTTTTGTTGAATCCAAAGGTGAAGAGAAGGCCTCATTTTTGTTAAGTGTCTGGACACACAACCCCCCCCCCCCCCCCCATCCTACTATTGTTTCACTCTATTATTTCCTCATTTTCCTGTACATCTCAATCTAGTTGTTGAGAAAAGTGTTGGGGGAAATATGCAATGTCAAGATTATTTTTCTAATAATGCCATACAGGAGGTAATTTTTCTAATAATATGTAAACTTTTGTTCAACTACGCTGGCAAGTCATTATTTCAAGCTACGTGCTGATAGGTCAGGGCCCCGTAACACAAAGCTTAGCGATTGATCGTACAATAAATTTTTGCGATTGATTGCACATAGTGGTCAATGCAATCAATCGCAAAGATCGATCGTACGATCAATTACTAAGCTTTGTGTTACTGGGCCCTGGTGATATTTACAGTATGATCTCGCATAGTGTTAGTGGGTCTGCTTTCGCTGTCTACAGTAGAGAAAAAAAATGCTGATTAAATTTTGTGTCTAATTGATGTGAATACCCAGATTTGAAATGCATGATAGATGTGAAGTGACTATAAATCACATGAATTATTGTTTTTTATTTACAGTGCAGCAAAAAGGTTTCCCCAGTCCCCAGATACCTTTTTGCTAATAGCATTGTCATTTGTAAGCCTGTTTCAAATCCAACATATCAGTGTTTGCTTGGTATAGATCATACTATGGAGTGAAGTTTTTGTGCGTGGTATCTGTCATATTTGAGTATGCATCGGTGAATGTAAAGTCTAACTTTAATAAACTTACAGTAATTCCTCATTTTTCTACCATGCAGAGCACAGGATAAAATGGTACTAGATACACTCATTGGGTGCGAGGAAAATTGATATGAAATTAAGCTGAACATCTGAACTCCTTTAGCAGTGCATGCTATGTTATCTTAAATAGAAGAAAAAAAAAATTACCTTCTTGAACTAAGATCTAATATTTTTAACAATCTTATCATCTTGTACACACATCTATATCCATTTTTTTTCTTCTTTTTTTTTTCATTATATGTTTCAGTGATTTATTTCATAAAACTGACATGTACATGTATATCTTGTTATCTCGCTCTTTATATCTGATAGGGATGGAGGACAGGGGCACTTTTCGAAGTGGCCCCACCCGGGCAGAAATGCTGCGCATCAAACGGGAGATCGAGGATATCAAGAAGAAATCCCAGCTTGGTATGCAGGATCTCCGCAGTGAGCTTGAGACCCAAGAGAGAAAGCAGAAAGAAGACGAACTGTACATTGGGTATGACAATCACATGAATGTGAAATAAAAAAAAAGTGTGAAATTATCCAAGACATAGAGACTGTAGTTGGTTGAAATGTACTGGCATGGTTGATTGCAGTGACATGTTGTAAGCATGCTCGTCTGGCCATGTGACATCCCTCCCTTTCTACCTTTGCTAATCGCCATCAGTATTGTGATTTACTACTGCATGCCTGCCCTTGCTAGCTAGATCCAAGACACATGTAGGTGAAAGACAATTATTACGCCAGATGGAATCTTTTGTTGGCAATTTATGACTTTACTTGTCATTGACGATATTTTGCTGATTAAAATATAAAGCTTCACTTTCACTCTGTCTTTGATGTTATCCATGGCATTAAATTAATTTTGTAAGTATTTATGTGTTCATGTTTTAAAGCTTAATTCATCATGACAATTTGGTATGTCATTATACAAATGGCTTATAGATATGACTCCGATGGTACAAGATTTCGCATTAGAAGGGGAAAGGGGGACCTTCTGTTTAATGAGTTAGGGCCAGATATTCTTGTACCATTTCCAGTGCTAGCCCACTTTCCCAGATTGAGATGTGAACACAAAAGTGGACTAGTTTAGCCTTAGCCCTACTGTTGGTATGAGACTAGGCAAATTTTGGGGGTGTGAATTTGGTATCAGTGCCGAAAAATTTGCTTTTAAACTGGATGCATCTGCAATAGCTATCTTCTCATCACTTACATGTATTTATGTGCAAACTAATATGTGATGTCTGCTTTTGTTTTACTCTGTGTTTCCTCCCCTGCTTCATTGCTTGATGCTGGTGACTGCAGTGCAAAGGTTCAAAATGTGTATGTATCTTATCTCTCTAAACTAATCATCTGGGGAGCATTTCATCGAGTGTCATGTCAGTGATTTTTACCAAACAACTTTTAAAAGCTACTGAAATCCTTGCATCTGATTGGCTGAGAGCAAATTTGTCAGTAAAAATCACTGACAAGACACTTGATGAAACGCCCACCCGAACTTTGAAACAAATTCTTAGAAAGTAGTCATAATTTTACCTGAATAATTGTTCATTACTGCAAAGTCTGCCTAGCTGTATCTGAACCTTTTTCCCTTTACATATCATGAAGTTGCTTCTTTTTCTTTTTTTAAATTTTGTACCATATGTGGCTTTTGAAATGTTCAGACTTAATTCTGATATGAAGCTAAACATATTTCAATGAGTTAACTTACGATTACCGGTAAAAATGATTAAATTTTATATACATGTACTTGAGTTTTTACAGGTGCAATTACTGCCAGCAAAGTTATTTGACTACAAAGTTTTAAAAGAAATCAATTTGATTTTAGATTCAAAGGTTTGTGTTCTGGATATTCCTTCCATACAGTTTTGCTGATGATATTATTTTATCTTTATTGTTTGCAGTGAGCTCGACAAAGATTTTGGCAAGAAAGGAATGCCTTATGTTAGAAAGTCTGAGCCTCACTTTGAAGAAGAATTCCTATCTAAGCCTATACAACCTAAAAAATTGGTGAGTATTTTGGAGTTTGATTCATAGGGATTAGTGGTTATCATCAAGTCTAGACCGGGGGGGGGGGGGTGTTTCATAAAGCTGTTCGTAAGTTACGCACGACTGGAACATGTTCTTGGGTGCTAATCAGATTTTCAATCATTTACATGTAGCACAAGAACATATCACCAGTCATGCGTAAAGTCGTGCGTAACTTACAAACAGCTTTATGAAACACCCCCTTGGTCTTTTTTTGTGGATTTCTAAAACTTCAATTAGCAAGCCTATGCAATTTTAAGTTTTATCAAATATTATCAAAATAATTAAACACACCTGGTTTATGTTGAGTTTTAAAAAATTTCAATTCTGCAATCAGAGAATAGGCTTATATGTCGTACATGTAACTTTTTATTGAGGCATTTGATTTTTAAAGGAGAATGCAACCCAGGCATCAGTGTGCTCTTAGTGAATAAAGATGATCAAGAAGATTAAACAGTGAAAGTTTGAGCAAAATCGGACAACCTGTTCAAGAGTTATGAATTTTGAAAGTTTCAGTAAATCCCTATTATGGGGATCCTTGAGTTGGCAAATTTTCCAGCATCTGTGATGTTAGTGGACAACTGTCAATTCATTTTGGACATAATTTTCAAAAAAATTGATTTATATGAAATTTCGAGTCAGGAATCAACATAATTTTTCCTAAAATGCTTGCAGAATTGATATAGTCATGTCATACTCGAACAATAAATAAAAAAAACTTTTATTTTTCTTGACAATAAAGAAAAGGTTAAATTCTGTATACAAAATGAATGGAGAGTTGTCCATGATGACATCACAGATCCTGGCAAAGTTGCCAATTCAAGGATCCCATAATAAGGATTTACTTAAACTTTCAAAGTTCATAATTCTTGAACAGATTGTTCGATTTTCCTCAAACTTTCACTGTTTATTCTTCTTGTTCTTCTTCATTCACTGGAAGCACATGGATGTCAAGGTTGCATTCTCCTTTAACACAAAATGCTGCTCCCTTTGATTCCGTGGGTTTCTACTAGTAGAGATTTCTATATATCTGTTGCTTCCCAGTATGCCAAAGGTGTTACATTGGTTGCACAAAGTCTAGTTGTCATCATTTTTCTCTTTGCTTCGATAATTTCATGTTCTCACTTTTCACCTTGCTCTCTTAAACCTGTTGTTTTAGGAGTTAAAGGAGATTCCTACCCAGGCACCAGCATGCTCTTAGTGAATAAAGATGACCAAGAAGAGTAAACAGTGAAAGTTTGAGCAAAATCGGACAATCTGTTCAAGAGTTATGAATTTTTAAAGTTTAAGTAAATCCCTGTTATAGGGATCCTTGAGTTGACAACTTTGCCAGCATCTGTGATGTCATCACAGATGCTGATTTTGCTCAAACTTTCACTGTTTACTCTTCTTGGTCATCTTTATTCACTATGAGCACACTGACGCCTGGGTTGCATTCTCCTTTAACTTTTGTAATACAAGCATTTCTTATAAACCCCAGCTCAGGTTACCTTAGCCTTAGTATTCAACAAGTGTATACTTTTGTTCTGTTTTCCTTTATGTTTTGTTTTTATTTTGTTCCTTTTTTTCTGAAAGCCTGTGTTAACTTACCTTTACTGTATGGACAGTTTCTTGGGAAGTGATTTCTACATGTACTTTCATACCTTAATTCTTGATATAATAATAATGACAGATTGTTCTTCTATAGCACTTTTTCAGGACCGTAGGCCCTCTCAAAGCACTTTACAATGTACAGTGATATGACCATTCTGTTTTATTTACCATCCATCTTTGAAACACGTCTATCTTTCTAGGATCCAGGCACAGCACCGAATTACAACCCTTTGAACAAGAGCACTGTGCCACCCACCAAGAGTCAGACTAAGCGATACCCTTACAGCAAGGAAGATACAATCACTGTGGAAGGTACTTATTACTTTAACCCACTGAACACTAAGGGCAAGATAACTTGGGTTAGGGTCTATGGAATATGTGTGTAAGTGTTATGTACTGAAATCAAACTATGCCCAACGGGTTAACCTTCATTGCCTTGTTTCATAACACTTGTTGTTGATAACAAGTTACAATCATGGATGAGCTAATGAAATAATGGCATTTTGGTACTTGTTACTGCTTACTATCAAAAGTTTTATGAAGGAACCTGCAATTTTGACTGCTGTGTGAACCATGGTCCTCTATGATGCCCTGAAGTAAGTGTTTATAAGTGTTTACTGTTACTTCATTAACGGTAAGGACATGGATTAAGAATATAAACCTCCTTCTTAAATTAGGGCATAAAGTGCTGTGGGTTCTATTGTTACTTATAAAGCTATAAAGTGTGCCAGTCTCTGTTAAACCTGTTTTGAAAAAAAAAAAAAGAAAAAAGAAAAAAAAAGGGGGGGGGCAGGGTTACTGCAGGGGTTTTTCAATTCATATGTGAACAAGCCTTTTAGCTAAGATACAAATCATGACTTGTGATTTGATTGCAGAGATGAGGAAAGCTCATGTGCAGACAGTAGGTGTGTTACCTGTGAGAAGCACAGGAGACGTTCCTACATTAAATGTCATGATGCAGGGGAAACCTGTCCTTTCTGTACAGGACACAGAGATTGCTGCCATACAGGAGGTAAGGTTGTGCTTCGCATGCTCCTTGGTCAATTCTCTATGCTTACCACATGTTTAGCTTTAAAGCTCATGCACAGCTTTGTTTGCAAAAAGATTTCCACTAAATTTTAGTGTAAATATTGTAAATGAACACAATATAATACTCTACCCTACTCTAGGACAGTGCTTTATTACAATTGTCACAGAATTCTCATTGGTTGTAGACGTGTGCAGGCACTGTGTGACTTACTGTTGAAGACCCGAGATCAAAAAGATTTTTTTTTCCTCTTCATTTGTTTAAAATTCAACTTGAGGAAGAAAATACTTCACAGCTTCTTAGTTTTGCCTCTATATTGCTCCTGATCAGCTGAAAGCAAGGAAATATGACAAATATTTTTTGAGGGGCAACGAGAACTGTACAGTTCCTTTAATTAGATTTTTGTTGATAGATGGTAGGATGAGAGTTGTGTGTCCAAAGATTCAACAAAAGTAGAGTCATTAAAAGTTCATCATTTGATTTTTAAGACACAAAATGTCCATCATGTAGCACTGACTACCACAAATATTTTCCCTTTATAATTTCACAGTTTTTAACATTCCTGAAATATACATGTACCTTGTTTGATATATTCTTTGAATGCATGAAAACTGTCTGCCTGGATGACCAACCTGTCACAGTGTGGCTATACTGGTATCATTTTATTCAGAATGTGTTTGGTTTTTGTAATTTACAATTTGTGAAAGGGCATAAGAGCTGAAGAGTTAAACTTCACTGAAAGAAGTCAGATCAGATTTTTAAAGTATTTTACCTGTGCTCTATTCACAGGAGAATGCAGTTCCCATGACCACACCCTCAGCATCCCGTGCACAGTCCAGCATAGGTGCGTCTGTGAAGGTACCTGACATTGACTCACAGTTCCTACCTGGTGACCTACCCCTCAAACCGAGGACCCCACCCAAGAAGCCAGCCATCCTGAGTTCTACGGGTGCTATTGCACCTGTGCCCTACAAGGAGAGGGCCAAGCCTGCCCCCAAGCCTCGTGTTGAGAACCCACCTAGCCCTGTGCCACCGAAGAAGCGTAAAGGCAAACGAGGTAACTTACTTATCTAATACTGTTGTAAGACTTTATAAGAACCTGTTTCTGTTTTGTGTTGTTTGTTATTTTTTTTAATATAGGCAGATAAAACAGTCCTGACTTTCCTTTTGAAGTCATAAGTTTTTTATAATCTGTAAAAAGCTTCACCAATTATTTTACTTTTTATTAGAGGTTTGATGAAAGATGGGTAATTGTTGTAACCAGCTGTAAGTTTTAATCAGTGAGGATTTAGAGATAGCTTTTCTTTAAAAATGAACAGAATATTCATGAAAGATCAGATGTATCCTTCTTGTTTAAAGCTTTATAATATGCTATAACCTCTCATCTAAAAGTTTTGAAAATCTTTGTACTGACTATAACCTGTTTGGTTAGTTTACTGGTTTTCCTACTTCCTTCTATTTTTTTATTTGTTTAGGAGCTTCTCAAATGCTTATTTCAAACATTTCCAGTTGTGTGCATTATCCTTTTCCACATAATCACCAGGAAAAGGAGCATTGTCCATTTCTATAATCTGTAAGTTAATTTTATCCTGTTCCGACGTAGCAAGAAAGCATCTTGAAAATAATCTTTTCCTCTGAATCTTCTTGTGACAGACAAGGAAGCACTGTCCATTCCAAAGTCAGCCAAATCTAGCCGGTCCCTGAGAAGTGATAAGAGCAGCCATGCACCTCACCAGGCCAGCGGTAAAGCCAGCATGGTGTCCTTCCACTCTGTCCGATCCTCGCGCCACAGAGGCTCGGATGATGAGAGCCAGTACAGCAGCGATGACAGCTCTGTAGATGGCCCCTCGCGACACACTGGACTGTCGCGTCACACAGGTACGTCCCGTCAGACTGGGACCACAACGCACACCAGTCAAAAGTCCAGGTCAACGTCAGCAGCGTCAACAGGTTCGCAGAAGTCATCCAGTGAGCTCTTGCAGGAGGCCCAGGAGATTGCCAGCATGGACAATGTTTCAGTGCACAAGTGAGTCTGAACTCTTTTTAGGCTTTATTCAGGGTACACAACTTTTCATTTTTGGCTGTTCAGCTATTATCAGCAAGACACTGATATATGATCATCCATAGAGATAACCAGATTAGATATTTACATAATTGCTTACCTTCAGGGAAAGATCTGCTTCCTTGCTTCACACTATTTGAAGTGCTAGTCTCTATAAAAATACTACTATCCTCATTGGGTGGCTGTGCCAGCCTGTTAAATAACTTCATGCTCGGGTGAAATAGTGCAACCCGTCACTTATCTTACTGCTTTTTAATTCTCATAATATGACATAAATATGTTAACCTTTTTCATTATAATGAATGTCTCTGAACTTTTTATGCTGTCAAGCAGGAAGTTCAGTATTTTTTAAAAGTGAATTGTTCAGGTTTATTTATTAAAAGCATTCAAAAAAGCAGCCAAAGGCTTAAACAAATTGGATTTGCAATAGAATATGATAAAACTGAAAACAGACAAAATACAACTAAATACAAAATAGAAATACACTAAGCTTTAAAAACAACAGGGAGAGGAATGTAACAACCCTTGAAAGGGAAGTAATTAGCAGGCCAGAAAAAGGCCAATAAAGAAGAAAAAGAAGAAAAAACAAGGAAAAAAAGCAGAACAGAAATCAAAATGGCAAATCAAATGTAAATATTGCATATGAACATTTAGAGAATAACAATATTGAAATGAGAAATTGAATTACATAAAAATTGCGATTAAACGCAACTTGATTTTCAACCAATCAGAATTGAGTATTCAGGACTCGCGTTTAACTTTCTGAGTTGCGTTTAATTGCAAATTTTTATGCGAGAGGGATGTGATGTCATAACTGATTCCATCCCATTTAATTTTAAAACAAGTTATCTTGTCATCCCCCGCTATAGGAGAAGACGTCAGAGTAAATCAACAAAAAGCCAAGGCAGTGTAGCTACCACTGCCCATGTACATGTAGAACAGGAAGAAGAGCCACCAAAAGAAAGATCAGTGGATGACATCATAGCATCTCTCAAGGCTCAGAGAGAACAAGGGTAGGTTATGCCAGCATTTTCCAGCATACGATTTGGCATGCCATAACCTGGGGTAAGGCATTGTGTAGTGCCATCTTGTGTCCATCAGCATGTTGTCATGTGACTTTTATGTTGTGATCGGCGATAAGGATCCCAAAGCCGATTTTCCTTCTTTTAGGAGGCTGTGAATTTTTTACTTGCTCAAGTTGAGTATTAAGCAAATGAAAGGCTGAAAATATTTTTTGATCTTGGGTCAGCAACATAAAGTCGCACAGTGCCTGCAGAGGTGTAAAACCAGTGAGAGTTCTGTTTATACAACAAGTGTAACGAAGCGCTGTGATTGTGTGCAGGGAGTGATCGGGGGGCAGGTGTCCTACTGTGGGGCAGAGTGTTTGGGTACATTGCATTTATTTCATATTCATTTGTATTAACACTAAAATTCACCGGAAATCATGAATGGAATATCACATGATCTGATGCATGTATCTTATTATGTGAGGCTATACGTAATCAGTCTCAAGCCAACTTTCTTTTTGCTACCAAGACTGTGCATTTGCTTTATGCTTGAGCAAGAGGGAGTGGGAGATGTTAGCTTTCTAGTTTGAGTTTGAAGTGTACCGGTATGTTTCCTGCTGACATCTCGTTGCCTGCCTCGCTTTCATGTGATCAGGTCTGTCAAGTCGGAAGCAGACATCAAGATCCAGGAGATCATGAACAGGGTGATGTCAAGAACGGCAGAGGTCTTGGGATCTAAGAACGATGGAGTGACAGAAGACAGGAAACCAGACCTAGAGGAAGATGATCAGGAGGAAGTTGAAATATCTGGACAAGACCAAGGTACTTCATCATCCTCCTTGTTTACTAGTCAGCCTCTTCCCTCTAACAAGGGGTCATGGACTCTCACACCATGATAGCACTCCCTACCCTCCTCCACTCGCTTTTATTGTTAGTTAATCTTCATTTTATTTTTAATTGATTTAATTTTTTGGTTTTATTCAAGACATTTTCATCGCGGCAGCTGATACTGCTGCATTGCGAAAAATATTCACATGGTAAAAAAAAAACAAAAATGGATTCAAAGTAAAAATATATGTATATAAAAACAGTTCAACAGTTTTTATTTTTGGAGGGGGGGGGGTTACCTGTTTCCTTTTTTTACTGAAGAGTTTTCTAAAATTCTTCTGCCTCTTTTATTCCTCATCACAAGGAGTGCCAGAGCTGAATGTTGAAGAATCCAGTGAAGTGGCTCAGGAATCCCTGGATACAGACAGATCCAAAGACTCAGAATTGCTACAGGTAATTTGCAGAGGGGAATTAGATTATTTGTTTAGTTGTTATGATAATGATAATGATAATAATAATCAGTATACAAATGATGCATGCGCACGAGTTCATTATGCGATCTATCTGCACTCGAGTTGAGGCTGTGTTGCATCTATCCCCACGAAACTGTTAGGCTGAGGGCGATAGATGCAAACAGCCTCAACGAGAGTGGATAGATCGTATAATGAATGAATGAAGACATGCAGCATTTGTTTTATGCAAGGACTCTTCTAGATCCTGTTATTTGATAAAATTTTTAAAAAAAAGATCTATCCTATAAACTTTTTTCTCTACTTACCCCAAAGATTCACACAGTCATGGAAGCCGTCATTTGCTTTCTTGTGTGTCGTACATCGCATCACATACATAAGCGCAAGCACAGCCCAGGTTAAGTGTAATGCGCTTCCAAGTAGTACACCCACATGGAGTACGCGCATCAATGTCCTTGCTATGTAAAACAACACAAAAAAAATTAAAGAAAAACAACAAAACACACACACACAAAAAAAACGTGATAGAACTGGAAACCATTGCACGCTTTTCAGAAAAAAAAAAAAGTGTGATAGGCTCAAAAACTGAATCACACATGACTGCACTCAACCAGTCATTTGATTAGGGTCTAGGAGTGAGTTGTTTAAATAAATCTATATAGCGCAGCTATTATATCAATTTACTCTACTACACTGTGATGTAACAGAGCTCCCAACTATGGTACTGCATGGACATACAATAAAAAACTTTTGGTAATCAAAAGCTGAAAGAAAAAGGTGAGTCCTCAACTAGACTTGAAGACAGCAACTTATGGGGCTTATCTTATTTCCATTGACAGTTTATTCCAAAGTTTTGGAGCAGCACAACTGAAGGCACAAGCCCCATGAGTTACTGTTGTTTTTATAATCATTAAGGTTGCTAGAAGCTGCAATGGTATATTATGACCACTCCAACCACTGAAAGATTTCTGTATGATATGATTTGACCTTTAGGGAGATGCAAAAGCAAGCAGGAGACCCAGTATGGACAACACCGATGCCAAGGGGAGTCGACGCCCCAGTCAGACCCAGCTTGAGGAGGGAGTGTCGGATGAGGGCGTGGCCGCAGGAGAGAAACCCTCGGTGTGGTTCCAGGAGGTGGTACTGGATGACATGCAGGAGGAACAGGAGGAGGTCGATCTGGAGAAGGCTTGGCAGGTTGGTTATTTCTCTATTCATCATCACATTGAAGTTTGTTATCAATAAAAAAAAAATGCCATAGCTCTATGAAAATACACTCACAGACAATCTAATGCAGTGATTTCAGTAATTTATACCAATTGTATCATGTTACCAGCAAGTTTTATCAGTGATGTCTGAGAGAGGTGTCTCGATTGAGTGGTTTAAACACACTAGAATGGAGATGTGAAGGTTATGGGTTTAGTTCTTGAATGGCATCTATGTCGTTGAAACATACACATACATATATGTGAAGATTTTGAATGCAAAAACCAATATACCCAATTTTGTCAAATTGAGATGTTTACAATTATAGATCTTGAAAAAATAAAGAAAACAATAAGAAAACTTGTGTTACTTTTGACTGTAACTTCAACAATATACTTTGAAAAGTATTATTTTGTACTACATGATGGTGACCCTACTTTAAGATTTTGAAAAATGGTGTTTATCAGTTTTTGCATATTAACTCTTCATATATGCTTCTCTTTTTGTTTCCCTTGTAGGAGTTGATAGCACCTCTGGACATCACCCATGCTGATGTTGTCAACGTGGAGGGAGAGAAAATAGAAATGCAGGAAAGGGGGGTCTTTGATGTGACCAAGAGGGGTAGTACCCTTCCACAGACTGTGCTTGGATCATCAGTATCATTCCTCTCCATGTGGGCCCCTCAGGAAGAGAGGCAGAAAGACGTAAGTGACTTCTGTTTCGAGCCCCTCTTCTTAAACTGCTTCCCAAGGGCCACGTGTGGCCAGTGAGATGATGTAATGCAGCCTGCAAAAAATGAAAAAAAAAAAAATTAAAGAAATAAAAATCTCTTTTAATGCTATAAATGCATGTATTATGATATCTTAGTAAAAGTCTCAAAATTTTTGCTTGCTTGCAAATAACACATTAGAATGGAGATCTATTCTAGTGTCCGACTGCATATGATTGTAAAAACATCAAAACAAGGCACAGGATGAGGTTAATAACCATCCATGATAATGTATTTAACGGGAAGAAATTTATGAAATTGATATACCTTGTATGGGTAATGATGGGGTGAGGGGAGGAGGGGGGGGGGGGTGTAGTGTAACCGCTCATCCCTATAATTTTGATGGACTATTTACACTTTGCCACTTCGTCATGTTCATTTTCTGGTAGTACAGTTTCTTTTGGTATTTCTTTCTTTTCATGGTAACATACATTTGACAACAAATTGTCCAAATTTGGGCTTGTTTGCTTTACTTGCTCACACAATTTAGCAGGTCACAAAAGTTCTGAGATGAATAAACTGGAATTGGTGGTATTTTTCTATAGAGTAGTTATAGAAGAGAGTTATGACCTGTCATCCTCTGAATACAAGTATATTTCTTTTGGTGCATGATTTGTCTTCTGTTATACAGCCAGATTCTGAGCAGCCTAAGGACAGTAAGCTGAGAGAGAGTATCCATCATTTCTGCAACATCCCATCCGACGTGACCTTGAGTAGGAACCTTCAGCTGCTCAGCCGATCCCATCATACCCCTAGCAAGTATAAGGCTACGCAACCCCTGGTGGTAAGTTTGTGTCTTATTTGTAGGGTTAAGGTTAGATGTAATGTTCGGACTGTGGATGAGGTTAGGTTTTTGGTTGGTGTGGAATGTTGACTTCAGAATATTTGTGTCTGGAGTGTGTCTCAGAACCCTGGATGAACCAACTTTGCCCTTTCATGTTGATGCCACTTATATTCATATTTGTATCTAACTCAAGCATTCTAAATATGAAATGAAATGTTTAAATTATGCATGAAAGAAGATTACATAATGCAACAAAAAAAATATAAATGCTTGTTTAGACATTAAAAAGAGGATTTAAGATTTGACTTCAAATAAATTTTATATATCTTGAAATACGTCTATCAATCCTGCTCACCAATGTTTTGTTTCTTGTTGCAGGCCGTGGACACAAACAGCCGTGGTAATACGCCATCTCTGGAGGAGAGACAGAAACTGATGTCAGCAGCAGCAAGGCGCATCCTCCGAGAGGCTGAAACCATGGTAACCATAGAGGAGACCGGGGAATCACAGTCTGGAGGAGGAGGAGGAGGAAGTCAGAAAGAAGGAGGAAGGATGGAAGAGGGAGGAAACAGCTTAGAAACATGGGAGAAAAGAGCAATGCAATTGGTTAGCTTCCTCTCCTTTCAATTTTTGTAATTGATGAATATCAGCAATTTATATGTATCTTTGTTGCATCCCTGGTGATGCCATCAGAGTGGCCACTATACCTTTTGAAAAGTTCACAAGTAGATTCCTTTCTAACACAATATCAAGGTGGCAAAATTGTTCCCATTGTAGTTGTTTTGTTTAATTACATGTACATGCCTGAGATTGTTTGTTAGACTAAAATGTTTTATAACTTTATGATATCTTCCAGTTCGATTCACAAAATGAAATCACACGCTTTCTAAATTTCTGTAAACTTGGAAGATAGTTTTGTATTTTAGTACATGCTTTTCATTGCAGTAGATTTTATGACTATTATTGTTGATTTATTACTACACTTGTTACAAAGACCTTTGGTGATATGATGAGATCATTCTCTTAAGATTATAGTTATATTATATTTTTTTTTATTAGTTTGATGAAGAAGCTCTGACCATCGTGGGCCAACCGGCACCCATCAAGCAGGACATCTCCCGCCTCTACTGGACGCCGGCCCCGCCCAAGATGAACTTTGAACCGACCCACGTCAAGGATGTACTCTACCCTCAATTCGAAGGCATGGGACTAAGCCAGGACATTGAAAGGCTGACCTCACTGGCAGACACGGAGGGAGATGAGGGAGACCTGGAGGCCATGTCAGCCTGGGATGAGGCTGATTATGAAGAGAGGTTGTTCCAAGAAAGGTGAACTTAGTAGATGATGAACTTGATTTTTTTTTTGTGAGGCATGGCTTGTTAATAGGAGAAAGTTGTGGAGTTAGGCAAAAATGTATTGAATTCATTTTTACAGAATCACAGGAAACTTACACCTAATATTCAAAGGAGACATAAGTGATGACTAAGGACAATTTTATGTACAACGTGGCCAAGAAAGAAAAGTAAATCAAGCTAGTTGTCCAGACAAGAGTGTATAATTGATTGTTCCACACATGCATACGCTAGTTATCCTTTTTAGGGAATATGACTGCCAGCAAGTTTTCATTATTGGTAGTTTGGTTGTGCTGATCTTAATATTGTATGTTGAACTATGGTTGTTTTTGAAACATTTATGGTACTGTCTTGTCTGAACTATTGTCTCATGTGATGTAATTTGTAAGTTTGCTGCTTCTCTGCACACCGGTATTTTTAGGATTCTTGGACGGAACTATCGCTCAAGTGAAGACCTCACCCAGCTTGGCCGTGCCAAATATGCCAAGAAAATGAATGGGAAGCCACCACCCTTCCTGCGCCCTTCCTCAGCAGGCTCTGTACCACTGCCTGGTGAAGGTTTACCAGCCATGGCCACACCAGACAGTGGTGGGATACCTCAGGTGACCAGGCAGGAACCGTTGGTTGGTGGAAGGGTACCTTCTGTCTCCAGTGATGGCAGGTATTCAGTTCAGGACAGAGCAGGGTCTAAGCTGTCAGACATCATTCCGCCGACACAGCACCAACTAAGGTATGGAATAGATTTAGCAGGAGGTAAATAAAATTCTGAAACATATTGTTCTATGATAGGAAGAATATTAAAATACATGATGACAAAAAGAAAAAAAAAGAAAAAAAAAGAATAGAAGAATTGAATATTGGGAGGGGCGAGGATATTAAAATGATGTTCCTATGTTGCACCTTCCATCTAAAAGGTGGCCTTTTAATTGTTTTTGTTCGTTGTTTGTTTGTTGGCATTTTTTTAATGATAACAAACTTCAATGTGATGATGAATAGAGAACAAACACACACGCTTATGTTGGTTATCAGTATGCCTATGGCATTTTCATTTAATTAATGTGTGATGAAAGAGCAATGCAGATAAAATGCCTTGCTCATGGGCATAAGTGCAGTGCTGGTGATCCAAACCCCGATCCTTGCATCTCCAGTCAAGTGTCTTAAACCACTGGACCATGGCACCTCCACTTGTACATTTGCGTTTCATTCAGAGAGTAGGACCATTTGTTGAATCATCGGGAGGAACAACTTTGCTCCTCTCTTACCCTCAGAGTATGAATATGAACTTTGTTCATTTGAGAGCCATAAGCATATTTGTATTAAATAGAAATTTATGCCATTCTGCTCTCAGCAGACAGATTCAGTCTTTGTCCATTACTCACCAAGTTGTTTTTTTTCAAAACTTTTGGCTATATAGGAGGACCAACTCTGCTCCTGAGCTAGAGGGGGATGAGTTCCCCTTCTTGGTACCATCAGACTTCCATTCTGTCATGGAGGATGTCCAGAAGCATAAACAGTATTTGGCTGACCTGAGGGACAGGAAGGAGTTTGGTGATGAAGAAGAAATGATGGAGGAAGAGCTAAACAGAGAAGAGGTAGCACTTCTTCCTTTTCTTTCCTTTAGTATCCTCTGTCTGCTTCATGGTGTAGAAACATGGTTATGGAGACTTAAGCCTTGTTCATATACATTGTTGTAAATTGTAGAACTTTGTTGTGTACTGAACATATGGCAATGGCAATATATGGATGAGATTTACGGTTCACCATGTGATAAGTCCTGAAGAGGACTGTAAAGTTAGAGGAAAAGTGGAGAAAGAATTGGAATGTCTGAATTGGAAGGTGGATACTTTCATGACATTAATGAAGAGGCTGAACATGGAGAGGGATGGAGAAAAGACAAACCAGATGACTCCGGTGTTTGGACCTGCAAGTGGGAAATCACCTAGGTTATTTCTGCAAGATGGTGTTTGCTCCATTTGTAGTGCATATTAACTTAAAAAACAGTTCTTCTGAGGTTTAAGAACAAGGACATGTAACCTCCCCCTCCAATCTTTCCTGTACAACTCACTATTAATCTAGTTCAGTGTCATTGACATGGGCATGTAACCCCACTCAGTATTAATCTAGTTCCGTGTCATTATATTGTAGATTGATTTAGCAGCTGCACCTGATCTTACTACTGCGAGTCCTCAGGAGCAAGCAAAGAAATTGAGTAAGTGTTATACTTTCTTTAGAAAGAAAATAAAAAGTAGTGAATGAGTGTAGTGAATGAAACTTCGAAAACATTTGATCATGAAGAGATCTGAATTCAAGAATTAAAATGTCTCAGACACGAAATTCATTGTATTTTTTCAGAGTGCAGCTCAGTGATTTATAATGTACAATACATTATCTTGTTTTTACATGAATATCTTTTCTTCTTGTCCTGTCTTTCTCTCTCTCTCTTTCTAAAGCATGTGCCTACATTTTATCCGCAATTTCTCGTCATCATCATGATATTGTGCTAATCGATGAATTAATTTTTCTTAAAGTGAAGAATCATGTAGGGCATATGTTATGGACATGCATTTATCCTAACATGAATTATATATCTCTATTAGCTGAAGGTCCATCTCTTGCTCAACAAGCCAGAGAAGCAGGAATGAAGTATGTCATCTATCCAACACGTAAAGGGTGAGTCAATTTGAAGATCTATATACAATCTTTCAACACTTTTACAGCTTTTGTGTATAAAATGCCTGAAATAAGACTGCTGGAATGATGGAGATTATAATTCCTAAATTATACAAATAATAATGAAGTATAATTAGAATTCTATGTAATAATAAGAAGTACAAGTCGAAGAGGTTAGCATATCCCAGGTGTTCAGGCAGTGGAATCACACAAAGGAATTCAAAGTAATTTAAAATTCAAATGAGGTATTGGCCGAGCCCCTATAAAAGGCCGGTGTCTCGAGTGGTATTCATCTTTCAAAGTTGAAATATGTATAGAAAAGGAGAAATGAAAATACATTCTTGTCAAAAGGAATCATTTTGTGTTGTTTGAAAGAATTATCATTTATTGTATTTCACACTTGATTCTTTCATAGTAAACCGTCAATCAATGTGTTGTTCAAAACCTAAGGGAAATGAAATGTACAAAGTGCATTGCGGACACTTTTTTTTTTTTTTTTTTTCGATAGAATGCTCTGAAAACAGTTGTTTGCAAACAATAAGAAAACTGAGAAGACACAAAAGCAACCGTTTGTCAGCTTCTGTGAATCAGGGAGGGAAAACCGGAACAATGTGAGAAGATAATAAAGGGCGGGACCTCTTCGACTTGTACTTCTTATTATTACATAGAATTCTAATTATACTTCATTATTATTTGTATAATTTAGGAATTCTATTACATAACACTCGTACAAGTCTTCAGAGGTTAGCATCTTCAAAGCAGCCAATCACAGAAGATGACTCATTTCCATACATGGGAAACTTGATTGCCCCTTTTAAAACTATGAACATGGTGAAGTTCATCTGATTCATTTTAATCATAATGATAAGTGTCGAGATCATTCATTTCATTTGTTTAACTCTATACATGTTCAATTGATGTAGGAGAAATAATTACAATTGTTCTGTTGATATTTTCTGCTTTCTTCAGTACAGTATTGATACTCCATTTTATAGATATCACTTAAGCACATTAGCTATTTTATTTTTCAGTTTCACTGGTACAATGGTCAAGGAGAACGTTAATCATATATTTAATTTGATAATGTGCACTGATGCGAGAAGAGTTTAACAACTCTGTTGATTCAGTGTTGATTACTTTTGACAAGTAATGAGAATATACATCACAAGAGATAAGGTAATTCGTATTTGGCGTTTCTTCTTATCATTTTGATTCCCGCAAATACATGCCGTTGAGTTCAGTTAACGAAACAAATGGGGGTTAAATGGAATGTATTCGTTTGACGCCTACATTCTTATTCCAAAGTGATCAGGTAATAATCTCCATTCACATCGAATATGGATGACAGCTTTCGCAAAACAAAATTGTGATTTTGCGATATCCATGTTGTCGTAACATAATTACGATTGACCAAATCATATTCATTAATTCAATTTTCATTATGCAGTTTTTAATGAAGAAATTTTGTTGCGAACATCTGAAATCTTGGTTCACTCATGTCTGAAAATGTATTTAATGACTACCTTCAAATCAACGACCGTACAGAAGGTCTGCAAAACGAAAGATACAAACATTTATGTTTGTCATTGAGATCTTCTTTTTTTTTTTTTTTTTTTTTTTTTTTTTTAATGGAATATGATATAAAATTATAAGAATAATCTCATATCATAGACAAGCTAGACTGTTTTATTTGTTCAAGCAAAGTAAGGCCCCTGAATCAAGGCAACTTAAAGTGCCGACGTTTTTAAAACAAAAAGGGTGAACTAGGTATATCTAGAGCAGGAAATACTGCCGTATCATTATCCGACAGATAAGATGAGTGGTCTTCTTTAAAATTTATATATCAGTGGGGGCTCAAAATGAGCAAAGTAGAATTCATTAATATTGTAATGTTCGGCACTCGGGTTTAAGTACTTCTGTTAATGTTCCTTTTGGTATTTTGTGTTTATTTTGATACAGTATCACTGTACACGAATATTTTGCTTGCACAAATCATAATTCAAATGATTATTTTTCTTGATGTATAACATTCTTACAGACGAACAAGAGAATGATAAATATATAAGATTTAATGTGTGTCGGAAGCAAGGAAAATCGCTGAAAATAAGCAATAGTTTATTGTACCAACTGGTCTTGTCAGCAAATTTTTGGACAGAGTCCATCTGAAATTATGAAACGGATTGACGGCTTTGACGCACATGGTCATTTCAGTCTGATATGGTTTGAGAATACAAAGAAGACTCTCCATAATAAAAGAGTAAATAACCCGTCAGAATGACTATTCTTGAGTGATGTCATAATATTTATACTGTCTTGTATTGTGCTATATACCTGATATATCGCATCAAAAACATTCCAAGGCGCATGATGAAACTAACTAAGAGAGAAAGGATGACCGTTTTCAAGTTTAATTTCAAACAATCCAAAGTATCTACCGAACCGATATTAGGAGGACATATGTTCCGGAAAAACGGAGCAGCAATGACCGTTTTCAAGTTTAATTTCAAACAATCCAAAGTATCTACCGAACCGATATTAGGAGGACATATGTTCCGGAAAAACGGAGCAGCAATGCAATGAATCATCTCATCGCAAAACGTAAGCTGTTACTTTCATCTGTTCATCTCGATGCAAAAACGTACCGTATGTACAATAAACCATTCAACAGATCAAGCAATAGCTGATCAAAATCATCATGATGTTGTTATTATTGTTGCTGCTGCTGTTTACAAGCAGAAAACATTCAAACACTGTGAAATTGTATTATTTTCCTTTCGAGTCTAACGATATTATTCTTTCACACAATATTGCCAATGTCAGACTGGGCGTGTGATCATTATCGAGTCAAAATGTTAATCATTGTGATTATCATTCAGTGAGCAGTCACTTTTTGCAAAATTATACGAACGAATCGCTGTACCCAGTCAAATTATGTGATGACATGAATGGAAATCATCAGTGGGTAACGTTATAACATAAAACTACATTCTGCAAGCTAGGCAGTAGCAGTGTATATGTACCACCAATAATAAGACAGACTTAACTTGCTTGGAAAAAAGTCAAAATATGCCTAAAGAGGTCAAGTACCTTGCATTGAAATTAAGGGTATACAAATTCAAGCATTCTTCCTTTGTTCGATAATGCATTGGAGACAGTGGCGAAATTAAAAGCCACGAGCTCTGGATAATTGACTTGAGTACCATAGACACAGGTCGCACACAGAACAAGCATTCAACATGTTTGAGATTCTTTTTAAAATGATGCAAGTGTTCGAAAGTTTTTTTTTTTTTTTTTGCTCATGAATAGAACACGACAAAGGTGTTCTAAACATGCTGAAGGGAAACAGCTGTGCATAAAGCATTCTTACGATCTCGAAATTTCAGTGTTTGGTTCAGTGAAATTAGAATAGTATTTTACAGTGCATGGTTGCACTTTCCAAACCATATTATGACAGAATGCATGTCATTGTATTGATTTTAAATGAGTTAACCAACAAGGGCTTTTTCGTTGCTTAGGATATTCGTCAATCCTTTTCGAGGCACACAATACAGGTGACAACATATTCAAGATGTTATCTCAGATGAATTATTTGAGGGAATATCAAAGGTATGCCCTTTCATGGATGTTGTTTAAAAAATGGACACCACATCACCGTAGCCGACGAGAAATAAGCGTTGAACGTCGTAGTAAATTGGCAACTTGAAGAAGGCCTTATTTATCTGTTTACTTTCTAAGAATCACGGCATTGAAAAGCTTACATCTCAAAGCTTCATAATGTTAAGTAATACATCTCTTGAAGTAATCAGAACTTTATAAATCTGAAAGGTTTAAGAAATATGAGTTCACTTTTTCTGCTCAGTTTTTTTTTTTTCTTTCTTTTTAATTTGGAGTGGCTCCATGAACAGTACAATGTTCTGCCTCTGCTATGTGTCATAATATGTTTTGAATAATTTAATATTCATGACAGTAGATTCAATTAAGGCTATTAAGCCATAGCTCGTAATTGTACCTATTTCTCCACAGGAGAATATAATTGCAGATCACAAAGTCTCCCTTTAGAAATTTTAGACCTATGTGAGCAAATCCAAAGGTTGTGTTGGTGGTCCATCTAAAAGAATCTTCCTCAGTCATTACACCATGTGCGAAAACAAGGTTTTTCTTGACAAAGAAGCAAGAATATAACTTGCTGTCTTTTGGTAACATGGAGATCCGTGCGTTTGAATATTATACATCGACTCTCTACATTGACTATTTGGGTTTACTATTTGACGATGTACGTTCTTTATCATGAATAGTGAATCTTTGTCACATACACATATCTTAATTGTACGAGTCATGCATGTACATCCGTGATTATTTTATTTCACTGGTTAGGATTTTCAGTCTTTTGACATGGCTGCAAATCCCGTATTGAGGATTCAAATTGGACTTTGGAAAGTCCCATCATTTCTCTGGTATGATTCCCCGATACTTTGTAACTGTAGAATTGCTCGATGTGCAAAACATAAATGCAAGCACCTAGAAGTTCACGTAGAGTACGTGGCCTTCATTTTGATTGAAGCTTGGTTCAATTCTCGTATAGTTTTCCCTGAAAGGAAAGGAGTGGAAAACTGGAACATTTTAATGAGATGTTGCTCATATTCATTACCCCTTTTCAGTTAGGGTGTTTGTTTGGTTGGTTTTTTTTTTTTTTTTTTTGGTTTGTAATTTTTGGGCCATGCATAGGTGCATGTATTGTTGGATATTGCGTGGATATCCAGGCCAGTTCACACTTTCCTTTGAGTAGAAAGCAACGATTCGTCTTAACCGCACTTTCGGTCAATTATACCAATAAGTTTGACGAACTGGCATTTTGTTTTTCACCATTTTACAGTGTACAGTCATGTATACTGTAGTTGTCTAGTGATGAAAAAGAAGGGCTTCTGAAAAACAAATCAGAAGAAAAGAATCGGATACCGATCCCAAAACTCAGTCGCCAGGTTGACATAAGGTCCACATAGAAAGGTTGTGGAAGGAGTTCAGTGGAGGGAATGTCACTTTGCTTGCATGTAAATCCAGCCTTTTACACAAGTCTGGAAGAAATAGAACGGGGCTTCGCCCACGTTCATGCTGAGCCATGTCGCCAAGACATGCAAGGCAACACCAGCAAACTTTTTCTGAAGTACGTCTAGCATCAGGCCTGTCCATGGAGGTGCGAGTGTTGCAAGTCTCTATACGACCAGCATGCCGAGCATGTCTGGATGTATTGGAACAGGGCCGCGCCCAGTCCATAAGCCGAGTCACAAAGACAAGGCAAGTTGAGCCGCTGTTCTCTAGCCACCATTGTGACTATACCTACCTGGAGAACAGCCCACTGGCTCCAGCTCGTTGAATTGTAGAAGATACATCTGGTCTGGTCTGTCCGTCACTGCCTGCACACAAGGAAAAGATGAATACCACTCGAGACACCGGCCTTTTATAGGGGCTCGGCCAATACCTCATTTGAATTTTAAATTACTTTGAATTCCTTTGTGTGATTCCACTGCCTGAACACCTGAGATATGCTAACCTCTGAAGACTTGTACGAGTGTTATGTAATAGAATTACCATAATGATTGTGTACATGGTTCCATTCTGTTTCATCTTCTGTGCATGTGTCAGTTCCCCTTGTACTTATTTCCAGTCCACAATGCAATAGCTATGTTATGCCCCCCAAAAAGAGAAGATAATTATAAACATCTGCATTGGATTACAGGTACGTCATGAAATTTTTAATCAGTATGTAAATCTTAATGATAGTATAGAGAATTTATAAACACCATTTTCGGTATACGAATTACTCGAGATGCTATGAGTAATACAAGCCTCCTAAATGTCATATTTTGTTGTCTCTTATACAGGAAAAAGAAGAGGAAGAAGACATGGGATCCTGTAAGTATTGGTCAATATTATTCCTTTGAATTCATTATTAACCTACTGAACACCAAGCCAAACTCGGGCTGAGGTGTATGGGAAACTGTGTGTTATACTGAGATCAATCCTTCTCAACGGGCTAAACAAAAATGCATCAGTGATTTAAAGCTGACAGGAATGTCTGTTATTGCCAAGATTTACACTCTGTCCTCATCAGAATGTTACTCTGAAATATTTGTTATCCGTAGATTTCTATTTTGGCTTATATTTTCAGCTTCAGTTCATTCATGCAGTCTACTCTGATGAGTGCATGTCAGAAAGCGTTTATGTGTGTTTTCAATGCTATTCTGCAGTACCAAACATCTTTTCAGATTTATGCAGTATTTGTCATTCATTACTGATTCCTACATTTCTCATTTAATGATTATCTGTGTTTGATAAAAAGCTGTGCAGTAAAATCATAATGTATTCAACTGATTATATACCCCTTTCCTTCTGCTTGAAAAATTGCTTTCTTAAGGTGTGTCATAGCATGTAAGGATACTTTTCCCCACTCACATGAATGGCAGGTTTCAAATAATCTGTCTCTGCTGTGCCTCTGTTATACAGGGGCAATTGCTGATGATAGGCAATGGGTGTTCCCAAGCTTATTTGCAATCTTCAGAAGAGCAAGATCACAGGTCAAAAAAAACCTCGAGAAATTTCACTTGATCATGGTGATTGTTATCCAGTTGAATGAATGTTATGGAAATTAGATGTTTCATTATCCTATCGTACAAAGAGCAAATTTTTTCCTAGAACTTTGCTGATTATTGCGGTGATTAATATGTTCAAATGTAGAGGTCGACCCTGCCGAAATGACACAGCCCAACATCGGTGACAGATCCAGGCGGGGGCGCAAGAGGTGCGCGCCCCCTCTATTTTTTGAGAATCACACATTGAACATACACGTAAATGTAGCTGTATCTAAGAAAATTGTTGTCTGCACCCCCTCTATTTTCAAATTTGCTGTTTGCACCCCCTCTGTTTACAAATCCTGGATCCGCCAACATATGCATGCTCCCCTGTGTGCTTTTCCCCTAATTTATTCTCTGTTCTGCTTTATACTGTATAGCCTGATTTGAATGAAACTATTTCATTTTATATTGCAGAGACGGTTGAAACAAATTGATGATTTCTTGAGGCAAGAACCCAACATAATATCAAGGTGAGTCATTTATCGTTCATAACTGATAATTTGTAATTGCCCAAATTTTTATCTTTCATTTAGTATAGGAGGTTATAGGCTTACACTTAGCTCTCCATAAAGCAGTGGACAAACTCTACTCTCTTTAATAAACCTCAACTATTTAGTTAGGATGCTTTTGATGAATACTTGCCTTGATGTTTTATACTGTGGTAATATTTTTTTTTCTCTCTCTCTCTCTTGCTTTATGTTTTTTTCTTTTCTTCAGGTCAATGAGTTTACCAAAGATTACTATGCCTGTGGATCCAGAGGTCAGAGTGTCAAAGTGAGTATATTTTAGTTATTCAGTATTCCCCCTCTTTCAGTGATATCTTTGTATCACTCTTTCATCTTCCTTTCCTTTCCTCTGTCTCTCCCCCTCTCTCTCTCTCTCTCACACAGACACCCTCAAACACACACCCTCTCACTCTCTTTCTCTCTCTCAATCTCTCTCTCACTCTCTTTCCCTGTCCTTTGTGCAATCTGTATATTTTGCTCTCTGCATTATTTTCTGTATATGTATTTCCTAACTCTTCTTAGACTCTTTCTCCTCCTGCTTTCTCTCTCTGTCTTTATGTATCTCTACCTCACTTTTTCCACAAGACCTTTGAGGGGAAGGGGGGGGGGATGGGATACAAGGGGGGGGGTATGAGTTATTATAAGTACCTCTCTTTTGATATATACTGTACAAACAGTAGATTTGTTTTAGAGGAGGGGAAAAGGTAATTACACCCTGTACCTATTTTGTATTTTGCATTACCAGGAGAGTCCGTCATCGGAGGAGGAAAAGTGTGCCAGGTATCTTGGATTTTGAAGAGTTCCTCAGGTCAAAGTTTGTCAGGTCAGTTACAAAAATATTTGTTGTTAATCACTCTATTTCTCTCGATTTTTTTTTTGGGGGGGGGGAGGGGGTCTGTTTTCATACCTGTATGATGGTATTTTGTGCTATACATCTTAAATGAAACCTACTGTGATTTCTTTTTAATTATTGTTTATTTTTTAGGCTTTATTTACCTTAAAATTTGGTGTACAAGGTGCACTTTTTCCCACTCTAAAAATTAAAAAAGTCGGGTGCCTTATTAACAGAGATGAGAAATGAATCACTCATCAGTAGTGCAAGTATGAGTAATGTCTAGCGCCTTTGTGTCTTGTAACTCATGAAGACAGTGCAACACAATTGTGTCTATTATTAGGTAAAGAATTCATAAGGTAAATCAAATATTTCCCTTACATCTTGTAACTCTTGAAGATGATTGTTAGACAAAGAATAACTTTGTGCTGTAAATCAAAGCATTTATCTGCTCATAACCAATAAATATCAAGATCTTGATAGTGTGTAGCAGATATTGTGAATTGTTATGATAACAAGTTGTATGAAACATGGCCTGAGCAGCTGCCATAGCACTTCATCTATAATTTAAAGCACAGTGTGGAAAAAAATTATGATGATTACAGGAAGGCCATCAACGTCCGCGAGTGGGTGAGAGACTTATGGGATGAATGGTTTGATGAGGTGTACCCACCCAGCGAGGAAGGCAGTGTGGCAGGGAGCCATGTAGAGGGCGTTCAGCAATCTGTGACCAGTGCTGCTACCCATGCCAAGGGGTGAGTTCACACAAGGGAGCATTCATATGTTGGGCTTTATAACTTTCTGCGGCAGTCGACCTCTATAGTTGAAGATAGATACCACCCCAATAATCAGCAGAATTCTACCAAAATTTGCTTTTTGCACTGCCAAATGGTAAAATATCTTATTTCCATACCATGATAGTAATAATAGTAATAATTGTAGATTTATATTGCACAGTTTCTATAGGATTATACTCACCTGCACATAAGAATATAGTAGAAATAGGGAGAGCAGTACCAGTAAAAATGAATGAAATCATAGCTAAGAGGTAATCTGGGGAGACTACTGGCTCTACAAAAATACCTCACAACAAAACATGTCTATGTCTGTGGAAAACTGTCCTTAAACAGGTGAGTTTTCAGAAGGTTTTTCAACATATTGAATTGAGGGAGGGATTCCTTCATTGGGATCTCAGTCGCCTTAATCATGTGAAATCTTCAGATTTTTAATCGCATATTTTGCTCCTCTGAAGCTCACACATGAGCTTGGTAACACTGCATGCCTATCGTCGGCAAATGCCTCTGTATAGTATGATATGGCATTCATGTTAGTGGGGTGACTTACAGTTTGATACCTTGTTGCTCGGTTCAAGCAGACATACTCTAAAGGCTGTTTTTTACATTTTCTTTTTAGTTTTCCTTGTCATAATCATACGATGTGATGTACATTTAGGCTAATTTACTGTCTTTTTCAATTGTTCTTTTATGAATGTGATGTTGAAATGTTTTTGACTTGTCAATTACAATTGTTGATACATTAAGAAATGAAATGAATTAATGAACTGAAGTGAACTAAATTGATAATCTCTGTTTATTGGCCTGAAGTTGATATTTTTCTTTGGTCATTTTGAGAAATACTCTGTATATCAATGTTAGACTTTAGTTAGCATTATGTTGTCGTAGTATTATTGTACTCCTGTCAATTTGTAAATACTGTCTCTTTAAAGATTAAAATTGTATTCAATGTCAATTCAGTTTTGAGACTGCAGTTATGAAATTTTCAATAAAACCGTTCAAATCAATTCTAAAAAATTCAAAATGTCCATCTTTAACTTTTGATTTTTTCAAACAACTAATCTAATGTTAATATTCTCATTTGCCATTTGCCACCATTAGATTTTTTCCCTAGGAAGTAGGCAGTTCAATAAGCATGGCATAGAATGATGGTTGACATTTTCTATAGCTGTTGTGCCCCCGACACCTCACATTTATTTTCTTTTTCCTGTATTTATCCATCAGTAGGCACTCTACTCTCAGTACAGCCATGTCCGTTCATCTAGAAGACCTCAACATCACTGCAGAGACAGAGGAGGATGGGCAACTCATGGAGGTATTCTTTTGACATTTTGTTATCTCTCTAGGTGTATGAGTTCATCTTTCTTTCTTTGTTTGTCAATATGTTCTCTGTCTAACTTTCAATATTGTCACATCTCACTCGCATTCTTTTACTCTTAAAGGGCTTGTTCACATATGATGCGGCAGACCCCCACAGAGTTTTGTGTGTGAATGAATTGTATATGAAGCGGCAAAAAAAAAAAAAAAAAAAATGCTTAGGCAAAATGCGTCTTTTTGGCCTCCTGGCAGCAAAACAAGTGGACCAATCAAATTCTTATAGAGTTAGTGCAAAATGTGACGATACAAGTTTGTCTGCACAGCTTTTAGCAAACCTGTTTTATTTGAGCATGACCCATTATTGACATGGTAATGTGCATCTCATTATCCTGAGTGATGTGGTAAAATAGATATGGGAGTTTCCATGAGGGTTTGCTGCCAGATATTTGAATGAGCCTTTATTCTCTCTTTCACTTTATTTTCATCTCTGTTTTACTCTTTCTGTCACTGTTACCTATTGCTTTTCCTCTCTGTCTCTCTGTTTTCTTTCTCTTTATCTCTCTGAAGTCACCTGAGTCTGACTTTCTTCCAGTATGCATCTCTGATTGTTTTTACCTCTGTACTTGATTGGCCCCTTTGAAAATCAACATAGGTTGAAAGGGCTATCCACCCTACATTTATTTTAGGAAATGATGATTTTTCAAAAAGCGTTTTACATTTGTTTGTCATTTCATTACTTATAAAAAAATTTTTAAAAATGTTGGCTCTCCATTTGTTCTGTCAAGAATATACAAATGTAATATTGAATTCGAATTAAACAGTTGAATCAGTTATATCTTACCTCAGTGAATCTATTATGTCCTTCTTATTTTGTCATTTATTTTATACAACAGGAGCTTTACACAGAGGCACTGTATCTGACAGAGAAGATAAACTCAGATCCTAAGCCATCTCCATTTGATCTCACTCGCAGGGGTGTCATCTATCGCAAGGTGAGTATCATTCATTTTTATCAGTTAGAGATCTTGAGATGAATTTCTTCCATTTGTCTGTCACTGTATCATTCTGTCTTCAAATTAAGTTTTGAACATATAATTTTTTAAGGTTGCTTATTAATGAATTATTCTTTTCTTTGACTCCATGCTGCTGTTTTCTTTTCTTTTTTTTTCTCTGCAGCTTGGTAAACTCAGACAAGCATGGGACGACCTCAACCAGGCGATCATCTTGGAACCCCTTCTCCTGGATGCCTACTGGAATCGCCATGTCCTCTACCTTCTCAAGGAGAAACCCACCAAGGCCCTTGAAGACCTCAACACCATCCTCAAGATCAACAAGGACCATGTAGGAGCATACAGGTCCAGGTATGCAAAACAGAAATACATCGTCTTCCCCCAGTATTATATAAAAAGGATGCTTTCAATTTGTCAAACTAAACTGAAAACAATGCAAGTGACTTAAAGGCATTGGCTAACTTAGTGAGTAGCTGATTTAAAAAAATCTCAAACTAAGATGAAACATGTGTATGAGTACTTGCATTTGTACTCAAAAACCCTGAAACCAACCATAATTTGGAATGAAAAAGTGTAAGTTAGACGCAAACGGCGATTTTATTATCCTTCGTCTCACGAGACAATCACTAAGAGGACCACTTTGCTTGAATTTGAAAATGCCGTTATGTGCCTCCCGCCGCGTGATTCGCCAATACACACAGTACGGTAAGATGAGTCATATGCGCATGCGCACTCCTTATGTCTATTCTGTGCAACCGACCCTCGTATAGTTTTCAAACATTGGTTCACATTTTTTATATTTAAAAATACTTCCTGTGGATATTATACTTTGAAACTTTCAGACTGGTATTTTTACACTATAACCCTTATGTTTATCCCATTTTCAAGTAACAAAACAAGATTTTTTTAAAATCATAACAATGTTAACCAATGTCTTTAAGTTCAAGGCTTGTGTGTATGAGCGCAATTGTTGCATTGTCTTCAAAATCCTGTGGCACACAGACCAATCCGGTTTCTCGTTGAAGACCACAGATGATCAGCCATTACTGTGATGTCCTGCCATAGAGTTACGTACAACAATGCAGCACAGCTGAATGTAGCGCGCAAAGATTACATACGCACTATGGGTTACACCGCAGTAATGGCGCTGCCCACAAATCGATTTTGGGATCGGTCTATAAGTGAAATTTTTGCATGTTCATTTCAAGAGAGTGACAATATGGAAAATCGAAACGAGTTTTCAGTAACACCGAGCACCTGGTTCTGGCTCGAGTAATTCATCTTGGAAGTCAGTCAGTGCAAGAATAAAAAACACCCTTTGTTATTGTTGTCATGCCTGTCATGGAAGGATAAATGTAACAAACAAGGAGAGTTCCAAGTTCACACAAAACACATTACTTTAAATGATCAGAGGACAGCGGAAGAATTGATTAGAATGACACATTGTTTGGTCCTAATAAGATTGTATTCCAGAGTAACATCATTTCTTCTTTTGTTTCAGAGCTGAAATTTTCACTGCTATGGGTGACCTAACGATGGCAATCATGAATTTCACACAGACAGTCAAACTAGATCCACAAGATCATGAGGCTTTCTTCAAACGGGCGGAGCTCTATGAAGAAGTGAGTTGGCTATCAATCACTCTTGATTGAATTATATATTTTGTATATTATGATATGAAGAGTTTGATTTCAAAAACCAATTCACCATTTTTATAAATTTGAAATACTTGAAGTCACCATTTTCATAAATTTGAAGTTGCTAAAATATAAAGAAAATTTGTGATACTTAATTACGAACTTTTTCTTTAATATATATATTGATTGAGATATCAAATGGAGAGCATTTTTTTTCATTACAGTGGTGATGCCAATTTGAAGAAGAAAGCTGATCAAATAAAAATTCAAATAATACCTGTCATGAATAGATTAAAAGGCCCTCTGTAGATACAAAGTCAGCATCCCATGTTCTATGTAAAGATGACTTAATTGGAAGTCCTATTCAATATGTGAAGATTGCAGAATGATGCTTTTGCTCTTGTTGACATGTCTTCTTGCATGACCTTGTAAAGTGACACAGTCGTACCATTGAAGCTCATATACATCCTGTAAGTGAAGTGAATCAATTGACTTGAATTTATATTACTCAAGAATTTATATTGCGATTACAGAGAGGTGAGATGTTGCTAGCCCTGGAGGACTACAGAGAAGCAACCCGTCTCATGCCAAACATGACCAAAGCAATCATGAAGAGAGGACTCTACCAGTTTGATATGAACAAGTAAGTGATTGGTCTTTGTCCAGTTTTAAATACTTGTCGTAAAGGTCTTTCTTATCAGAACTCTTGCACAAAAGATATCAACAGTCCTTTTGGGTACACCCCCCCCCCCACCCCATTACATGGTGCATCCTACCTCTACTTAATCTTTGTTAAGCTGTTGAATACCAAGCCCAAGATAACTTGGGCTAGGGTCTATGGAAAATGCTTGTGATACTGAAATCAAACCGTACTCAACGGGTTAAGCGCAGTTTTTCATAATGTTGATTCTCATGGATTTACTGGTTTAAGAAATTTGTTATAATTTTTCAGATTGACGAAAGATGTGATAGTGACAGTGGTGGTGATGGTATATTTACTATTCCTTATAATGTATCATAAATGAGTAAAGGAGAAACAGATCCTTTTTCTTTCTCCTATTTGTGAAAAATGAGTGAACATAATGGTTAGTAATTAGAAATCGCATTACTTCTAAAACTTTGGATTTTGTATCCCTACCAGGAATTGGATGGCTGCTATCAAGGATTTCTCCGAACTGCTGGTGCAAGAGCCGAACAATGCCCTGGGCCACACCTACAGAGGGCGTGCCTTTGCTAAGCAGGGCATGTACCCCGAAGCTGTGGCAGACCTGTCGGCAGCTATTCATCTGGACCCTAACAACAGCGTGGCCTTCTACCACAGAGGATGTCTGCTGAGGAAGGCTTACCCTAAGCAGGCATTGCAGGTATGGTATAATGAGATGGACTACAACCCCCTCCTCTCTCTCCTTCTCTCTATCTTCCTGTCTGCCTCCCTGTGTCTGTCTCTCTGTAAGTTTCATTATTCCTTGTCTGCTCCTTCTCTTTCTACGCTCTCTCACCTTTTTTTTCCTTTTCTTTTCTGCCACAGCTATGCGGGAGCCTGTAAAAACAGTTAAAGAGATAATATATTTCAAGTGTAAAATTTCTGTTTAAATATCTCTTTTTGTCTAAGGACTTATCAAAAGGTTACAATTGAAGGAAGTCACTTACTTGATTTGAAGTCAGTCCCGTAACCCCAACTGACCTCAAACTTCCTACTTGCTCACTTTCACATCACATAGGACCTTAGCGTCTCCATCCTCTTGGATGATGGCTTTAGTAATGTAATGGCGTTCTTCCATCGAGGCATCCTCTACATGGACATGGGTCGCCACGATGATGCCATCACAGACTTTGACAGCGTTCTGAAGCTGGACAGAACCATAGCGGCAGCTCATGTCAATCTGGGTCTTATCTACATGACCAAGCTGGATAACTATCACAAGTATGTCTCAAAGTGAACTTGCTATGGCAGTAGCATTAAGATCTTTTCTGGACTTACAGGTTGTTTGTAGATTGTGTGATTTTTCACCTGTGGCCATGTACACCCAAAATCTAAGTTGTTTATCTTGGTTATGCATATTTGAGCCAAGTTTAGCTTAAGTACATGTAGCTACAGCAATTGTTTCATGTTCTGTTGGTAACAGGGTCTTTGTTTTCTTGGAGTTTTCAAATCAAATCGTGCCATCCATACATGTTTATTCATTCTTTATCCACGTTTAGATAAACTTTTCTTAAGAAAACTATCCTTGCTAAATGCTTTCCTGTTTTTTTTTAAAGGGCAATTCAGAAATTCACCAATGCAGTCAAAGTTGATCCAACTTATGTGAGAGCATTTGTATGCAGAGGGGAAGCCTATCACAAGATTCATGAGGTAACATGTGTTTTGATTTTTTTTTTAAAATTCAGTTACATGTAACCTTTCTTTTCAAGTATGGAAGATGAACTTACAATGTGGACATAGAAATCGCTTTTAATTACTCAAAATTGTTTGATGGTATATTCATGTGAAAAATATGCGAGGGCTCCATGGTAGAGTTGTGTTCTTCTAACCTGGGAGTCCCAAATTTGAAACCAGGTAGAAGCATCAGTGAGTGACTTGTTACGTCTTCAGTCTTAATTACCAAATCCCTTGGTTAGAACTTTATGCCTTAGGTCCCCTGGTTGTGTGGTTCTTCTTCTTCTACATGTAGTTGCAGTACAGGTCACCTTCAGGTGTATTGTAGTACTGTTTAGGTGCGGTGCAGTTGTATGTAAATAAGTAAAAATAAATAAAAGGATATACATGTAGTAGTAGTGTGGAAGTAAAACAAACATACTCCTGACTTTCTTTGTGGTCAGGAAAGATAAACCGTCATTGTCATCATCATCACCAGCACCAGCAGCAGCATAATCATCAAAACTTATTTAAAAAAAAACATGTGGGGTAGATATGATGTTGAGTAATGTTAACAAGTTTGAATGCTTCTCACTCATTGAGATTGTAACTAAATATATTTTCTCCACTATTGCATTTTTTACCTTCAATATGCCACCTAGCTGAAGAATGCCCTAAAGGACTTCACCAGAGCTATCCACCTGCGACCAGACCAGCAGCACTACTACATGCTTAGAGGTCAGATACTACTCAGGATGAAGAACCTAGAACTGGCCAGCTTTTGTGTTCTGTAAGTTGGATTAATCATTTGATTGACTGACTGACTGCATAGTATACCCTAAGTTGTACACTGCATGCTTTGCTGAGAGTTTGCCCTGTGGTCATTATCCTTCAGTCTGAACCTGGGGAACGTTTCATGAAGTGTCTTGTCTGTGATTTTTATTGACAAATTTGCTCTCAGCCAATCAGATGCAAGGATTTCAGTAGCTTATAACAGTTGTCAGTAAAAATCACTGACAAGACACTTCATGAAATGCTCCCCTGATACTTCATTTCAACCCTGGACCAAACGCTATACCTAAAGGCCGCTTTTCACGTGCATGTGAATGACTTGCGAAGGATGCATATGTCAGAAAAAATGACAAAGTCTGACATTCGTATTTTAGTCTTCAAAAGTTTGCCAAGCATGTATATGCAGGGGTTTGGAAACATTGTCAGTTGTTCACAGAATGCTAGGCTCACATTTGCAATTTTGTTTTTTTAAACTGCCCTGAACGAAAAACAAAACAATTTATGCTGCTTCAGAAGCCCTGTGCATGTTTTGTGAACTTTTGGAGCCTAAAATAAGAATATTTCCTTGGGGGGGGGGGGGCATTTGCATCCTTTGCAAATCATTTATGTGCTCCTGATCCAGGCTTGCCCCTCACCCTAACCAGAAACCTGTATTTCTTATGAGAAAAACCCTGAGCTTTTGCTGCTGGAGAATATATTGGAGTACACTATGTGGATCTGGTTCGTGTAAAACTTATGCTTTCATGTGCATGTATGACAATAGTGTGATTATTGTTCCTTATCTCGTCCTTCCAGGCATGCAGCTGAACTAGCCCAGGGCTTAGGCTCATCGCCCACCCAACAAGCTGCTGTTCAGAGCTTCCTCCACAATTATGGCAAGGCCATTGACGTGCTGTCCAGTGCGGCCAAGGTCAGTCCCACCGCACCACTCTACATTCTGCTAGGGAAGACACAGATCAAGGCCAAGAAGTACCTACCAGCGGTTGAGAGTCTTGAGAAAGCTCTGGAGTTGATGGTGAGAATAATGTAGACATCAATCATTCAAGTTGGGCAGAACTTCGGATATCCATGCATAAGTTCTTTCCAGCAGCCTTTGTCTTTCATGATCCTAGCAATGTCTTGTGTCTCCTGGATACCAGTGTCCATCTAATGAATTCTTACACATCCATGTCCGTTGGAATGCGTTCATGCTTTACCTTTGCTTTGTGCATGCTAATTCCAGTACTATAAAATTTAAAAGGTTTTTCAGTTTGTGAGAAGGCTGTATGTGATAAAAAAAACTTTAATGAATTAAAAGAATTCAGGGTTTGATTCATCTTTATAATCTGCTGTACAATCTTGCCTCCCCCCCCCCACCAAAAAAAAATTGTTTATGATTTGAAGCACAATGTTTCATCTTCTTTTACCTTGATACCCATAGCTATAAAATATTTGAGTAGCTTATCAATATAGTCTGATGAAGCTCTTCAAATAAATTTTGTCTTTGTCTATCCCAGAAACCATGGCAGGAACGTCAGAGCTGGCCTCTAGAGGCAGCAGAGGTCTACTATCTGATTGGGATGTGTCATATGGAGATTCCAAATATCCTCAAAGCATATGAGGCCTTCAACAGTGCCATCAAGATTAATCCAGAGTACCCAGAGGTATGCAAAGGAAGTATCATCATATGTATATGATGTTCATTCGTGGAATTTACCTTGTCTTATTTTCATTTTTGTCTCGCCTGCGTAGCGGAGCGAGACATAGGTATCACTATTTCCGGTGTCGGCGTCGTCGGCGTCGTCGGCGGCGTCGTCGGCGGCGTCGTCGGCGTCGTCGTCAACAATTGTGTTGTACACCCAATAACTTTCTATAGCTTTAAGGTGGGATCACCAAATTCATACCAGAGGTCCATCTCTTGAAGGCGCAGGTCAAGTTCGAATATGAGTCGAATTTGAATAAGGTCAAAGGTCAAAGGTCAATGAACTTTCCATGACTGGCACTGTGCTATATTGTACACACAATAACTTTTTATACCTTCGAGGTAGGATTGCCAAATTCATACAAGAGGTCCATCTCTTGAAGGTGCAGGTCAAGTTCGAATGTGAGTTGAATTTGATTAAGGTCAAAGGTCAAAGGTCAATGAACTTTCCATGACTGGCACTGTGCTGTGTTGTACACACAATAACTTTCTATAGCTTCGAGGTGGGATCACCAAATTTATACCAGAGGTACATCTCTTGAAGGCACAGGTCAAGTTTGAGTATGAGTTGAATTTGAATAAGGTCAGAGGTCAAAGGTCAATGAACTTTCCATGACTGGCACTGTGCTATGTTGTACACACAATAACTTTCTATACCTTCGAGGTAGGATTGCCAAATTCATATGAGAGGTCCATCTCTTGAAGGTGCAGGTCAAGTTCGAATGTGAGTTGAATTTGATTAAGGTCAAAGGTCAAAGGTCAATGAACTTTTCATAACTGGCACTGTGCTATGTTGTACACCTAATAACTTTCTATAGCTTTGACGTGGAATCACCAAATTCATACCAGAGGTCCATCTCTTGAAGGTGCAGGTCAAGTTTGAATGTGAATTGAATTTGATTAAGGTTAAAGGTCAATGAACTTTCCATGACTGGCACTGTGCTATGATTTACACCACTTTGTTCCTGTAATGACATGAACTTTATAATTTGATACTTTTTAACACTAACATTTTACTTCAGTTCAACAGAGTTCATTCTACAGTTTACTGTATAATAGCAGTGAACTCACTACTCTCTATACCTGAACCAGATTTTGTATTTTACTTGTTACTGTTTTTCATATATTTGTTTATTTATTTATTTATTTATTTATTTATTTATTTATTTATTTATTTATTTAATTTATCCATAACCAAGCCTATGTAATGATAATTTGTGAACTCCCTTTCACTTATTATTACAATATGATTGTGCATTTTTTTTAATTTATTTACTTAATTTATCCATAACCAGGCCTGTGCAATGATAATTTGTGAACTCCCTTTCACTTATTATTACAATATGATTATGCATTTTTCTGTCTGTGTATTTTGATTTAATTAACAGTGAATGCAACATGGCTGAAGGATCACTATGTTTGGATGCTTTTTGCATCTGTTTGTTCCACTAATAGCATGACCTTTACAATTTTAATACTTTCTAACACTAACATTTTACTTCAGTTCAACAGAGTTCATTCTACAGTTTACTGTATAATAGCAGTGAACTCACTACTCTCTATACCTGAACCAGATTTTGTATTTTACTTGTAGTTCACAAAGTTGAGGTGAAAGGTCTAATTTGATGAAAATATTATCAGAAGATCAAATTTGATATTTTTTTAAGGATCTGCGTACTGTATTCTTTACACCTCGGAATAGTATTACTAGATAGATGGCGCAATACAAGTGCATTATATTATCATTATTATTATTATTATTATTACTATCATTATCATTATTACTATCATTATTATTATTATTACTATCATTATTATTATTACTATTATTATTACTATTATTATCTATTTATTTATTTATTTATTTATTTATTATTATTATTATTATTATTATTATTATTATTTTTATTATTATTATTATTATTATTATTATTATTATTATTATTATTATTATTATTATTATTATTACTACTATTATTATTATTATTAATTACATTCTGGCCATTTTAATGCCCACCTCTTGATACATATACATGTATGTGACTAGTTAAGAATGCTGCCATTAAAATTTGCGCGATGCAGGCGAGACTGCCAGGGGCGTTCCACTTGTTGTCTCACTCTGAATAGAATTTTTGCTACTTTTTTTGCCATACTTTTGTGAGTCTAATTTTGAATGGGATTTTTGTTCTTTTTCTCTATTTTTGTTAGTGTTATTTTCTGCATTGGACAACACATGCTGTAAATGGATACTTCTAACTAATTTATTCTGCCATCAATAAGAATATTTGTTCAGTTTTGGAAAGGAGAAGAAAAAAATCAAATAACCAAATCTGAAGAAAAGCTAAGCTCCTGGTAAAGTAATATCGGTTCTCTTTATTCTGATTCTGACAACTTGATTAAAAGTCAACTGTTGCGGTCCTATTTGTAAATTTTTAGGCCTATTACCAGAGAGGACTAACCCGGACCAGATTGCACCAGGCCAAGGGGATCCTAGACTTCAACCGAGCCCTTGCCCTAGACCCTAAGCTCTTCCAGGCCTACCTGAGTAGAGCTGCTTACTATGGACAGAGAGGGCGCTATTCAAAAGGGATCTATAACTGTAACCAGGCTATCCGTCTGCAGCCAAACAGTGTCAGAGCTTACCTCTACAGGTATGGATGAAAGACTATCCCATTTGTCATTATGTTACCCTGTTGCAATTCAATCTTTATTGTGCAAATGTCGTTACAAGGATATGCAAGAGTCTGCATGTATTTTCAGCATCATTATCATAATTATCATCACCACCTGAATTCTCACAATTATCATCTGGCTTTTCTGATTCTGAACTTCCCTTTCCGTTATGAACAAAGTGTATTCACATACATATATTTGGGGCGGGGGGGGGGGGTGTCATCATTATCATCATCATCATCATCATCATCATCATCATCATCATCATCATCATCATCATTTTCATCATCATCATCATCACAATTATCATCTTACTTTCATGATTCCAAACTTCCCTTTTCATCATTATTATCTTCATCGTTGTCATCACCATTGTCATCATCATGACCATCCCATTTTCATCAGTTTACAATTTGCTATATGTTTACTTTTTGATACAGAGGAGCTCTGAAGTACTACATCAAGGCCCATAATCTAGCCATCAAGGACCTGTGCCAGGCCATAGAGCTGGACACCACCTGTTCCCTGGCCTACTTCAACAGGGCTGTATGCTATCACAGCATAGGAGACTACCAGAAGGCTCAAAGGGACTATGGAATCGTACTCATGCTGGGTGATGAGAACTCTTTGAAGGTACATGTAGGAACACTCCTCTTCCACTCTTGTTTGGACTGCTTTTGCTGTTGTTGTTGTGTTGTATTGTTTTTTTTTTTGTTATTTTTGCTGTCGTTCTTGTCATAGTCGTTGCAGGTACTGTTTTGAAAATTCTGATTTTTTGTTGTTTGTGGATAGTCCTGCATAATTTGAATAAATCTAATGAGTAGAATAAACACCTTGGCAAAGAATTAAAGAAGCCCGTCATGACATTCAATGACAGTGCCATCTCCTAGTTCTTTATGACAACTGTACCACCCTACCTATTATTTCACTTATGAAATAGGCAATTGGCAATTTTGATTTGTCTCTGGAAGTCCTTAACCCATTCGTGACAGAGGTCCACATTATGTGGTTTGGCCTTATAACCTTTGATGCAGAGCCCTAGAAATCATTCCAAATACATGAGTAGAAAGAGCAAAAATTTCTACACAAACTGTGCCCATTTGGTTGCGTCAATATTTTCTGTTCGATGTTGAAAATTTTTATAATGAAAATAAGCATCAAAATCCTTAAATTGGCAATGCAATGGAAATTTTAAAATCACCATTTTTCCCCTGCAAATTGGCAACTTTTTGAATTCTCTCCATACTTTTTGCCAATTTATATTTATTTCAGATACATGACTTTTTATTTTAAAAATGTAGCAATAAAAGAAAAATTTTGGTGTTGCCAATTTGGAGAATAAAAGCTGATCAAATTAGGCTTTAAATAATTCCTGTCACGAATGGGTTAAACAGAACATAACAGAAAATAACATTAAAATAAAAAAGAAATTCAGGTAAAACTCCTGCCCATCCTGTTTTATGTTGTTCCTGGTGGAGAGAAGATAAATGTTGTATTTGTCCACAAAGCAAGTCTGATGACCCCTGAAATTTTATCCCATTCGTGACAGGAATTATTTAAAGCCTAATTTGATCAGCTTTTATTCTTCAAATTGGCAACACCAACATTTATATTTTATTGCTACATTTTCTTTATAAAACGTAATGTATCAGAAATGAATATAAATTGATAGAAATTATGATAATAATTCAAAAAGTTGCCAATTTGCATGGGAAAACAGTGATTTTAAACTTTCTATCACATTCCTAATTTAAGGATTTTAATGCTTATTTTCCTTTAAAAAAATTTCAGCATCAAACAATGAATATTGATGCAACCAAAATGGGCACAGTTTGTGTAGAATTTTTTGCTCTTTCTGCTCATGTATTTGGTATGATTTTTAGGGCTTTGCATTAAAAGATATTAGGCCAAACCACAAAATGTGGACCTCTGTCACGAATGGGTTAAGGAACATCACAGCGGGGCCTAATCAACAACCACCTGTCGGCTGGCAGTATTAGAAAATGGGATGTGGAAGAAGTGTTGATGTGTATTGTAATATAAATGATGCCTTTATCTCCTTATTTATCACTATCCTATGTGTAGGTGCTGATAAATAGAGGGCTGATGTACTTTGCACAGAAAGATTACAAAAATGCTCGGGATGACTTTTCACAAGCAGTAGAGGTGAGTGAAAAATTTCTTCCACAAAATGTGAATGTCTGAAAATATGAGCGTTTCTAAAAGTGAATGATTGCTAAATACAACCTCAGCCAAAACTTGAATTTTGGGGATCAGATTGAATAAATTTCTTTTGTAGATAAGGTTACCTATAACTGCATGCCAAGTTAAGTAGGTGCATACCATGAAAAGAAATGTCATGAAAGGAAGCTGTAGTATGTTACCTATGACTTATCGCAGAGATAGAAGGGACATTAAAGGGAAAGTCCACCCCAAAAGTTTCACTGTTTCAATAAAAGGAGTTAAATTTGAACAGCATTTTAAAAAAGAAATGAGCAAAATAGGTCAAGGAATAAGAAAATTACACTCATTTACATTTTCTAGTAAATTACTCTCAGCTCTGCAAATTGGCAGCACTGATGACATCATATGCGAGCAGCTCTCCATTCACTTTGTAGATGAAATTTCACATTTTCTCAATTTTCTTGGAAGTTACACATTTTCTAACCACCGTAGTCAATGTATGTTCAGAAGAATTGCTTTTTACATAACATACTTTGACTATGGAGTGAGAAAATGTGTAACTTCCAAGAAAATTGAGAAAATGTGAAATTTCATGTACAAAGTGAATGGAGAGCTGCTCACATATGTCATCAGTGTTGCCAGTTTGCAGAGCCGAGAGTAATTTACTAGAAAATGTAAATGAGTGTTATTTCTTAATCTTTGACCAATTTTGCTCATTTCTTTTTTAAAATGCTGTACAAATTCATCTCCTTTTATTGAAACAGTGAAACTTCTGGGGTGGACTTTCCCTTTAATGCCATGACAGTAGTCTAGCCCATTACCTTTCATATCTCCAGTCAAATGTTTAAATTGCTTGACTATCATATCTCTAAAAATCATCTTATCATTTCTTCATATTACAGGTTAGCCCAAGAGATCCCAAGATCAGACATACATTAGGTCTGTGCTGCCACAAGTAAGTTTTGTGTCTCATATGGTATAGCCTTAACTTTTTGTGATAGGAAAAAAAAAGGCTCCATTTTCAATTTTAAAATGTATTTATTTTACACATACACTTGTAATATGTTGATGCCATATTGATTATTGAGGCTGCAGCTTCAAATAATTTTGCAAAATGATTAGTCATACGTCACAGAATGTTGCTGTCAATAGTTTTCAGTCTTTATATTTACATGAATTGCATGACTTTCAAATAAAAAATCTAGAAATAGAAATGACTGTTTTTGTTTAGCATTAAAGGGTTCAGTTATACAGGACATTGTAAATCTTTTTTATGCCTCCGCCCACCGTAGGTGAGTGCAGGAGGCATTATGTTTTCGGGTTGTTCGGGTCTCAAGGTCAAAGGTCAAAGGTCATAGAGGCCATTACGTACATAAAAATGGTTTATTCTCGCGATAACTCAATAACCATTTGACGAATCAACTTCAGACTTGGCTCATGGATGCATATGGGAGGGACAATGATCTGATTAGATTTTGGGGTCTAAAGGTCAAAGGTCATAGAGATCATTATATACATGAAACTTGCTTGTTCTTGTGATAAATCAACAACTCTGACAGTTCAACTTCAAACTTGGCTCATGTATGCATATGGAAAGTGCAATGGTCTCATTAGATTTGGAGGTCACAAGGTCAAAGGTCAAGGTCACAGATGTCATTGTATAAATGATAATAAATCAAAATGAATATCCCATATATTTCTGATCTGGCAATGGCGGAGGCATAAATTTCGACCGCGCACGGTTGAGGATTCATCTAGTTTTTCTCTCTCTCTCTCTTTCTGATGATAATGATAGGGAATATTTGTATCATGCCGTGTCTATCAGAAATGATGCTCCTTGCCCCACTGGAGAGATCAGTCTAATTGTGGGCATATACATGTTTACAGTCAGTATTTGGAAAGCCAGTTCAGTGTTTAATCCGATTGTCTAGAGCTATTTTTACAGGTCATATTAATAATAGAATAACAGAAAATTGACTAACAAAGCAAAAATTACTCATTGATTCAACACAAATAATAAATAAATACAAAGTATATCTGCAATCTGCAATATTTAATATTATGGTGGAAAATATTCTGCAAATATTCTAAACTTAATTTCTCTCTGTGTCAGGTTGAATCGGTTGGAGGATGCAGTAGCTATCTACAGCAGTGCCTTAGAAGTGAATCCTTACTTCATTGATACCTACCTGGGAAGGGGAAATGCCTTCATGGACTACTGTCATCCTCAAACAGTCCTTCTGGCCAGGTATATATTGTGTACATACATTTCATGTTTATTTTGGGAGGAGAGATTTGAAGGAACAAATCATAAAAGATAACAGTTTTTATATCTTTAGAAGGCTCAGTCTTGTTAGAAGGTATGTAATCACGCACCCCCTGCCTCTTCAAAAAAAATAATAATAATAAAAGAAAAATAAAAAAGGGAAAGGTGATATTGCATCAACTTTTATGATAATATGACAGTTGATTAGTCCCCTTAAGTTGTAGAAATTAAAAGCTGCCTGCAATTACAAAAAAGCAGGCAGCTTTTAAAATAAAGATGTGGTAGTTTCTGGTGAAGAAGTCCTTACAATTCATATAGTGTTTAGCCCCTTTTCCAGTTAATAGTGTGGTTGAATACATACTTTTTCTATCATTCTACAACTATCTGAGTCAAATTTCTTGTTTCTGCAATTTGTTCAAATATGCTTCTATTCTACAAGTCGTAAATTTTTTCCTGTATCCTCAAACACTGCAGTATCAATAGTTGCAAGATTCAGTACCATAAATGAGAGGTTCTTTGTGCTAACTTCTTTTTTGTATGATTGCAGGCGAGATTACCAACGTGCTATCCTACTTGAGCCTGAGTGCCTGGTTGGTCGAGTGAACCTGGCTTACAACATGCAGATCAGTGGAGCCTACAAGATAGCATGGAACCTCTTCACAGCTTGCCTCAAACTCAATCCCAGTATGTCTCATCCAAAATTGTAGATTTTAGGGCCTTTGTACTGATTGTATTATATTTCTTATTGTATTCATTTGAGAAACGTCATTCACATAGTACGTACATGAATATTCTGTTTACAGTACATAGGCATAATAACAATATGTAGAAAGGGAAAACGAAAGAAGAAATCATGGAATTAAAAAGTTACATACGGATAACAAACAAGGAAATGGTTTTACATATCAATTTGAAACAGAAACAAGACAAAATTTATGATGCCTTCAGAATTCAATTGTATATGATTGTACGTGTATGTCAGTTTCACATCTAGTATATTTATGTATATTTGATATATTTGTTATTTTGGGGTGTTTTTTGAGTGTTTGTATCTAATGAAAACCAGTCTTGATAGATGAATATAGATGATACATATAACTGAGTAAAGAATTGTATACAAAAATATTCTCGAACAAGTGACATCAACTCAGGCTGTTAATCTCACTTGCTTTTACATCTTCCAGATTACCGTCCTGCCCTTGAAGGGCGTGCCATCGTCTCCCTTCAGATGAGTGACCGGTATGCTGCCCTCCTAGACATGAACAGCGCCCTCCGTATCGGCAAGTCTGCAGAGCTCTATGTGAACAGGGGTGTGGTCAATCAGTTCCTCCAAGACCACGAAAGCGCCATGAATGATTACCAGGCTGCCATTAGGAAAGATAAGAGCTATGCCTTGGCATACTTCAATGCAGCCAATCTGTACTTTGGCAACAGGCAGTTCCTTCAGGTACAGCATTCATTTATTCTAACAGGAAAATTGCCATTGGCTGTTTAGTGAAAGGATACATATTTGTGTGTTACCTAGAATCTTTTATACGCAGAGTGTTCTAAAGGAATTAGTTGATTAATCCTCTGCATGCTTAAGTGGTTTAAAGGGTTGGTTATTTTACCTGACTGCTAAGAAAGCATGTGTATGCTTGTTAGTAAGCAACCAGGGGAACGACGGCTTTAAGTCCCCTCTGAAGGACTTGGTAATGAGGATTAATACCTTGCCAAATGGCATTAGCGCATCTGCTTGATTTTTAACCCTGGTACTCCTGGTTACAAGACCACTGCTCTGCCATTGAGCCACAGTGCCTCCTGAAATATAGGAGACATTGCAGTTATAAAGCATTAATGATTGCCAAAATTTGGTGAGAATATTTTGTCCAACAAATATCAGACTTCAGACTTAAGCTCTTTATTATCTGAAGTCTGATATTTGTTGGGCAAAATATTCTCACTAAATTTTGGCAATCATTAATGCATTATGACTGCAATTTTTCCTTTCCTTAAACTTTCCCCAGCAAGTTACAGGATTATGATTTTTGTTTGATCGATCAAGGATGCACATACCTTTAGAATATTTCTTCAAGATGAATAACTCTTGCATGAATTCGATATTTGAAGATTTGTATCAGCTTTAGAATTACTGAAATACATTTAATTTGCTTTCTGTTTTGTCACAGGCCTTGCAGTATTATGACAAAACCCTGGAACTGAATGGATCAGATGAATCAGCGCTCCTGAACCGGGCCATCACTAAGGTATTCTATTTTCCCTTTGGATATGGATGTGTAGAATGCTATTCTTTGTCTAAATTGTATATCTTGAGGAAGATAATTTGTACAAAGCCATCAGTCACTCATATTGCTCCTTCTCTTTGTATATTGTAATGACTTGTTTATGTATGAAGCAAACTCCTGCAAAAACCCAGTGAGGTTTTTGGGCATAAGTGAATGGTATGAGAGGCGGCAGCGAAAAAAGATGCCAAGACAAACATTATCTTTTATAACCTCCTGGCAAAAAGGTGTATACCAATCAAATTCTTTTGAAGTTAGCGCAAAATATGACATTACCACTTTGTCTGCACAACTTTTAATCTCTTTGATTTGAGCTTGAAGTATCATTGATGCATTAATGCAGATCTCATGCTCATAACTGACTGCGCCATATGTGAACAGTAAAAAAAAAATGTTTAGGGTTGCCGCTGGGTGTCTGAATGAGTTTTAAAAGGATAATATGATATAATATTTGAGGGGATAAACGCAATTTCTTGAGTTTATTGTGAAGTACGTTTGTTCAAATTGATTGCTAATGCTTTTCTCTTTATACATGTATATAGGTGCTATATCATTTTATGTGTAATAATTCTTTGAAATGTTCACTGATAAAGATGGTTGGAGGTAAAGCTTGAATTACAATTCCAAAGCTACATGTGTTCTGATTATCAAATTTTTTCCTGGTCATCTCTCCATCTTAGGTGTTGATGAGAGATAGCAAGGGAGCTTTGGAAGATTTCTTCAAGGCTGTCAAACTCAGTCCACTCTCGGCTCACCTGTACTTCAACCGAGGAAACCTCTACACCTCACTCAAACGATATGAATTGGCCGAGAAAGACTACAGTGAAGGTTGGTACTGAACAGTTTAGACTGATTAGAATTTTTAGAAGTTAGATCGACAATGCACAGACCGTAATATAAGTCTAACCTATTCTGTGCTGAATCCAACTGTATTTTAAGTTTTATTCGTCAAATACATCCACTTATTCATATTTGGAAGAAATGTTTAGTACTGAAAAAAAAAAAATTTGAAATTTTCCTGGAAAAAAAAGGAATCTTAAATTACCAAATGCATAGTTTTTTCAGTGATGTGAAAATATGGTTTCAAACTTGTTTTTGAAAGATAAGAAATGAATAACATGAGAATGTTTTGATGGCTTGCAATACATTGAAGTACAGGGGAAACTCGGTATAACGAGGTCGTCGGGACCGAAGGGTTTTCCTCGTTATAGCCGTTACCTCGTTATATCAGAACAAACAAAAAAGTGTATGTATGGGACTACATGTACATACATGAATGTACAGAGGTCTGCTGCCGCTACTTATGAACTCATTTTGCAGCTACAGAGACATTGATAATAATATCATCCTCTGATCTAGCTGATAATATTCTGGATAATATTAGAAAATGTGTTTAAACTACTAATTTCAGACGCCAAAATTACCGATGACATGAAAGTTCATCGCACCATCGAGGTTGCCTGTTCTGCTATATGAAAAAAAAAAGTTACGCACTGTACTATGCTACAAATAAAAACACGTAATCTGCGTGCATCGGCCGCCCAGTTGAGCGAGCTGGGACTTGTTTGTGCCAGTAGCAGTGTCGTTATCTCTGCTGAATGGTTTTAGCAAGGGGGGGGGGGGGGTTGTTGATAAAGCTGCAGTGAAATTTGCTTGCTCGTTATAACGGGAATGATTATCAATGTATTTCTTTGTTTAAGGGGTTCAGGATTTAGCTCGTTATAGCCGATATCTCGTTATAACAGGTTCATGCCGCCATAGACTTACACGTAAGTAAATTTGGGACCGTGACAAAACCCTCGTTATAGCCGTTACCTCGTTATAGCCGAGCTCGTTATATCGGGATTTGCCTGTAATGCAAAAGAGAGGAAAAAAAAAACTTCGCACAATTATGTCCTTCTAGGAGTGTTAGAGAAATTTTCACTTTCCTTCATCTCTAGCCCTGAAGTTGCAGCCTGATGACCCACTGGTTCACAAGAGACGAGCAGAGGTCAGGGGTCGCCTAGGAAGGAGGAAAGAAGCCATTGCAGATTACAAGAGAGCCATTGAAATTCAGAGCAAGAAGCATTTGTGAGCATGTCTATGAAGATATCTCTCCAGTAATGATTGGGAACAATTGATTATTAACTAATGTGGAGGAATTCCAACAAATTATAGTATTGTATTGGAGTGAAAAGAGCGAGAACTGCTTTTCAGAACCGTCTTCTCTTTCGACACGACACCTAGAAGTGAACATCACCTTGATTTTTATTAGTACTAAAATGTGATCTCTCCAGTTGCAAAAATATCTTTGAAATGTGATTTTACATCCCCACAAAACCTCTATTGGAAGGAAGTATCAGACATCAGTGTACCTCGTTTAGTTTTTACTATATGTTGCATTCAATGGACACCTATTAGAGTTCTGCATCATTTTCAATGCACACATGTAGACCAGTTTATTCTCCATGTACAGCACAGGCATGTTAGATTTATGCTAGGAAATTGCCCAAAGTTGCCTTTTTTCCGGCAGTATTTAAAGGCTACTTGGGATCACGAATCAACAAAATGGAAAAAACTTTTTTTCTAGGTTTGTAAGTTGTCATTGGTGATGTTGGGGAATCTGGGCCCAGTTTCATTAAAACTTATCAGTAACAACAGTCAAATTTTCTATGACAAACTTGCTCTTAGCCAATCAGATGCAAGGATTTCAGTAGCTTATAACAGTTATTGCAACTTGTTATCAATAACAAGCTTTATGAAACGGGGCCCTGGTGATTGTTGAGGTTTATTTTATGTACTTCCTCTGGAATGATCACTGGAAATTTTGTGATACAGAGTAAAAGCATCAGAAGACATTCCTAACTAGCCAGTTTATTCTGGTAAAGAAAAAAAATATGTTGAATGGCTTCAGCTAAATACTAGTTTGAATCCATGTCCTGTATTTTCTCGCTCTTTGTGCTGCATTTGGAAAATCTGTTTTAATGTCTTTGATTTTTTAGGGGGGGGGGGCATGTGTTAAAGATTGAAGATTGTTGAGGGGTTTCTAAGTACCAACTGTAAAGGATGTTTGACTGGTGATTTACATTGATCCGTCCAGTACATACGATACTGGTGATTTACATTGATCCATCCAGTACATATGGTGATGAAATTGTTCAGTTTGTAAATATAAAGCTTTTATTGCATGATATGTGAATAATAATACATTTGTTTATAATTCTGAAATTATTTTAGTCTTTTTTGAGTACATGTACTATGAAATAAAAAGAGAAGAAAGAAGACATCAAGAATTTATCAACATTTATTATGAATGCACAATATCAATGGAATTTCAGCAATATGGGAAAAATTTCTCCTCATATGCATGTCATCATGACATAGGTCTCTACAAAAAGCATACTATTTGCAAGGTGTAATAGTAGCCTTTTATATCTGGGATGAAGATTGATGTTGTCCAAGCAAACATGACCTATATATAGCACAAAGTCTGTTATTCAATCATCCAAAAATAAAACAAATTACTAGTATACTGTGCAATTGTAATATCAGGGACCTCTTAGATGTGTAATTAGCTTTTGAAAAAAAGTGGAGTACTGGTCAAAACTACATTATTGAGTCATTATTAAGAGAAGTTAGTAGCCAAGTAGGGTAAAAAAGAAATAAAAATTTTGTACAGCAAGGATTAACAAAAAATGAGCCAAGTAGTAAATTGGTATGTGCATGAATTATTGAATATTACTGAATATTATTCTTCAACTAAAAAAGCACTAAAGTTTACAAATCATTCCTTTCTGCATTACAACAACTCAAGAAGCAAGGATCTTTAATGCAAGAGGTCCCTGAATTACTAAAACAAATATAACACCATCAACCCCCCCCCCCAAAAAAAATAAGTAAACATTTTATGAAGGTTGCTTTGCAGTAAAGAAAAGTGAAGAGCACTGATGGAAGAAAGTTTGAATGAAATTAGACGAGTTACAAGATGAGAATTCAAAGCTGTGATGATAAAACAGTGAAATTTTAAACAGTTAGAATAATGGCATTATGCTGGACAACTCTTCATTTGATTCAACTTACAAAACGACTAAAATACGATAAAATATTTAAAATTTGAAAAATACAATTTTTCAAAATTACCTGTGATTACTGATACTATCAATTGATAGATCTTTGATATAGTTTATAGGCACAAAAAGATCAGTATCATTTTTTTGTTTCATACATCTATAACAAAGTGACATGGACTATCTGTCTCCAAGTATCTGATATCATTAAGTACAAGGATTGCAGGATTGTTTACCTTTTGTTGGTTTAAACTAATGACATTCTTTACCACTTGTTTTTACCAACATAATAATTTATCTGAAATATGAGGGGGGGCAATACTTTACAATGTAATGTAAATATACCCAATGCACCAATTCAGATTGAAATTTCAGTTTACACTGTACATGTAATTTCATTCAAACTTTCACCATTTACATGTATGCTCCTCTGAGTTCTTGTATTCAATCCAAGCAACCTATTAGAAAGATTGAATTAGCCTTTCACTCTTCATTTTTCACAATGTGAAACCATGTGTCAATAGATCACAAGTTTACAGTCTACTTCAATATGGGACATGAAGCGAAGGAACATTTAATGAAAATATTTGGCCCATTACTTAATGTCTACCCCACCCCATGAAACATCATTCTGCATCAAACGGAAGAAAATTGTCTTCAAGACGTTGAACAAGAACAAGTTACGATGACCAAATATATAATTGTAATAAATTTTAAGCTTCAAAAGCATTATGTTTTATGAATGCATTATATCAGTGAAGCAGAGAGAGAGAGAGAGAGAGAGAGAAAACTCAAGCAAACTATATGAGGGCTTGACATGGAAAGGTGCCCAAGACATTTAGGGCCCCAAAATCTAAAAAAAGGTACATGTACATAGGGTTCAATGCAAACGGGCCCTGAAATTTCAATCACAACTCCCCATAGAAAGGAGAAGTGTCGAGCCCTGCCTAAATTGTGAGTAATCAAAGCATTAATCAAGAAGAATATCACACATCAAGGGTTTCCGCAGACACGTACATTTTAAAGAGGCTCTGTCGTGGGCTTTCATGGGGAATTTGATACCATGGGTGCTTGCCCAGTAACAGGTGTTGTCCATCACTATGAGTTTTATGACCAACAGACCTAATGGTCTGTATATGGGATTCCACCCTTTGCCCCATATGGCAAAGTCATTATCTCACATTCCCTGGCCTGAAAATGCCCGAAGCAGGCCGAAGAATCGTTATGGTGAGACACCTTGTTTTGCTGAGCTCCAGAAATGTAGCTCTATTACAGGTATTACCAGTGATTTTCACAAAGCCTGGTGTCAGCAAATTATGATTCACTCCCCATGAAAACCCACGACAGAGCCTCTTTAAGTTTCATCTTGGTCCAATTTGAATGTACTGGCCTAGCATGCCAGAGACCCACATTATTGGTCCTGTGGGCTGGCCATCTACATGTACAAAAATGTCCCAGAGGATGTAGAAGATACATGCCAGCAGCATCATTGACATTATATCACAATTCCAAACTATGGATTTTCTCTTCAAAGTACTCACCCATGAGACATCAACTAATAAAAACAACATAATTATGTGAATAAATAGCCCTTGATGGTGGTGCAATGAACATGTACACGTTGCATCAAATTGTCACACTCTTCCTGAGATTTCCAACATGTCTATGTCTTAGACGTTGCTCTACTCTCAATATATTAACAGGGATGCCACTTTTCAGACAAAAGTAGGAATTCCTAATTCAGCAATATATTTTCGTCCATAGAAAACACCTTTTTGTGTACAAAAGAGCCCATTTTAGATGATTTTCCTTCTTTTTTTTTAATCAATGCTAAGTGGCATCCCTGTATAAAGATACTGTGCCATGGGTGGCAAAGAAAACCCCACTGTTAGAATTATGAGTTTAGCATAAGATTTTTATTTCTAATTTTGTACTTTTGAGTGAGAAACTGATGTTCTATCACCAAATTTAGCATCAAAATAAAGAATTTCATCAAACTCCAAACTTGACTCATGAATGGCACAAGAAGAGTAAAGTGTTCAACAGCATACACATGTACACGTAGGGTCAAAGTTGACAATTTAACTACTTGCATTTGTACCCCTGCAATCAATCAGTTTTCACATACATACGGTTTGATTATCAACATGTTTCAGTTTCTGCCCCCCCCCCCAACCGACAAGCTGTAATCTTGAACGACCTTTCACTCACTACACAATATCAAACCTTGTATTATACCAGTATGACCTACATACATCTTATTGCAGTATACTACATACAAGTCATGTATCACATCCAACAATATCAATCTTGGTTTTGTATAGTATGTGTTGACTGGTAAAAATTACAAAACCAACACTGCAACATTGTCAAACACATATTACAATGTATTAAATAACAAAAATACTAACAAAACATGTATGCATGAAAAGTTGCAAGTATACTTTTGTTTTCTTTCCATTGCCATTGGAGATGCTCAACCGGAATTACATGAAACATATATAGCGAAATATGGAAAGCAGTAAAAAATGCCTCAATTCCATCCCCTCCCCTCCCCCAGTGCTACTTCATAATTTCAAACGAAATCATTGATTGTGATGGTGTTATGCATTCAATAGCCTTTGAAATAACAGAGAAATTAGATTAAACTGATGATCAGGGTGTCTTGTCTAAATTATTGTGTTGCTACTTCCTTCCTTCACTTATTTCCCTTTCCTGCACAAAATCAAATTTCACCTTGAGATACAGGTAGTTTTCTCTGGTCATCTTGTAGATGATACCTCAAATCTACCCTTTTTGCACTGTAGCCTGAATTGCTTAACTTTAAAATTGGAAATTTTTAATATCACATTTTTATTCTGATCTACAGTTTTTTTATTCTTCTTTTCCTTATTATACCTTGAATATGAAAAAGAAAATACAGTGATAAGGAGCAGTACATTCACGAATGTCTACTGTTCGACAGTCGCTGTAATTCAGATTCAATTGGATATTCAGAATTCCATACAATGAGATTGATTCATATAAAAATACTATAGATGCAGGGATGGCAGGAAGGATACACGACATTCAACACCTGAAATCTTGCCAATCTTACATATTGCACTAAAGCGACTGTTTCATTGGCTCACTTGAGTACCCAGATAGTGGCGCTCCCTCAAAAGCACACACACACAGCCTCGTGCATAATAAGTGTCCTGGCCAGTTCCATTCGAGGTTCCGTTTCTCACAGTAATAAATAACACAACATAGTGGCTATTTTTCATCTGCCTCGGTCCAGCGAAAGCAGAAGAACCTTTTCACCGCTTGCGTTTTTTCCGAGGCACGCTATCCTCACTACTGTCCGAATCCGAGTCACTTGTTCCTGATGAGTCGTCGGAATCTGAGTCTTCTTTTGAGCTCTCGTTGGATTCTCCATCGCTTGACTCATCGGAGGAAGTGATGGTGGAGGAAGAATCGGAATCGATGGTCCCAGAAGATGTTTCATCGCTCTCATCACCGGAGCTGCTGTCACTCTTGGAGTTGTTCTCTGGCCTGGAAGCACAAATTAACCAGAAACAGATAACGGAACAGTCATAAATAGTAGCTACATTTATCATCTTAAGTGTGCACATATCCATCCCAACAGGGATGTCCAAAGCACAGGTCTACAGAATATCCCTACAGGTGTATTTAGGCTATCAGTATTATCCAGACTTTATCAGGGATAAGGACGAAAACCATACAAGGAACAATTTTCAGCAAGGTATCAATTTACTACACTTGGATGGAGAGTGGCCGATCCAGAAATGCAACAAAAAAGTCCTTGTCAGAAGTGAGACCATGGAAATCATGCCAGTATGTTAAAACACCTTAAAACAAATACAAATAGCTGACAGAAAACTAAGGTGGCTTTCTAAACTATGACCTTTGTAAGAGCAAATCACATTCTTCTCATATCAACCCACTGAACATGATTTGATTTCAGAAAAACATATATTTTCCATAGGCACTTACCTGAGTTATCTCAGGCACAGAGTACAATGGGTATTTCTATTTTCATCCTGAAAATACTACTATAATGCTAAGCAGACCATGCACAATATCATCAAAATATCATCTGATTTTAGGGGGAAAATGCAAGATCATGAGATATAAACTATAAAACCAGAGGACTCTTCTTGACAGAGGGTTGTGTGAGCATACGAATAGTCAATTTTAAACGTGTGAATTTCTATGTACCTTCCAGAGTTCCACACAAAGAAAAAGTCTTCATAATTGCAAATTATCACAGTGATGTCACACCAATCACATGGCTCTCTACACTATCATGTAAATTTGGAATTTCCTGTCAGGAAAGACCAAAATAAAATGACCCAAAGATGCCTGCCAGTGTTGATTTTACCATCCAAATGGTTTGTAATTTCATATCTTGTGATGTTGGATTTTTTTCTAAAATCAGATGGCAATGGCAATTGGATCATAAAATGTTTTTGTGGGACTTCAGACCATTAATCTAACCTTTTAGCTCCTTCCTCCTCCTCTTTCTGCTTCTGCTTTAACTTCTTGTTGAGGGTTGATATCCTAGATGGCCTGTGGACATACTTTCTCTTTCCTGTGCATTCATAGGTCCAATGACCCATCTCTAAGCATTTCTGACATCTGACATTTTCCTTGTTTTGGCTGTTGAAAAAAATTAACAAAATTTACCAAAATTATTACCAAGAAGTAAAGTTTACCAAGCAAAAGATTGTGCAGAAATAACTAAAATAAACTAAAATAGTAGTTAATAAAAAAATCATACATGTTTTGTAAAACGATTTTTAAAATGGTGTTGGATGCACAATGGCCAGGAGAAAACGTATTTTTTTTTTAACATGAACATTTTCACAAAATTTGGCATACATGTACATGTACAGTGTATGGCAAATTAAGTACGTAGCATATGTGTGCCACTACATGCAAGAGTGCAACGCTGCACCACTCTTTTGCCCGTGGCCTAGACTAACGGATGTAGACCTAGGTAAACTGACAATACCGGAGGTTGTCCTACTGAAATAGAAATTAATCAAGCAGAGGAATCAACAGCAAGGTAGGGACAAGGGTCTCATTTACTCTCAATCAATCAAAAGTCATGATTTTTATTATGAGGAGTAGAATTTAGATTCTAATG
>CM057161.1:22008915-22138133 GCA_029962745.1 Echinometra lucunter | reverse complement strand
TTGTGTACAAGCCTATGGGTATAGGGTGACAAAAAAATGTCGCCAGAGTCAGGACACGCTTTTTTTACTGCCTGGATACACAAAAAATGTGCACCAATCAAATTTCTAAAAAGTTAGCGTAAAAATTGTTGCCATGAGATTGTTTTGACAATAGCTCTCTTATTGAGAGTTGACACGTTAATGCGCGTTCATTAGCATATGTGGTGACACAAAGTCCCACCATGTGTGAAGACGAAACAGTGTGGCACCACAGTATGTTACCACACTGTCGCATCATGTGTGAAAGCACCTTAATGGTAGAAAAAGAAAATTACTCCCTAATAAATGCACTAATACACTAGTATAATATTTTATCAAATTTCAGACATGATATACACAGTTTAGCCAAGAATTGCAAATTATGTGCAGTGTCCAGATGATTCTTAGCTACAATGGCATATCGGGTATAAGACCATCCCAATATTCAGTGATAAAATACTGTCAAAAGACAGTAAGATCCAACCTGTATTCATTTTGTTTCCAGAAATTTAATCTTAAGTCAAGCCAAGGTGAATATTTATGTCATCACTTCTGGACAGACTCTTTCTTACCTCTTGCCTTTTCCTTTCCTTTGGCAAGAGCTAAATCATCTTAAATAAGGTCATGCAAACTGCTACACCTCCTAACAGTACAGCAGGATTTATCAGAGGAAGTTGAGAAATATGTTGATCTTCTTCCTGGGATGCGGACTGCAAGGCTATTCCTATTTTGGCCTTCCATCTGTGGTTCCATCAGAGAGGAGCGTGTGCTGCCAATCGTCGAGAGAGCATCGTAGAAGACCTCGCTGTCTTCATCATCAGCGGATGTCAACGGCAACGGGAGAAGAACACCAGGGATGCTCCTGGAGAGTGTGTGAGAAGGGTACTGGACTTCCTCCAGGGATATGGAGTAACGATAGAGCATGAAAGGGCGCAGGGCACTCATGCGCTGGTCCTGGTCTGGGTATGGGTCTAGACTGCCCGGGAAAGCTTGGTGGAGATGGAGATTGAGGTCTTCATCACTAAAGCTGCCCAGCCACGGAGACTCCAAGGCAAGGGAGGAGGTGTTGGAAGAGCAGCACAGAATCTCCTCTTTGGTCATGGAGTAATGATACTTCCGAATGGAAGAGCTCCGGGAATGGATGGGTAGTGCTGCACTGTCGAATGGCTTAGATTCACCCTTTGGATCTGTTACAAAAATATCTGGAAGAGGAACCAAGTCTTCTTTAGACTGTTCATCATCCTCCTGGTCATCATCTGAGATGATCAAAGCTACATCTCCTTCATCGTCAGTAATTTCAACTGCAACATGACAGTCTGAGTCTTCTTCTTCTTCCCCAACTACCCACTTGACTTTACTATGATCTGCACCCAGTTCACCAAAAGCCCGACTTGATTTGAGGGATCCTGCAACATTTTTTAGTGAATCAGACATACCTTCTGCAGATGAGTCCAAGGCCTTCAGCACTTCTTCCTCGAAATCGCTCACAATGGACTGAATGTCATCCATTCTCGAATCCTCCATCTCCTTCTCTGCTTCCTCCTCTTCTTCTCCATCGTAGACCTCCACGCAACCTTTGAACTGGTGACCCCCGTTGTTTTCCTCATCATCCTTAACGACTTTGAGACATAGAGAGTTGCTACTGAAGATGACACTGCTGCTCCCACGCCCTCGTATCTCCAGGGTTCCTTCCTAGGCTCTCCATGGAGGATGGAGGTCTCTTGCTCTGCCAAGGCCAAGTGTTGGACCTTCCTCCACTCCTCCCAACATCTTTCCTAATCTTCACCATCGGCAGAACTTCACTGGAGGTTTCTTTCCCTTCATCTGATGCTGCACTGTCCACAGACATACATGGACACTTGAAGCAACTGGTCTTCTTCCCTTTGACCGTTGCAATACCACATACTGCTATAAAACAAATCCCTAAAATAGCTAAGACCTCATATAGTGCATCTGCTGTTTCCATGAACATAACGACTGATGCTTGATGCCGTAGATCCTTCGCCTCAACAACAAGACAGCTGATCACTCTGACATTGCCAACCACAGTTACCACACTGTCTTTATCACCAAGAAGTAAGTGAATTGTGGTTTAAATTCAGATTTTATGACAAGTCAAAGTTCTATTGCACTTCCTCAAGGAATACCAAACAGTCCTATCCTTCGCATCAGAAACTACATGTAAATAATATATTCATGTACATGCACATAGCCAAGCTGGATAAACGTGTGCTACGTTGGATGATATCTCAACAGTTTTGCAGATGCTTGTCCTAACCAAGTCACAGAAACATACAGACATCGGCTTTCATCCACACTCTGCAGCATATCTGGGTATACAATCGAGGAAAAATGTACGAGCTTCCAAGCAGCTTTCACTTGCAATGCTATTGTTAAGTAAACGTAATTGAGAGCACTTTTGATCATGTGGATGACAATGGCGATTAACTCCTTACAACAAAGATGAGTCAGAGAAAGTAGTACTTTTGATAAATGGCAATTAAACCTTCAAAAGTGAAACTAGGTATCATGCAACCTCTATATGTACATGTATTTATACACATCTAGTTGCTTTCTATTGCCTGAAGTGTCATAAAACCTCCTCTTCCATTAAACAGCCACGACACTTCCTGTTAAATCATTTCTCAGTCTTTCCATTCCAGCACAAATGCCAAAGTGCACATTTGTGAAATATCATGGTGATACACCGTACACACTTCCTTCATGTTTAACTTTTAATGAGTAATAACTTGATGTTAAAAGTGTATCAATTACCAAAACTCATATTGCTCTGTATATCAGGGGTTCCATGTCACGATATATACATGATACTAAATTTCAAGTATAAGTTTCGAATGTTATTTCTAGTGGTATATGTGAATTTACTTACACTTTCTTAAGTAAACTTTCAATAAACACAAGGCTATAGGCTATAGCCACATGTCTCACCTGCTTGTGTGTAATCATTCTTGTAGGTAGATTGTAACATTTGATCTCATTTGACCTTGACCTACATACATGACCTTTGACCCCAAATAACACTGAGGTCTCTGCAAGACATGATCTACAATCCAAGGTAGGTTACATATGGGCTTATGGTTCAAAAGTTACCAACCCCAGTAGAAACTTGCAGGTAAATTTCAATATCTGACCTCATTTGACCTTTGACATACATACATGACCTTTGACCACAGATAACATTGAGGTCCCTGTATAGCATGCACCACCCAAGTTTGGTTATAAAAGGGCTAGTGGTTCAAAAGTTACTAACCCCAGTAAAAAACTTTCATGTAAATTTCAACATTTGACCTCATTTGACCTTTGAGTTACATACCTGACCTTTGACCCCCCCCCCCAAAAAAAAAAAAAAAAAAAATTGGGGTCCCTGTAAGGCATCTTCCACCCAAGTTTGGTTACAAACAGGCTAATGGCCGCAAAGTTATGAAAGTTTCATAAGCATTACGGACGGACGGATGGACGGCACTAAGGATCCCTTGAGGCTTGTTCCAACATGACGCGACAAATCCCCACAACAAATCCCCGCAACATTTTTAGTGTTCGGATGTGGCACAACAAAATCTCCCCACTTATGTTAATGAATGCGCATTAACACGTCAACTCTCAAATAAAAGAGAGTTTTGTCAAATATTGCGCAGACATACTCATTCTCATGCCATCATATTTTGCACTAACTTTTCAAGAATTGATTGGACCACAGCTTTTTGCAGCCAGGCGACAAAAAAATGTCTCCTGCCTCAGCGACATTTTTTGCCTCATACCCCATAGACATGTGCACTAAATTTCGTATGGATTTATTGTGGATATTTGTCGCCTCATATCTCAACAAGTCTTTAGTCTCCCCCCACCTTGGTGGTTCAACAAAAACTGCTATGGTCCTCCTACCCTCCTCCCCCCCCCCTTTAACAACCGTAACCACATTCTGCTGTGACAAAATACAAGATCCATTAATTTTTTACCATGTTTATTTAAAAACAATGAGAACAATTCTTTGCTCCTCCCAAATCCTTATCTCTCCCAATTTGTGCTGCAATCTTTATTCTATTAATCCCTTCTGTGCTCTACCAGGCAAATTTCATCCAATCATAGGAGCACTGATCAATGCACTTTTACGAAAGAAGGGCTTCAATTTTTCTTCTGGAAACGGACACCAGTACCTTCATTGCGAAGTCTATTCTACTGAAAAATATTTTATACCTAATTCAACAGTAAAATAAAGCATCATAAACACAAAATAACTCATAAAATTTATTTATTACAATTATTTCAAAACTCAGTGGCACAAAGAAGGTGTTGCATGTAATTTGCAAAAAACTGAGAAAGGATTCTGCAAGCATACCAACCTGCTTTGTATGACGACCTGACCAATGGACCACTAGCTGTGTAGGCAAAGCCAAGCTTGTTTCCAACCTTTTCCCAGTATTTGAACTTCTCTGGTGTGACATACTCTGTGACCTTGAGATGCCTCTTGGTAGGCTGCATGTACTGACCTAGCGTCAGGCAGCTTACTCCCGCTGAGCGCAAGTCTGAAAGTAGAGTCATACTGTACATCATAAGTTTTGTGCGGGACATACGATAATAAGTGTACAGTGTATGTTGCGACCTTAAGGTGTCTCTACAGGGGTTTCAGGTACTGACAAAGCAGCAAGAAACTTACTCCTGCTGAAATCAAATCTGAAAGTAGGGATAAGCAATACATCATAATTCACATGACAGACACATGTCCAGGCAATTCTATGTCAATGAATTCAATGGAAACAGCTTTTAGTATACTCTGAAGTGACTCTTTGTACAGTCCATGTACTGACCTAGCATCAGGCCACTTACTTCTGCTGAGCACAAGTCCGAAGTAAAAACATTCACAAGCAGTACATGATAAGGTACATGTGGGACATACAGGCAAATCTGTGTTAATTGCCATCAGAGGACACAGGTCTGGGTATACTCTGTATCTTTGTGATGTCTCTTGGTAGGCTGCATGTACTGGCCTGTTAGACAATTTACCCCTCTTGAATTCAGTCTGAAAGTAGAGACATACAATACATAATCATCTCTGCTTGGGACATGCAGGCATATCAGGGTAAATACGTTAAGAAGAAACAGGTTTGGGTAACCCTGAGGCATCTCCATGTGCTGATCTAGTATCAGGCAAACTTACCCCTACTGAATATAAGTCTGCAAGCAGAGGCATATAATACATCATAGCACTTTCGCATTGGGATATTTTAGCTATAAAACGTGCTAAACTCATTACATGAAGTCTAATGATAGAATTAAACATTTGGGTATTTTGCATTTGACATGAAGAGAAGAACTATATGTGACCCTCCGCCACAAAAAGACCAATAAGTCGCAATATGAGTTTTAAGTAAACAGCTGAATTAGAGAGCTTGGGGTTGAAAAGCTGATTTTAGGTTTTTATATTTTCTGATTGAGAAGAGAAGGCACAGAAAACAGGATACTGACAGGAAAACTTGAGGGAAAGAGAAGTAGAGGGAGGCAACTCATAAAGTACATGGACCAGTTCATTAGGCTGACTGGCAACAGTAATAACAGCACATTACAAATAACCAGAGATAGAAGTAGATGGAAAGCCTTGATCGCCAATGTCTGGAACAGACAAGGGACCTAGCAAGCAATATTTTCTGATAGTTCATGTATTGATCTACCATCTGACCAAATTTGGAAGTCATCTGTAATGTAGAAATGTGTTTTTTTCTTTTATTCAAAATTACCATTGTGGGGGAATTTTGAAATAAAAGTACACCAGCATGCTGGAAAAACCTTCACATTAATATGTGTACATAACTCGGTAGTTATTCACTCTGTGGCTTTGAAAACCTACAGAAGGAGAGCAGTTTATCTCTTTGGAAAGTATTCCAAAATTGAGCCTAATCTGATAATCCCTTCATAGTTAATGCCAGGGAAATCTTATTCAACCTTTCAATGAGAAAGACAATAGGACACCAGTATGGCACTCCTGAACGGTCACTCATCTCTATATCCTGTTTCTCTTAATTCTGGTGATTAGCCTGTCTGACAAGTTCCCAATTTGAAAGGGTTTGCATGACCTTGACAAGGCATGCTATATATCTATCATAAAAAGGCTTAGAGTCCAAGCTTTCAAACCATGTTAAAATGTAAAAATGTCAAATTTCTGATTTATTGGCTGTATTGTGGTGGAAGGTCACATATGACAGTAGAGAAAATACCAAACAGACATACCTTTGAGTGTTTGAAAGACTTCTTCGTCAGATTCCCCTAACCCTAACATGATGGAAGACTTGGTGAATACATCTGGCTTGACCCCCTTGACATGCTCCAGGACTGATAACGTCTGCTTGTAATTTGCTCTGGGGTCTCGAACAAACCTGTCCACATTGTAAAGCAAAGAGGTGCCATCAAGTATAAGAGAACTTTCACATTTCACGTTCACTTCGAACTATTTTTTTTTTTTTTTTTTTAAATGCAAACATAGAAATATGGGTTGGAAATACTACAAATGCAGATTTCAATCATACTGTTGGTAAAACAATCAATTACTTGACTTTGCTTTAACAAATCTGGCAATTTCTGTTTATAAATAAAAAGTGCTAATGTTCTTGTAAACAAGCACAAAAAAATGAATGAATGCCCATTAAGATATATGTATATGACCTCTCATTACATACATACATCATTGACACCATTCAATCTATACATGTACATGTATAATTCAATAACCTATCGAAATGTCAACGTGAGAGGTGAGATGACAACTTCACGATGTTTCATTTTTAGAACTTATAAGGTAGCTGGTTTTTACTTTTGTAACCTGTTGACTGTCTCCACATTGTGAGCATAAACATCTAGACCTGATACTGCTACCCTCTCCACTGCCTCTAGGTCTCCCCTGAAGTCTGGGGTAAGGCATTCCACCAAGATGTTAGGATTTCTGCAGGAAAAAAAAACACAAGGGGTCGCAGACGATGTATTGATCATTTAAAATGGCCCAACACTGCACAAAACATCCAAAGCAAGTCTATCCAAATCCAATCCATCCATGAGAAAAATCCAGAAAAGCATGGTACTGTGATAGCATCAAATACATGTATGCACGGTGGAAAATATATCACATGAAGTACCCTAAAGTACACTGCATATTAGGTCATAATTTTCTAAGATGTGTTATTCTGACCAATTTCACAAACCGAAATACAGTCCCAAATTTGAACAAAAGGCAAAAGGCAAATATTTCATTTCATGTCATTTCAATGTTGGTTTAGTAAAAATCGAATCAAGATTCCCAGCAATAGTACCAAACTGCACATGATTTAACAATTTTAAAATGATTGAACTATCTTATATTAACACATAATGAAACTATAATCTTAAAAAGTATACTTAAAAGAAAAAAATCTCATAAAATCAATTAGAAATTGGATGAAACATTAATAAAAATTGTTCAAATATAATTAAAAAGGATTTAAAAATTGTATCATCATCTATCAGCATCTTACCACAGACTTATTTCTAAGAAATTCACAACTGTAACATAATTAGTTGTTAATGCCTAGTCATTAATGCCCAGGCATTAATGTCTGTGTATAATTAAGTGAGAAGGAAAGAAAAGGAAAATGGCAAAAGAGGGAGAGGAAGCATGGGAAGAAAAAAAGGTAGGCATAGGAAATATTCATGCAAATCACATGATAAATAAACCAAAATTGTGATAAACTCAAATTATACAAGTGGACTAGGTAAGGGAGTGGACTCCTACATTGCATTCTTTTTTGTTTTACACTTGAATTCAGGGATTTTTGTAGAATTTCTCAGTGATTAAGTACTTTGACATTTTGGGAAAAAGTCTGCACAATGGCAAGTACAAGATAAAGTACAGGTATTTGTAAAAAAAAAAATCAAAGTTCTCTTCTTCTATCCTCTAATGCATGGGTAACACATATGCGAAAGTGTATTGCATGGAGCCCTGGTCAATTGTGGCCAAAATATAACAACAAAAACGTCTAAGGCCCTGTGAGCAAAATATCTCTTATTCAGCACCTCAGGCGTACTCATAGTATTTGCTTACAAGAATGCACTAGGAGTGATAAGAAAACTTACTGTCTTTTAATCTCCCTTACAGTTTCAGCAAAGTGCTCTGACCCTCCATCTGGTAAATCTACAAATTGAGTAAGAAGTGCTTCCATTAACATAGTATTAAAGAAGTATATAAAGTAAGCTCTTCTTAACTCATGATTCAAGTAATATAAAGAGGACTCAATAGTTCAAATAATGTAGAAACTTGGGATGCTTCAGCCTAATAGGCAAACAGGCAGCCCCCAAATGCACAGATTGGGGTACTAATTTTCAATCAAAATCTGAAAGGGCTCCTTGAGAAACTGTTTTGAGTATGTTTCACAGGGCTGTGCAACCATATTAAAAATATGTACATTGCAAATGTAATCTACTAATCTTTTTTTTACTTCAAAGTTTGATTTGTTATTTTTATTGCTTTTTATAATCCAAACAGCGTTCTCGTATATCAAGTTCACTATCCATTCACCTGTTTTGAATTTCAAGAGCACTTGGTATTATATTGCCAGTGGCATAAACTGCCTGTGGCATCAAAACAAATTAACCTGTTGAATACTATGCCTGAAATAACTTAAGCTGGGGTCTATGGGAAATGCTTGTTATACCAAAATTAAATCATGCTCATAGGGTTAATGGATTCTCGATTGTGATCTTACCATCTCTATCAACAGATGTAAGAACAATGTAGTCTACTCCCCAAGATGCTATGGCTGTGGCTGTGTTGACCGGTTCATTGGGGTCAGGCGGGGGTGGTTTCCTTGCTGTTTTCACGGAGCAGAATCTACAGCCTCTTGTGCAGGTATCCCCAAGAATCTGAAAATGAGAGCCACATCATATCAAAACAGAATACGATGACAATCACATTGTCATCACAAAATTGAAATGTAAAAATATGAAGAATGAAAGAGTACCCCAGAGTCTGGATAAGCTTCTTTCTTATGCCTTTTTTTCTCCACACATGCTTTGGAAACATGAAGTACAAGCGGAACAGGTTGAATTTCTTAAGAAATGCACTATTTACATTGTATATATTATTGTTCACTCTTCAATAACAATTTTTCTTTTCAAAATAAGAAATTACATTTTATCTGATAGAACTTAGATATTAATCATTAAACTATTAAACATTTTCAATTATAATAATTTAATGATTATGCATCCAGCTTGTAATAATTATCGGATCTGTGATGCTTTTATTTTTTTTCAAATTTTCATGGTTTCACTGTAAGGTCACTGATTATTTTTTATTCTTTATCAACCTCTCTAAAACTTTTTTCTTCCTCCCTCCCTGTTTTTGTTTCTTCCAATATTCTCTCCTTCTCTTTCTTCCTTTTTCACTTCTTTCTTCATCTTTCTCCTTGACCTATCACTCTCTTATTGTGCATTATCTGCCATTTATGGCGGGAATGTAATCATTTCATCATTGTACATTAATAATACCTTTAACAATATTTTAACATGTTATCTGACCTTCAGTACTGAAAATTTAATCAATGAAGACTATTTGATATAATTTAGTATTTAATTTAATTCACAACTGCAAATTGTATTGATCTAAATTATACATGTTTTCAAATCTCTTTAAAACATGTATAACTCACCATACTGCAAAACATGTCTTTCCAATAAACCACTATTAAATTGAATTGAACTGGAATGAATCATTTATTCTTGTATTCTTTAACACCTTTAATACCTTTAACAATATTTAACATGTTATCTGACATTCATTACTGAAATTTAATCAATGAAGACTATTTGATATAATTTAGTATTTAATTTAATTCACAACTGCAAATTGTATTGATCTAAATTATACATGTTTTCAAATCTCTTTAAAGCATGTATAACTCACCATACTGCAAAACATGTCTTTCCAATAAACCACTATTAAATTGAATTGAACTGGAATGAATCATTTATTCTTGTATTCTTTTCAATGTTACTCTCTTTGTGTCCACAGACAATCACTTATAACCCAGTGATTCAACAGTAGGGTTTCTGAAACTCCCCATACTCACCATAATTGTAGCTGTAGCGGTGCCATGCTCTCCCCCACCCCAGCATTCTCCAATGTTAGGACACTTGGCTTCTTCACATACCTACCGAACAGAATCAGAGAATTCATTCCATTTAAACAATACACAACAGTGAGATATAAACATGGAAAACATTCTTTCTTGATGCTCACATGTGGGGTTAACATGACTTGCATAAGTCCATATTCCAGGTATGCTATAACATGTGATGCAGTAAGTAATAAATTATGGGAAGAAAATACTTTGGACTTGCCGAAGTACAGCTGCCATGCAAGTACAAAAAACAAAAAAAAATGGCTTTTACATCCTTACCGTGTGCAAGTTGAGGTTTCTGAGGTTTTGCTTGATACTACTGTAGCTCTTCCCAATGGGTATCTCTGTCTTCAACCAAGGTGGTAAACGTAGCCTACGAGATGTAATGAAAGTGGAATAAAATGACAAGAGCTTACATCTGTTACAACATATGATTTTTCCATACTTGGCCTTGAACAATGTTACTGAAGCAATTTCAGATTCAGCACATTTTCTATATTTTGTAGAAGCAGCATAAACATAAATAATAGTAACAATTAAATAAATTTATATACACGTGTAGTGCAGTTTATCACTACATGTACATGTAGTGTTTGACAAGTTGAACTTGAATATACGCTAAAATGCATACCCGGGTATGTTTTCCACTTGTCAGTTTTAGAAGTACACTGCAATGATTGCACAAAAACATGTTGAGAGAGTGGCCCAACATTTATACACCAAGTAACTTCTTGAATCTGACGTGATGGACAATCAAAATGTTTTTGATGGTTTGATTCCCCTTTGGTCACCATTTCATGAATAAAAAGGAGACTGAAATTCATTACAATTTTCTCAGGTAATCAGTTGTCCTGAAACACATATCTTCCTGCATGAACATGAACTCGTTTACCTCTTAATTCCCTTTTCTTTCTTGAGGATTCCTTCATATCCATGATTTTCTGGCTCCTCTTCAAAGTCTCCCTCAATAAAATCTGCCAGACTAGGGCCCTTGGCTATCTTCTCCTTCTGTTCTTGGGTGAGGGTAGCATATGTTCTGCGTGAGTAACTGCTTTTAAAACTGGATACAATGGCTTTCCTCTGTGCAGAACAAAGTGTGAAAACATAAAACAGAACTATTTTCATGCATTCTTGTCTGGTTATTCATTTCAATTCAATTCAACATTTATTAGAAATTATAAAATAAACAAAAAAATCAAGACTTACATAGTTCACAAATAGATCAAAGGAATGCAATCAATCCAGTTTTCAGCAAAAATCAAATGTGATACAGGTAAAAGGACAGAAGGAGAACACACATACACAGATGTTACTACAAGAAATGTGTACAAAATAGGAAAGTAAAACAGGAGACCTATGACTGTAAACTGGAAAATAAAATGAGATTGGGTGTAATAGCTAGCTGTTACATATTGAATTGAGAATAATCTGATAATTGTGAATGCGACTTCAGCCAGAAAAAGCAAACACTTGAGTTAGGTTTAGGTCGTCATGCAGTAAATTGTAAACACGCTATATGATAGACTGATAATATACAAAAAATAAGGACATATAATCTAAATCTATTATCATTGTCAATTAATCAATAAGTTCCTCAAGGGTATCATATTCAAAGTTCTAAAAAAAATGCATTGATATTCCTCTTGGTGCTATTATTGCTTAATTTTTTCCAAGGTGGAAGGTAAGTTAGTGGAAGGGTGCCTGCTTCCCTTTTCTCTTTACTAACATTCATGAAAAGAGAAAGTAATAAGGTAATAGTGAAAAGAATTAAAGACACATTCCTTTCAAAGTTTCATGACTGTTTTTCAGTCTCACTCTTTCTCTTTAAAAGTCCATTTCTTCTCACTACATGTACTTGCAACATGTTACAGTGTACACTGACAGAAAATTATGGAATTAATTTTTGGAATCATATTTTCCAGCATTGGCGAGCTGAATTTTCTGTATTTCATTGCTATTTTGGCCATGTTGGTCCCGGTAAAATAAAATGCTGATATTTAGTGAATATTAGTCACTTTTGTGCAGTGGTTTTGCCCCGGGGGGGGGGGGGGGGGGGGGGGGGGCTACTCAGATATATTGGTGTACACATGCATGTCCATGGGTTTCAAAAATACCCCCTAAACAGGTTTTATACTTCGATGAAAAAACACCCCTTAACGAGGATTTTGCGGGTTTCTAATGAAACTAAACCCCCTAAACAGGTTTGAGGTTTGATTGAAATATTACCCCCTAAACAGGTTCGCTTAAAATATGACTCCCTAAACAAGATAAAACTAACCTATATCGGACCAAAATTCAGGATAACCTTGTGCTAACTGACACATTCTTCACAAAAAGCAAACAAACAAAAACAAACTGCAAATAGGCATTGCTTTCTGTTAAATTAGAAAAATTACTATCTATTTCAAACATGTAAGTAGAAGTATGGAAAATTTACCCCCTTAATGTGTTCAGCCACATTAATTAAAAGCACCCATTTTTGTTGAAAGTCAGCGTTTTAGGACCCCTTAACACATGAAAAAAGACCCCTTTTTACGCGTTTTCTTGGACGCACATGTGTACGCCAATATATCTGAGTGTCCCCCTGCCCTGGAGGTGTTGCTAAGTGTTGCTGTGCCTGTGTTTGTATGATTACTATTAATGGAGTGGCAGCATCCTGAGTGGGAACCACTGTTTCTCGGTGGAGCTCTCATCTGCAGCAGTGAAAAGTCCTACTAATAACTTTTTTTTAAAGTAAATAAGATTTTGATAAAATATCATATATACATGCAGGATGCTACTAATGTAAATATGCATCAGATATCCCATTTTTGCGCACCAAATTTGAAGCCAGTCCCATTTCACTGGCAATCGCCGTTTCGTGTAGGAGAAACGAAAACATGAACTTGCACATGTGCCTATGAATATTTATTACGACATCATAGTTTTATCAATGAATTAATGAATACGACTAACGTTAAATACGACTAACATTAAATATGACTAAGTACTTTACTGTATCAATGTTACCCAAATGTTGTGTGTCCGCACAGGTTGTGTATTCGGACAGTCAATTCAAATTTTTAATAAAAGTTTTAAAACAAGAACTATTTCTTAAATTTTCTAGCAGTTGTGATAGCCATTGCATAGTATGCGTACATGCTCCCCTTGAGCCTGAGCGATGGGCCGGAGCTGAGCCTGCCGCGCACAATGAGCCTAGGCCCTAGGGCGGCTGGCCGGCGCGGCCCGCCCGGCCTGTGACTGTGTCTGTGGAAAGAACGATTAACAAGTCGTTAGAGTCATGAGAGTTAGCGTTAACTTTTTCACTCATACGACTAACTACGCCTAGGTCTACGGTAAGTAAAATTCACTATCATTACACCATCACTTCAAACACACATTTGACAAACTCACCGATGACATCTGATTTATTGTAGAAGAAAGATATAATGGCTTCAATGATGCCATTTTAGTTTTTACATAAAATTTTGTTTTCTCGATTATATTGCGTAATGATAAATGGGTGAAGCAAGCTGGCTATCATGCATAGCGCATATACGAGGGATGAAGGTAGCCCAGCTAAATTAATGCGTGAAATTGCCAATTTAAAGAGGGCACAGTGCGCATTGTACCACTGAACTAAAATTTAGTTCAGTGCATTCTACACGTTTAACCCTACCACATTGATCATGTGGACTTACCGGAGGGGGGGGGGGGGGGGGGGGGGTAGGGCACGACGTTAGCACAGAGTCATAAAACATGAGAGAGAGAGAGAGAGAGAGAGAGAGAGAGAGAGAGAGAGAGAGAGAGGGGGAGAGAGAGAGAGAGGGAGAGAGAGAGATGGGGGGGGGATTTGACGGCAGTTTTTTCAAGCGAGTTAGGCTATACTGGTGCTGTAAATAATGCAAATCCAGTTGCTTTCAGCCCAGCATTAGAAAAAGAGAGAAAAAATTCTTGCTTGGTCGCTTCGATCGCTCGTGAAGGAATAACCCTGATAGCAGAGACTGGTAAGAATAACATCATATTTACGTCTTTTTAAAGTCGTGTCATACGTCTTATTTACGTATTATATATACGTCTTTAAGACGATAGTTTGCACCTGCACACGACGTAAAATAAGACGTCATATTTTTACGTCAATTTTACATCATATTGGTTGGAAAAAAAAACCGTCTTTATGACGTCTTTACGACCCAAAGGAAGCTCACAGACTGGTTAAAAATTACATCATAATGACGTCAAGTCAAAGCTTCAAAGCTGGCTTATAAAATATTTTAGAATGTATTCAACATTATGATGTTTTTCTTTGTTTATGTTCTAGCCTATAGATCTTCCTATACTAGCCCTATATCCTAAAATCCTACATCCTATACCTAACTACTAATGCTTTGTATCGACATTACTATATATATATGGGTTGTAGTGTAGTACTTGAAAAAAAAAAAACAGTTAGAAATTACAATTTCTTGATACATTCTGAAATACCCTGCCCATGACATTAACTGAATGGTGTTCAACATGGAAGTACATTGTTCATTAAATCAGCAGTGCAATCATTGAATAAAATGTTAAAATTCAAATGTTATCTCCCTTTTTTTTCACGAAGTTTAGTCATTTCTGGTCATTCATGAATATTCATGAATCACGATCAACTATCACGACGTAAAACTGACGTAAACACGTCATGTTATGGTCTTGAAAAAAGCTGTTATAAAGTGGGAAATAATTGACGTAAAAATACGTCTTATTCCGGTCTTTAAAAAAGACGTTAAAAAGTGGTAAATGTTTGACGTAAAATATATGTCATCTTAATATGTTCAAACAAAATTTGAGAAAATTTTTATATAAAGACGTCATAAGGTTGTCGTAAAATAGTCGTATATACGACATATGACGTGTGGATCAGTTATGACCATCAGGTTCTGCTATCAAGGTTACGGCACTTTCTATACAACTGTTTCACAGTCTGATCTAAGCATCCACTTATTTTTTCTCTGTTTTGTTTTAATGGGGTCAGTAGTGCTCATTTTTCTTTTCTTTTCTTTTCATAGGGAGGAGGGACCCCCTGAATATTTCCTTAATTACTGTTGACCTCACATTTCGTTGTGTAGTTCCAATTAGAAGGATTAGAACTTTGCATTCTCTAACTCTTATATTCACAAAATAGAATTATGCCTATGCAGAATGCATTTATGTCATTTGGCAATTAATCTGCATTTGCCACTCTCCACCCAGGTGAAGATGGGTACGGGCAGGAAGAAATTCCTAAAATGCTTTGAGCACTGAAATTGGTAGTCTAGCTGAGCCGGGGTATAATATTGAGAGCGCCTTGAGCACCTTTGTTTAGTGAATACGTGCGGTGTATAAATATCCAATACTAATTTAATACCTGAAAATTAACTGATTACCTTATTCATTGTATGCAAGGGATACGTAGCGACGGAGCGGAAGATTTTATATTTTTTGAACAGTCAAACATATTTTAGAGCACATTAGGAAAGTCTTCACAATCTGTTGTCCCGATCCGTTGTAGCCTTAACTCATTATTTTCAACATGCACTTTTGTTCGAAATTTGCGTCTGGACAATCCTCTGCAAAATCTCCCGGGGAGCAGCCTTTCAGAGCGAGACATTATTTCTAATATTCAACTATTTTCTGGCACTATTTCCTTTAAAAAATGATTATGTATATCAATTCCATAAATAGTTTGTATATTGATTACTGAAGCACTGAAACTAAAAGGTACCATTTCCTCAGCTCCTTTTTCACCTTTGAAATCTTGAAAGGTGATGTACTTTACTCTTTACAAAGGTATTTATTCCTCCGTATCGATATTTGGAAACTAATAGTGGGCGTCATGATGTACATTAAACTCTTGCTTTTTAAATGTAATTAAAATGACACCACTCTCGCTTTTCAGCTTCGAAATCTTGAAAGGTAGTGTGACTATTCTCACTTTTCTAAGAAAAATGAAAATAAAGTTTCCAAAGGCATTTATTTCTCCCTTCCGTCTTTGAAAGCTTTCGATAGTTGGAAGCTAAATAATGGCGTTATCATGATCATGCACGTTAAATTCTTGCTTTCGAAATTGGATGACACTGCTCGCGCTTTTCAGCTTTGAAATTGTAAAAGGCATTGTAAATGAATACTCTCGATTTTCCAAGAAAACTGAAAACAAAGCTTCCAAACATGCCAAAGTATTTTTTCTCCCTTCTGCCTTAAGAAAATTTCGATATTTTGAATCGTAATGATGCACATAAGATGTTTGCTTTTTGAAGGTGACTGATATGACACTGCTGCTATACTTAGACTAAGATAGTTTGGAAAAAATTGTTATGAATTTTTGGAATTTGAAGTTAGATGACTTCATATACGTGAAAATAACAATAATAAAAAAAGAATCCTTCAAAGTGTGATAAATAGTGGGTGATGGAGCCAGTAATAAATGATAAGGCATGAAAATAAACTTTTGGTCCATTAAATGATCAAATTAGGTAGTTTGTACTTAAAATAGAATTCAAAGTCGGTAGGTGCTTAAATTCCATGAAAAGTGGTAGTCTACCGTCTAAATCGGTAGAGTTGGCAAGTAGTTGATTTTCACCCACTAGTTTGCTCTCAGCCAATCAAATGAAAGGATTTTCAGTAGGTTATAACAGTTGTCAGTAAAAGTCACTGACGAAACTCTTCATGGAACGTTCCCTTATTAATTTCAGGGTAGGAATTGAAAATTTCTTCTTTGAATAAATCGTATGTCTTGGAAAATGCAAGAAGTCGTTTATGATGATTGTTGTAATCTCATTGGAAAAGCCATAAAAAATGGTAACAATATATGGATGTAAAAAATAACGTAACAATCACGTCATATTGTGGTCTTTAAAAAGTTGTTAAAACGTGGGCAATAACTGACGTAAAAACCCCGTCTTATTCTGGTCTTAGAGAAGACGTAATAAAGTGGTAAAAAGTTTGACGTAAAATATACATCATATTATGGTCAAACAAAAAGTGGGGAAATATTGGTCATAAAAAAAGACTTTGTATTGCCGTCGCAAAATAGTCATCTGTACGACGTATGACGTGTGGACCAGCTTGAGACCATTTTATGACGTCTTAAAGGTGAAATTCAAAGAAAATCCCGGAATAGGGTTAATTATGTATGGATGGAAACGGGGAAGTATGTAGAAGACAGTGGTGTTCATTATTGCTCCTGTAAATTCCAAAAAATTATCTAAAAACACATTTTTCAAAAACGCCCCTCTGATTCTCAGAACCCGGAAGTGGCTGCGAGCGAAACGGGTCCCCAATGATGACGTATGCACATGGACGATCTGCGGCGAGCTAGCGCTTGCACGTAATAAAACATTGTGCGTTGAGATGATCGCATGCAATATTGATGGATTTTAGATACTGTTATTAAGAGAGGAGGCAAAAATGCAGTGGCTTGATATTTACATTACCTCACTGACGAGTCGATTTTCTTTTCTTTTTTGATCAAAGCAGAATTTAAAGTTACTTTACTGTCAATTTCCTACTGTAGGAAATTGACATGAAAATGACAAAGAAAACCAAGCCCGGCCGGGATGCAAACGTCAAACTAGGCCCTACGTCCCAAAACGATGTTGCATCAAATTCTCAGAGACAGAACTGTTTAGGAGACGCGCTCGACAAATCATGACTGTATGTAAAAGTTACCTAGATAATATTGTTGTCTAAGGAAAATTGATGCTTCTTGTATGTAGAAACTATCTTGATCTACAACATTGCTCTTTACTAAAATCTCGTATTTATTATGATAGGAATGGCTAGCTAGCGCACAGAGACTGGACGTCATCACTGATCTCAGATAGTGTAGACCGGGGTGAAGAGATGAACATCATAGCGTAGCTTCAAGTCTTTATCAAGGGTTGTTTGCCTGTAATACTCTGATTAAACGTGATTTCGATTGGGAATTTCAATCGAAAAATATTTTTTAAGGAATTTACTTTTTTTAGTGCAGGTTGTGATGATTTTCAAGCAAATAAACAGTGAAAATAACCCAGATACGAAATTATAACTGAGCTAAGACTACCACTAAAGGGCTAATTGAATTGCAAGCCAAATTACTCTCACCTTCGCCTCACCTCAGTGGCGTAATGAGCCAAAATATTTGGGAGGGGGGGGGGGGGGGCTCAATCTTTGCGAGGAGCAAAGCGACCAACCCTGAGGGAGTGTAGCGACCGAGCCGGGGTACCCCCCCCCCCTTCACGATACGGAGCTTTTTCGCGGGGGGGGGGGGGGGAGTTTCCCCCTCCCGCGCGAAGCGCGGAAGTTCCGACGCTTCTTTGAATTGTTCCTTGTCTGCTCCCGCTCTTCTTATGTTCTCTTACCTTTTTCTTTTCTCGCTTCCGCTTTTTTTCCTTCTACTTTTTTCTTTCTTTTTTGTTGGCGTTTTGGAGGGGGTGACCGCCCCATCGTCCCCCCCTTGGCTACGCAAGTGCACTCCCATGGTAAAGGAGCTTTTGCAGTATTGATGGTTTGCAACTCTGTAAAAGAACACTATTTGGCACTACAAACTTAAAGTCCGTGTCTAGTTTTGGTAAATCTAAGAATATTCATTTTCAAAGTATGAATCCATTGTCAGATAAACAGATAAAACCAAGCGTTATATCATAAAACACATTAGTATTGATATTATGCGTATTTCCTGCCTTGCTATGCATGCTGTTTGGGAAATTGTGAATGCGTTACTTAACAACAGAAAGGGAGTCTAGGGATAAGTAATGAAATTCGAGTGATATCACTAATATAAAATTAAAATAAACCATGGCTGAAATTTATTTGGGGGCTGACGCCCCCAAGCCCCCCCCCCCCTCCAGGACGCCAGTGCCCGTCAGGTAATTCAGCTTTCTTAAATAAATCCCTCAACTGCTCCACTTTTACACCAGATTAGTGATCCTTACAATAATTCTTATTTTCCCCATAAAGCTCTTTTCCCTTCTGACAAGTGAGTCCTTGTTACTTCTAATGAATCTCCCTGTTGAAAGGTATAAGTGCCCTATTTTGACTGCACATTTTTTCGTTCTAAAAGTGCATTCTCCTTTACATCTCTGATAAGTTCCCTTTTTCCCTCTGGGCAGGTTCCCCATTCGAAATCGAATACATGCCCCAATACATGCCCCAATTTACTTCTGATGAATTGCTTCTTTTCCTGGCTAGTAAATTATGTCCCATTCCTCCTGTAAATTCGCTATAAGTGCCCAATAGTGCCCTTTTGTTCGCTGATAAGTTAGCAGATGACATACCTTTTCCATTCTGGCATTACTCCCTTTTTGAAATTTGGTACACACTAAGCTTTCTAGTAAGTGCCATTTCACCCCCATTAAACCTTACAAGTTTACAAGTGCCCCTTTTTATTTCTTAGGAACGTCCAAGTTTATTGTAGGTGCCCCTTTTCGCTTTTGAGTATTGCAATTCCCTTTTCGATAAGTGCTCCTTAAAATCTAATGCATGTTCCTTTTTCGTCCTTATTGTGCCATTTCCCCTCTGTACTATTCCTTTTCTTATTTGGTAATGTGTATAGCTCCGAAGAATCAGAGAAGTTTCGTTTCATATAGGCCTAATAACAGAAGACCTTGTTCTTGATACGACGGTTCGGTGTAAAAATGTCAGAGGTAAAAATGTCAGAGGTAAAAATGTCAGAGGAAAAAATGTCAGAGGTAAAAATGTCAGAGGAAAAAATGTCAGAGGTAAAAATGTCAGAGGTAAAAATGTCAGAGGTAAAAATGTCAGAGGAAAAAATGTCAGAGGTAAAAATGTCAGAGGTAAAAATGTCAGAGGAAAAAATGTCAGAGGTAAAAATGTCAGAGGTAAAAATGTCAGAGGTAAAAATGTCAGAGGTAAAAATGTCAGAGGTAAAAATGTCAGAGGAAAAAATGTCAGAGGTAAAAATGTCAGAGGCAAAAATGTCAGAGGTAAAAATGTCAGAGGTAAAAATGTCAGAGGTAAAAATGTCAGAGGTAAAAATGTCAGAGGTAAAAATGTCAGAGGTAAAAATGTCAGAGGAAAAAATGTCAGAGGTAAAAATGTCAGAGGCAAAAATGTCAGAGGTAAAAATGTCAGAGGTAAAAATGTCAGAGGAAAAAATGTCAGAGGAAAAAATGTCAGAGGTAAAAATGTCAGAGATAAAAATGTCAGAGGAAAAAATGTCAGAGGAAAAAATGTCAGAGGTAAAAATGTCAGAGATAAAAATGTCAGCTCTGAAAATACCGAAGTGAACGTGTTACACGTAAGAATATTGAATTTGAAATTAGGAAGAGCACGAGATATTAAAAAAAGAATTCATACTGTATAAATGGAGTGATCACAATAATACTCTCTGTAAAAGTGTGTATGTTCAGTCATTCGACTGGCCTTCTTGTCTTACTCATTTGATGTGAAAGTGATAATGCTGCCCCATTCAACCACCTAATGAGACCAATCTTGTTTTGGCCGGGAGAACATCCTGGTATGTGCGCATTGCCCAACAGTGTTTTGATCTTCCGAGCACTTGTTTAGCTGACTCCAAATATAGCAGCAAACGAATGCCCAGTTACCTCTATGTCACTGTGAACACGACGGACAAAGAAAGTGGACAAAATAAACAACCTCTCATTCTACCCTTCACAATGGTTCTGGTAGTCAAAAGAACATCCCTTCACAGCTATTATGTTTAATCATGTAGTTCCAGGTGAATATGCATGTGACACCTGTTCCACATATTTTAGACAATAGCAGTGAAGGGATGTTCTTTTGACTACCAGAACCATTGTGAAGGGTAGAATGAGGGGTTGTTTATTTTGTCCGCTTTCTTTGTCCGCCATGTTCATAGTGTGTGTTTAAGATTTGGCCGCTTGACACGATTGCACTGTGAAACATATTTATGACAATTTCAACAAGCGATAAATAAATCGCGCCTTTTGGGTAAGAAATGTAGCATGGGATGATGTTCATTATTCTTTGTGAGATTAATTAAGTTACAAGATAATATCTAAATGATTTAAGATCTTAAGTGGAATGACAGAATGGTAGATGAACTTAAGAAGGGATATCCACGTTTGATGTTTTGCTTATGCTAACACAATTATCTAATTGAATAATTCTTTTTAAAAGTTGTAAATTCCGAAACGTATTGGATGAAATAATACAAAAGGTCGAGATATAGATGGAATTAAGGATTCAATTTCGCTTACTTCTATTCTTCCTTACGTTTGAGGACAGTAATACTGAAGCATTCGTTCACGTATACCACGCTTGATTGGAGTAGGGCGGGGGGGGGGGGGGGGGAGCTTATGAAGAGGAGTGTGCATATTTAAATCGCACACTTGTGTGGAATGTATGTGGTTAGCTACTCATGCATTGACATACATCGCATTGGGAAACATATTTGTGACAATTTCAACAAGCGATAAATAAATCGCGCCTTTTGGGTAAGAAATGTAGCATGGGATGATGTTCATTATTTTCTTTGTGAGATTAATTAAGTTACAGGATTATATCTAAATGATTTATGATCTTAAGTGGAATGACAGAATGGTAGATGTACTTAAGAAGGGATATCCACGTTTGATGTTTTGCATATGCTAACACAATTATCTAATTGAATAATTCTCTTTAAAAGTTGTAAATTCCGCAGCGTATCGGATGAAATAATACAAAAGGTCGAGAAATAGATCGAATTAACGATTCAATTTCGCTTACTTCCTATTCTTCCTTACGTATAAGGACAATAATATTGAAGCATTCGTTCACGTATACCACGCTTTATTGGAGTAGGGGGGGGGGGGGGGGGGGGGGGAGGGAGCTTATGAAGAGGAATGTACATATTAAAATCGCGCAGTCGTGTGGAATGTGTGTGGTCAGCTACTCGTGTTATACCAACCCAGTTTTTTTCCCACCATCGTTTTTACAATGCCCGTCCCCGCGGTGTAAACGAGGCAATGCGCGCATTCCAAAACGTTCACCCCGCCAACATCATAACAGTTATTTCCAAATGGCCAAGACAAGGGCATTCAAGTATAGACACAGTATGTTTACAGAAAATATTTGAATATATCCCACGCCCCATAATTTCTATAATTCAGTATTCGTACCTGAAACATGTCACTTAAACATTTCCAAATCTGGCATACCTCTGAAATTAATTTTTTACCTCTGACATTTTTACCTCCGACATTTTCAACCACTGACATTTTTACCTCTGACATTTTTACCTCTGACATTTTTACCTCTGACATTTTTACCTCTGACATTTTTACCTCTGACATTTTTACCTCTGACATTTTTACCTCTGACATTTTTACCTCTGACATTTTTACCTCTGACATTTTTACCTCTGACATTTTTACCTCTGACATTTTTTCCTCTGACATTTTTACCTCTGATATTTTTACCTCTGACATTTTTACCTCTGACATTTTTTCCTCTGACATTTTTACCTCTGACATTTTTACCTCTGACATTTTTACCTCTGACATTTTTTCCTCTGACATTTTTACCTCTGACATTTTTTCCTCTGACATTTTTACCTCTGACATTTTTTCCTCTGACATTTTTACCTCTGACATTTTTTCCTCTGACATTTTTACCTGGCACCGATACGACTACAGGTGAAACCGTGCATGGAGCAGGAGGAGGCAAGAGCTGGGGATACAACGAACAAAACTTTCCTAAGAACGTACATCGCCCCTAAATTGCAGCAATGAAAATATTTTCATTTTCCCCAAAGTTCGCTCGCACTTACTTATTACAACACACGCTGACATATAAACAGTGTTGTAACGATAGTCATAAATTCTTATCTATTCTCCTTTTCATGTTGAGATTGTACTCTCTATCTTTTCTTGTTTGTAATGACTGCCCCAAAAGACCACAATAATAACCTCACACATACTGTTTGCTGCATAGTGATCTTTTATTGGCAAGTTTGGAGCATGCGAAAAAGTCATCCGTCATTGTAAAAAAAAAAAGGAAACAAAGAAAGAAACAAATACAAAGCCTAAGAAAGAAACAAAAAATTAAAATTCGCGCTTAATAAGTTTTGAACCTAAACTCTCCCCGTTAAGGAGGGCTGTACGCTGCTTCACTACCATCCTCCAGTTCATCTTTGCGCTTTATCCTTTCATGTTTGCAATGACTGCTGCCACAAGACCAAAATAATAACCTCACACATACTGTCTGAGGCATAGAGATTTCTATTTAGCAAGTTTTGGAGCATGCTGGAAAGAAATCAATTACTGAAAAACAAATAAATGAAACAAAAGGGAAAACCCAAACAAAAAATGGTGCTTCCTGGGTTTTGAACCCAAAATCTCTCCATCAAGCTAGGAGATCAATCACTCTATGCAGAGAGCCATACGCTGCCTCACTACCACCCTCCAGTTTATCCTTTCCTGTTTGAAAATGACTGCGGCCAAAAAAGTCAATAATAACTTCACACATACAGTTTACTACGTCGGGATGTTTTATTAAAAAGTTCGGAGCATGCAAAATTGAAATCAGTTACTAAAAAGATCGAAGAAGAAGAAGAAAAAGAAACAAAATGGAAAACCCAAACAAAACAGGTGCTTCCTGGGCATCGAACCCTAAATATCCTTGTCGAGGAGATACGAGCCAATCGCTCTGTACAGAGGGGTACACGTTGCCTCACCGCAATCTTTCAGTTCATCTTCACCCTTTATCTTTTCCTGTTAGCAGTTTTGCAATAACTGCCGCAAAAAGCCAAAATAATAACCTCACACTGTTTGCTCCATAGAGATTTTTTCTTAAACTTTAAGTTGGGGGATACGAAAACATCCGTTAATGGAAAAAAAAAATAAATGAAACATAAAGAAACAAAACAGAAAAAAAAAACACGAACTGAAACAAAAATGAATGCTTTATGGGTTTCGAACCCATGAAGCGAGATCGTGCAGAGGGCTACGCTGACCCTCTACCAGCCTCCAGGGTATTTTGGCACCCTTTATGCTTTCCGATTTGTGATGACTTTTCAAATACATCCAATTTGTGCCACTCACGATCTAAAAGAGTGTTTTACACCGACGAGCATACACTTGTATCTCTGTCATATTAAATGTCTCTTTAAGGGAAAAAATGAATTTTCTTTTCTGTACAATCCCAACGTAGCATGTAGCATGTTTTTTGTTTTCTTTGTTTGTTTGTTTTTTTGTATTACCGTACATCAATGCCTCAGTGACATACCAAAGATAAATCGGCTTTTGACGGTGTCTTTTGAAAGTGAAGATTAAAGGCATTCAAACTAGTCTTTCATATCTTGAAGACATCTTATTTTACTGAAAAGTCAATGCACCTCTTCGCTCCAGAGCTCGTCTTCCACAATCATGACTGAATAGGTTTCCAATGTTATTTAAGCTCTCAGTAACGCCATGCCTTAGTGAAAGGGCTTTGATCAGTCAAGATTGAGCGGAGTATTGCTTTTATTTCTTTTTACTCGTACAGTATTTTCAAAGCACAAAAAGCTGAAGTTGGACTGAAGTGAACCCCTCATTCTACCCTTCACAATGGTTCTGGTAGTCAAAAGAACATCCCTTCACTGCTATTGTCTAAAATATGTGGAACAGGTGTCACATGCATATTCACCAGGAACTACATGATTAAGCATAATAGCTGTCAGTTCTTTTGACTACCAGAATATTGTGAAGGGTAGAATCAGAGGTTGTTTATTTTGTCTGCTTTCTTTGTCCGTCATGTTCATAGTGATGACAGTGCACTCTATGTAATTGCCAAATTCCTTATGAAAGAGATGAGTAGAGGCTCTGAGAAACCAGACCTTCTTGACGGAGCAATAATACTTGCATTTTAAGGGGATGATCCTTCTTCCCCCAAATCAAACGAAAGTCCAATATACTATGCATGTAAGTGATTTTCACTGTATGTCATAAGCATTTATAGCACATGAAAAGGAAATGTGGTATCTGGCATCACATTCAAAACAGCAGGGGAGAATGATTTGGAATAAAACGAACCGGTGGAGAAAGTGCGATCAAGATTACACAGCTCACACAGCTCACACAGCGTCGTACAATTAACATTTGGACTTTTGTGTTTGAATTTTCTTCGAATTCGACTTGCAGTTGAATACAAAAAGGAAAGAATAAAATATGAGATTGTGTAGATGAATCAACTTATTCATGATTTTTGATAATATATTGAAGGTGATTGACACTCATGTCCCTTTGATGAGGACCTTAAAAAAAAGAAAAATTTTTCAATGAATTACTCTAGTGAATTTTACATTTTACCATGCATAAATTCGTCCAATAAACGTTGGTATAATTTAGCTTGCATTCATTCGTAAGCAAATACCATTTCTGTCAACCATTTCTGCCAACCATTTGGTAATACAGTCCTACTCTTATAGACACATTTCATGGAGTCTTTAAAAAGTTGAATTGTACCTTTAAGAAAGCGTAGGCATTTCTAATCACCTGGGGTTAACAATGGATCGTTAGTGGGGCTCCGTATTCATTCTTTTGTCCTAGACGTCTATAGGCTCTATAGTACAGGAGATTCATTCAGCGCCATGCAATAGTGAGTGGATTTCGAGGAAATACAAGAACAAATCTCTATAGCTGGGGCTGTAGTGAAAAAACAGGGAAAGAGGCAGGAGAAAAAAATAACAGAGGGAAATGAAAATGGATAAAAATTGGGCAGAGTGAGGTGCGCAACGCATCCTGCGCCAGCCTACGCTGACTGCCGCCACCTAGCTGACTGCCGCCACCTAGCTGACTGCCGCCACCTAGCTGACTGCCGCCACCTAGCTGACTGCCGCCACCTAGCTGACTGCCGCCACCTAGCTGACTGCCGCCACCTAGCTGACTGCCGCCACCTAGCTGACTGCCGCCACCTAGCTGACTGCCGCCACCTAGCTGACTGCCGCCACCTAGCTGACTGCCGCCACCTAGCTGACTGCCGCACCTAGCTGACTGCCGCCACCTAGCTGACTTGCCGCCACCTAGCTGACTGCCGCCACCTAGCTGACTGCCGCCACCTAGCTGACTGCCGCCACCTAGCTGACTGCCGCCACCTAGCTGACTGCCGCCACCTAGGGCCAGGCAGCGCGTTTCCGTTTCCCCCCCCCCCCCCCCCCCCCCCCCCCCCTTGGCTACGCAAGTGCTCTCCCATGGTAAAGGAGCTTTTGCAGTATTGATGGTTTGCAACTCTGTAAAAGAACACTATTTAGCACTACAAACTTACAGCCCGTGTCTACATAGTTTGGGTAAATCTAAGAATATTCATTTTCAAAAAACCAAGTGTTATATCATAAAACACATTAGTATTGTGCTTTTCTGCCTTGCTATGCATGCTAATTGGGAAATTGTGAATGCGTTACTTAACAACAGAAAGGGAGTCTAGGGAGAAGTATAAAATTCGAGTGATATCACTAATATAAAATGGAAAATAATTAAACCATGGTAACGCCCCAAGCCCCCCCCCCCCCTCCAGTACGCCAGTGACTCACCTACTTCACCTCACCTACCTACTACTACTACTACTACTGAAATGCCGATTATGGAAGAGTTAACTTGAGCTTATAAGCACATGTAAATATAAATTAGCTACTTAATAGAAAAGAAAAGAAAACCAAATTAGCAGTAATTTACCGTTTCCCTATTTTCTTTAGAAAAGTTCAAACTATTCACCAAGAAAACAATTTTAAATTCAAGAAAACAAAGTATTCCTATCTATCCCTCCGTCTTTCGTGAATTATAACACCCCTAAAATTAAAATGGTATGCCCCAAACCGATACGTAGCATGTACAAGGGAGAATGTTTTATTGTATTATGGGATTTTTTTTCCTTTCTAATTGCAAAAAGTAATCGTTAATTTGTAGAATTTCTCCGACATTATGATATGAATAATGTTCAACAGAATGGTTGAAACATACTTTGAAAACATTCACAGAATGATGAATTCAGCCAAACAATGAAGAATCATCGTTTTAATCACTCACTCGGACACGACACATCATATTCACTACATTCACAACACACCACATCACAGGCTATTGTCCATATGATGACGTCACGGATCTCGCATCGAGTTGGGCAACGTATGCACAGGCAATATTGGGGGTCCGTTTTATCGATTTCGGACAGGTAATATTTGTTTCCCATTTACTTTTCAAAAGTTTCAATCGGTTTCATAGTGATTTGTGCACCATAAACTTTATTTTGATATGAAATTAGAGCATATTCAACACCTATGAATAGCAACTTTAAAGACGTACGTCTGCTATCAGGGAATGAGATCATTACTTATTGCAAAGTACTTATCTATGATCATGTGAAGATAGAAATAATATGCGGTGAAAATGATCCTTGAAAATATAGGAGTATAGGCCTCTCATAAAACAGTCTTTGCTTGGCGTTCACCCGGCCGTACGTGCCCTTTTGCCCCCCCCCCCGGGTCATTTTGAAAGACCGTCCGCGCCGCCCCTGCATTTGACGATTATATGTCTTTCTAAAAAGTTTAGCATGGTAAACAGATAGTATTCCATGCAGTAATTCAATAATCATAAACAGATAGTATTCCATGCAGTAAGTCAATAATCATATTTTCTGGGCTGAATAAGCTCGCTGTACTGTGATCGAGGAGCACTGTCTGCCCCATAGGCAAAAAAGAAAAGAAAAAAAAAAGGGGGGGGGGGACTGCCAACACGAGACAGTCTCATTTCTCGTACGAGAGTGCAACTGAGAAATTCGCCATTATCTTGACATTCATTTCTGTAGAACAAAGATACAAACTATCAACTGTCTCACCTCTCTCAGAGGGTGAATTTTTTATCATGTTTATATAGGCCTACTTGTATTATATTTCATTGTGCAATCTTTCTCTTGCTGTTGCCCCAGGCTCCCCATTCCTTTTCTCTCTCTCTCTCTCTCTCTCTCTCTCTCTCTCTCTATCTCTATCTCTCTTGCCTTCACTGTATATTACTCTCTCCCTTTCTTTTTTCTCAGCGCTATTTATGTTTTATGATGCATGTGCAAGGTGGTAGCAGGCAGCAAGTTCATGGAGGTGGTACTATACTGTCTGTCAGAGGCGTCCATCCATTTTTCGGATGGGGGGGGGGGGCAAGACGACCAAGCGGAGATGAACCCACGGCTACTGATCGTATAAATATGTATATACGTATTTTTACACACACACACACACACACACACACACATACATACACACCCTCACATATATGTATGTATATGTATATTATATATATATATATATATATATATATATATATATATATATATATATATATATATATATATATATATATATAAAGCACATGCCTATATCAAAGTGAAGCATTTTCAATTTGGGGAAATTACACAACTTGCTATGTGAACCATCTTGCTTTTTTTTCGATTTTGCGAGCGAGCGAAGCGAGCAAAAATTAAAAATTTCTTGTTATGAGAGAAAGGTTTAGTTATCATATAGGCATAAATGATACCTAATATATATGTATATGGTTACCTCGCTACCAAATATAAACTCTATTTTGTCACATCGCTCGTCCATTATTGCTGCCCCCCAAACCACTCTGTTTCTTTAATATTACGAGCGAGCGAAGCGAGCGAGGAAGAACACACTGTTTTTCATGGTAGATGTAGTAAACCCTTCGGCAAATTACACTGTGAGTCAATGAAACATCTACAATATCTATTCGGTCTCATCTCACCGAATTCGTTTGCTTTTCAAAACCATTAATATCAAACGAGCGAGCGCAGCGAGCGAGGAAAAATATACCCTTTTCAATATGATAGAAATGTTATTTCGTCATCATATATAATGTGATAAAAATGTGATATGCGCTATACAAGAACGGAATATATTATCATTATCATCAGAATACACTATAAACCTGTCATGCCTGTATGATATCTAAATAATACATCCGATCACCTGTGTGCCGAATATGATACTGTTTTAGCTACCTCGCTTGCAGTCCGAATCCATTTTGTTTCTACCATAGCGAGCAAAGTCAACGACCGATCCCGGCAAAATTATATGGATTTGTCCCAAAATCTTTGTCAACCACCTTGCTACCCAAATATAATGATATTTTGGAATCTCGCTGCTATGATAAGCTACTTGCTGCCCGAAATCATCTTGTATATAGCTTTTACCAGCGAGTTAATGAAAAATATGTTTTTGTTTTGCGTTTTTTTTTTTTCATCCAGGCCGTTGTCTCCTGAAAGTTTATCTATTTTTAGGTCAACTGGCCGCCCGATTTCTAGGAGTGATATATTGTTTGGTTATATTACTGCCTATGAGAAGAAGAATAGTATAACATTAGATAGAAACGCAAGATGCAAACCAATTTCCTTTCATAAGAATAGTAATTATCATCGGCATTGGTTAAGATACTTAAATGTGAGCGAGCGAAGCGAGCGAGCACTTCCCAGTGTCCCATTTTCTTTCTTTTTCCTTGTTTTACACTTTCATTTCACCTCCTTCCTTCCCTTTCCTTTCTTTTCTTTTTCTTTTTTCTTTTTCCTTTTTCTTTTTTTTTTTGGTTGGGAAATTATTGGGGGGGGGGGGCAAAATGATATCTTTGCCCCCCCGAATTTTTTTTTTTTTTTTTTTTTGGGGGGGGGGGGCAACTGTCCCCCCCCCCCTGCCCCCCCCCCCCAGGATCGACGCCTCTGCTGTCTGTGTCCTGTGGGCGTCGGCCATTTTGAAATTTGGGGGACACTGTTCAAACATTTTGCTGACAAGAAGAGAGAGAGAGAGAGAAATAGATAGAGAGAGAGAGAGAGAGAGAGAAAGAGAGAGAGAGGAGGGGGGGGGTGGTCCTCGGCTTATAAGAGGGAGGCATTCACCTACAATTTGCTGACAAGCAAACTTTCCTCATCCGATTTCAGTTATGTTCTTAATACTCATGCAAGCTCATCAGGGTTCGCCTCTTCCATGATAACTACTGACGATTGACTTAAAGTGAATGAAGCGAAATATACAACTATTTATTTCCGATTGTGCCATTGACTTAAAGTGAATGAAGCGAAATATACAACTATTTATTTCCGATTGTGCCATTGAAAAATATTTCAAATAATGGTTTCGTATGCACTGTATACACACAAAATATTGAACCAATTGATTATCTTTTCAATTCATTTAAGTATATAGGCCTATTATCAGGATTATCAAAAAAGTTATATTTGCGAAAGAAGAAACCACGCTATCAGTAATGATGATTGTGATAATGGTAATGATGATGATAATGGTTATTATAATGATTATTATGATAAATGAAAATTACAATTATATTATAAAATGAAAGAGCTAATAAAGTTCGAATTTAAAAAAACATGCAAGGGATTTTCATATCTCGGAGGACAACAACGATATAATCCTGCTTTGAGACTCCATACAATTTTTATTTGCTTGTTATATCTTAACTCCATTTCTTCCACCCCCTTCCCCTCCTTCTTTTGTCATTAACTATAATACTCTTTTGTGAAATAAATTAGTACTTGAACTACATGAATAATAGTAATAATGATGATAGTGTTAATAATAATTGCTCCTTATTAAGCGCTTTTAAAGGCTGATCAGAGCGCTATATTACAGCAGATAAAAGAATTACATGCAGGTCATTACAATGACAAAACAAACAGTAATTTGAGCATTACTGATACTGAAATGAAATTAAAGTATAAATTTTTATTAAGGATAAAACGCTGGAGTCAGTAAGTTATGTCATGTACTTCTTTTCTTACTCTATATAAACATAATGATGTGAACTTCATTAGCTTCATTAAGACGGGAAGAGTTGGGTTTGAGTTGTTTTTGTTTTCATTTTTAAAGCATCTTCTGCATGAGTTCCGGGGGTAGTTCGGACGGGGGTGTGCCGGTAAAGCCTCCATACCCGTACCCATTTTTAAGGGTCATTTTTGCTGAAAAGGGTACCATTAGTAGGGATTTTTCATATTGGGTGTGTACTAGCCATGCACAATATGGGAAGAATATCGGGAGTAGCCTAGACCTGAGGGTTACAGTGATTCAGTTCTTTTTTCGCCTCCCAGGCACAGGTGACGCCAAACCAAATAATAATAATATCAACATTAAAATTACCCATAATTATGTTGAATACTTAATTCAAAAGCTAGGTTTGAGTAGTTTGATGAGCACAAGTTCAAGCCTGACTTAAAAACCTCATGAAACCTAATTATAACAAATTAAGAATGAAAGGGAAAACCCCGACATACTTTGTGCAAACTTAAACTTGTAACAGAGGATGAAAATTATTATTGTTTGATCAAAAATGAGATAGAGAAAACATGGACAAAAAAGTTGTAACTGACTACTGGAAATTAAACAAGCACCACAATCGTGCCAGAACCGTGAGAGAGGACAAAAGAGAGGTGGGTGGGGGGGGGGGGGGGGGGAGCAATGTAAACGAACAATGCTCCTAGTACTATAATCAATCGCCTCTCTCACGTACGGTTGCAACACTATTGCGGTTCTATTCTTCCCTTTCTTACATTAGGACTTCGCAGAACCAAACAAAAATCAAAGTGTATGCGAGGAATTTAACAAAGGAATCTCAATAAAACACATAATTAAAAAACAACAACAACAACAACAAAAAACTCATGTGTATTTTCTCAAATTTTATATTTGAACCATTGAAAAATTTATTGCACTTAATCCTAAAGTGACCTTCAGTGGGATGCATGAATGCCCGACGAAATCGGATGGCCAAAGAGGGAAATAGACAAAATAGAAAAAAAAAAAAAGTAGAAAAAGAAGAACGAAGGCGAAGGATCGAGAAAGAGAGTGAAGGGAGACATGCAATTTTAAAAAGATTGTTTAGAATGTTACTTTGCACTCAGCTACAGGTTTTTTGTTTGTTTGTTTTATTAGTATTCTTCTAAATTCTTCTTCTTCTTCTTCTTCTTTTAAAATTTGAGTCTGCAAAATGCATGCATTCAATATTATTGATATCCGGAGGCGGAATCGAAACATCGAAAAGTGATCAGAGCTGGGCCCTGTAACATAAAAGATACAATCATTCTTACGATTGATATCATTCGTAAGTCTATGGCAAACCATGTTCTAAAGAGTTACAACGGATCGCAAGATTGATTGTATCTCTTTATAAAAATGTTACCCCCCCCCCCCCCCAGAAAGCTCTCTAGAAAGCTGCAGAGCAAAGCTGCACAGAGCCTCAAGGGCTAGAAAGCTAGTAATCAAGGGCTCTACAAAGCTGTGAATTAGAGCGCCATCTTTGGCAAAGCTTGGCTGCATGCATCATGAGAAACGTAGCGATGGTGAAGAGAAGCCATTTGTAGGAAAGCCAGATGTTTTGAATGCGATTGCACCCATTTCTCATGAGATTTGATTGGGAACTAGCTGCTCCATCATAGCATATGATGCAGGCTGATGTTTTCAAGTGCTGAATGATTTGTCTGAAATTCAGGTAAGAATTTACTTGTTGGCATTCAAAATGTTCAACACGACACTTGACAGTTGACCCTGTTATTTTGTTAACCCTACGGGGCTCCGCCGCCAAGCGGCGGAGCCCTACGCTCATCTATTGACAGCGAACCAAACTGTCAGTTTGGTTCGCTTATTTTTATGAATCTATATGTCTAAACAGAAAAAAAAAATGTGCTTATATGGTCTCACCAACTCTTTGGCCAACCAGCAAACCCTCTGAAATCCTCTTCTGAAAATGTTTTGGAAGAAAAAATACCCGATTTTCTTGTCCTATGAAAATAATCCGTGTAGTAGCATCATTTTACAAATCGAAAATCAATGGGTGATTTCAAGTACGGTGTTGGAGGCTGGTGTTGGTGTTGTGAGAATACCAACACCAGCCTTAACACCGAACTTGAAATCAGGCTGGTGTTGGGATTGACCTCGCAAGATTTGACATATTTCCAGTAGTCAGTGTTGCTTTCTGGTGTTGAATGTCGTCTGCTGAACCGAGTATCACGGTTGGTGTTGACGATTTACATGTAATTTCCCCATTCACCAACACCAGCCCCTAGGGATTGGGAAATTCATGATTTCAAGCACGGTGTTGGTGTTGTAATCATACATGTTATTGCTGCTTGTCCCTCGCGGAGCAGGCGGCACTTTTTGCTACGGCCACTCGTGACATGTTGGTGGTTAAACCCATTTCGCAGTCAAAACAACTTGGAATAATCAAAACCATATAGATCTATTTTTCCTTGGAAGAGTGGTAATTTTCCTCTTGAATTCTTCAAATGATTATGCAATTCGAATCCAATAAGATGTAGATTTATTAGAAATTCTGAGGGGAAATGATTTTATCGTCGAGATTTTTCGCTATAGCGTATGACGTCACTCGGTGTTGAGCTATCGATAAGGTGATCGGATCAGAGCGGTATCGTCCCTCTAAACTGACCGACAGTGTTGGAGCTCGGTTCAGCAGCCTTTCCATGCTCTCAACACCAACACCAACACCGCACACTGAACTTGAAATCACCCAATGTGTGCATGCGCAGAGCAATATGAATATTCATATTTTAGAGCGTGGTTCGTTCAAAATGATTGAATATCCATGAAGACATCGCGACATGGATTGAGCCGCGCATGCACAGCTAGCTATAGCGTCGCGATGCCTGCTGCACTTATCCTGTGTACTTGGTCAATGAATTGACCTCGTCGAACTATGAACTAGATCTAGACTATAGTCTATACACGGGGCTGTCGCGAAGCGAGCGCTGTACAGCTAAGTTAAGCGGGCATAGCTGATTCTTGCGAACTCTCAACAAAAAGTGAGACTACATCGCGTACATGTACATGATGAAGCTTGATTCTCCCAGCTACAAAAGTGACAATCTTAAAATTGAATATTTGATTTATGATTTTATACTTCTTATATTTATTTTGACAACTTACAACTTACCAAAAAATGATGATTTATTGCTTTTATGTGCACTTGGAAATTCTGTTCTCCCCGCTGAGGGCCAACTGGAAGTTTGACCTTTCGTACATAAATTCTATGTGTGCAAAGCGCAATCACCTTCTGGGATACCGAACAGGTTCACAAAGATTTTGGTTGTGTCCTTGTCCAAAACCGTGCAGAGCATGGTTCGGGTCTGGCTAAAGTGAGGTGTACGTTCATGCGATGGTGTGTTGCAAAACTTCAAAACTTGGATTGTCACAAAGGTTTTATCTCTTGAAATTCACTGACATACAAACAATATTTTTACTTCATTATTGTATTGTCACCTGCTTGCCAATCAGGAGAGGATGAAGTGAAAATATTGTTTGTACAGTAAGTGAAATTGTGAGATAAAAATTTTGTGACAAACAAAGTTTTGCAAGTTGCACACATACAGTGATAACATACCATCGCATGAATACACATCACTTGTGTAGTGCATACACTAGCGATAGCTGTTGCCGCACAGAGTGCAAGGTATGAATTCAGAAGAGTGTGTCTTTATCCTCATGTTGATGCTGTAGATACAACCACATGCGTGTGGCCTAAAATTTAGGCAGCATGTGGTATACAGGAGGTAGACTCCTGTTGGCGAGAAACCCTAAGTCAGTTGCTAAACTATGACGTGGGTCAACATCATTTGAAACTGAATTGAAATGTTGACACCAAATGAAAAAGAAAAATAGAATTTCACTTACCAGCACATTGTTTAGGATGCTGCTTTAAATATCTTCATCTTGTGTCCTCCTATCATGAACATGCTCGAAATAATGAATACATAATGAATATACTCGACGGCATCATTCCTAGCCGGTGTCATTTAATTTGCTGCCCTCTCGTGCTCTGAGCTCATGCAAGTACTGAAGGCGGTGTACAAAGCACAATGGTGGCAGAATCAACATGCGATGGCTCGTAGAGGGCTTGCATCCTAAAGTGCGATTGCTATAATTTCCGTATTAATTTCACAGGACGAGGTTAATTCATTTATAACTGAGTATACATGTACTTGTTGAGTGGCTCAATCCAACTTCCAGCCTATCAGACAGCAGTATTGATTATAGTCAGATCTCAAGATGAGCGATGTCGAGGCTTGTGACTGCCCTCCTCTCACTCATTTGCAGACTGGTTGGATCGTACACTATCTTGCCCCTCATATTTTGTATTTCTGTAATGCTTTCATTGAGGTAAAAATGACCTACATGTATTATATTTTGTCTACGAAATGGGGGCAGACTTTATTTTCAAGCTCCACCCACATTTTTTGGGCGGGGTTTCAATGTCAGCTTGACAGATGGGCCATGAATTTACCAAGCTATTTCTGCTGTGATGCTTTTGACTTTATTCTCCTCATCTGACAATCTTTAAACAAAATGTACTGCTGCCTTTAAACCTACAGTACCTGGAAATATTTGAAATTTCATTTGGCTTCAGGGGAAAAATGCCAAAAAAAGAGCGTGACAGATGTGACAATAAAAATGTGCCAGATGGGATACATTGAGATTGTACACAAAATGGCCTTTTTCAAGAAAACTAAATTGCCTGCATTAAAAGATCTTATTCTTAGGTTCTGAAGGGTTCATATGGTCATTTTAAAATCTAATGGAATATAACATTTAAAGGATTTTGATTTTTTATCTAACATTGGAAAATTTTCATTTAGTCCCATTCTTTTTTTGCTGTACATGTAAATGTTAAAATTGACAGACGAGACATCGCTTTATGATTAATAATTATCTTCGTAATCATTCATTCCATCAAGTATGCAGTACACGTATGAACTTTCCACCTACATGTAGGCTTCCAAAGAGCAAGACTGCAAAATTTTATTCCAAAATAAAGATCCAATGTTCTGTAAAATCAAAAGAACCTTTAAAAAAATGTGACAGATGGAACAAAAATCCATTTGACCTTTGACTTCCTTTCAAACTTATCACTTTTCATATTTTGGGATTTTTTTGTATGTGGATGTAAAATTTACTTCTCACCAGACTTGATTAACTGTGGTAGAAGATCAGCATAAATTTCTGTAAATTTATGTCTTGATTTGTATTCAACCATATTTTACCATAAATGAGAAATGCGATATATGGGTCTAAAAACTGCCATTTTCTGGTAAAAATGTGAAAAAAATATAAAATCTGAATACTGTTTTGTACAGTTTAGATTCAACTGACATAGAAGGAAAATGCTCAAATTATACTTTGTATTTTCACCGAAAGTTGACATTTTCATGGAATTACCCATGGATGTACATATTAATACACTTTTTCAATCAAATTTCCATGCTTATAGATTGACAACTAACAATCATCTCATCTATCAAGGGCTTTAAATCTTCTTTCCACCTCAAACCCTTGAGTATACACAATAAATTTTGTGTATGAAACCAATTCGTTCTTTTTTATAAACTAATAAGTTACACATTCATCAATTCATTACCATAAAACATAAAACATTAACTACATTGTTTCAGCATTGGGTACCCCCTTTAATAGTTATTTTTCGACACATCTACATGTACATGTAGTTTTGGTTATGATGGTTTTATTTCAGATCGGTATACATGTACATGTACATGTAACTGTTGCAATTTGAATAGTGATAATATTATCACGAATGAAATGATGATAGAAGCAAAATCAATGACAGTAATGATGATAATGATGATAATGATGAGATGATGATAATAATAAGAATAATGAATGATAATATATAAACATGTAATGTATGAATTACACTTGTATGTAAATTGTATTTTATTGTTTATAATCATGTTTTGATGATGTTTTGAAATGAAATTATTATTTTTTGTTTTTCAGCATAAAGTGCTTATTGATTAAGTATCTTCTACACTAATGTTTATATGAACATGTTTGATACTGTACCATATGAATGCAACAATGTCCCATCCTATTTTATGAACAATAAAATGAACCTTATGACCCATATGGAAACGGAAACAGATTTAGTTGATATCAAACATCGCAGCCAGTGGCTGAATTGCGTTTGGTTTACAATTGTGATTAAAAATAAGATAACATAGAAAAGACAGTACATAATATGAAAGAAACACATTAGGGAACATAAATAATTGACATACATAAAATGAAAATTACCATAGGAATATCATTTCTTTACATGCAAATCGGGTAAAAAAAACAACAACAAAAAACAACAACAAAAAGCAACAAAAAAACAAGGTACTAGTAGGAGTATGTGAAGACGAACAAAAGGGGGAAAAACCCGGTTTAATAGTCAGGATGTATCTGACATATTGTTATCATCATTATCATTATTATCATTGTCATTGTTGTTATTATCATTATTGTTATTATTATTATTATTATTATTATTATTATTATTATTATTATTATTATTATTATTATTATTATTATTATTATTATTATTATTATTATTATTATTATTATTATTATTTTATTATTATTATTATTATTATTATTACTATCATTGCTATTATTATTATCATCATTATTATCGGGGAAAGAAGAGGATATACAGTACTTTGCTTTTATCTCATATACAGATTAGAAGAAGTGTGTGGATAAATGTGTTATAATTTTGTTGCTCAATGATATTATCAACAAATATTTGATAAAAGGTTTTGGTTATATTTGATTGTTCTCTTCTGCTGTGGTCCCTCTTTGGATATTATTGTTGGTTCATTATTGACAGGTTGATGTACGTGTACGTTTGAAGTATGCCATAGAAAGAGGAAGAGGAATAAAAATATTATTGCAATCGCACATGATCTTAAACATACACGTCAATTTATGAAAGGACAAAGGGCAAATTACCATCATGGGTAATGCAGCATAAGGCAATAATGACAATCATGATCATAAAATATTATTGACTGTAAGATACAGTATGAGAAACAAGGACTGCATGTACATTGTAAATGTAACATTTGTCTAAGAATGTGGGTATACATTGTATATATCTAAGAAAGCAAGAAGAAATGGGACAATCATTCCTTCTTTGACTAGATGAAAAGTTACTTGTAATTGTGTGTTGTATGTTTTTTTTTTAAAGTTTATTTTCTACCCTTACAAAGCAGAGAGAGAGAGAGAGGGAGAGAGAGAGAGAGAAATAAAGCTCCATTTCCTGAATAAGATATTTTGCCAATTTGTCAACTGAGATGAATCTTTCCATTTTTTTTTTCAAGCATTTTATGGTAGGTTTGTGTTTATGCACAATTTTTTTCATATTGACTGAACAGTAAGAACATACAACTAACATGTTTGGCCTTTCAAACATACTTGTGAGAGAACAAGCTACATGTACAGTAGCCCTGTAACAATTTCATGTGCTCCTGCTGATTTTGAATGTTTTTTTTTTTCCCCTTTTTTTCAGGCTGAAGGACTGGGTCTTCCTGCATGATCAAGTATACGTATAGAAAATGCAGAGAGTTGCAACTCAAGAGAAGCAGAGAAAAATTATCCATTTGCTTGACGCACCACTACTACATCTCAGAATACAAGGACTGTTCACACATTACATGTAACCTACATACACATGTAATTGATTTTGTGAAAAGGCTTGAATTATGGCTTAATCACGGTTTATTCACACTGCATCCTGTCTGTAATGGGCTTAGTCAGGGAGGGAAGCACTCTGAAAATTATGAAAATTATCCTTGCTTGACCCACACCCATCTATAACATTTTCCCCATCAGAAAATTGGAGCCTGAACTCAGCATAATTTATGAGGTGCCTCTGTGGCAAAAATTGTTCTGCACAATTGAATTTGTAGTGTGAGTAAGATTTCCATTGGATCACAATCGAAGTGATTCTTAATCAAATTTGGAGTAGCCCTGCCGAGGGATGTTACATTGTAGCGGTACAAGCACCCCTGCCGCCTTATTCCTTTTAACAAGGGTTGCTGTCTCGTCCGTTGGATTCCAAGCAGTTTATTTCATTTCCAGTGATAGCGAAGGAAGGATCTAACATAATTACTGCTCTGGGTGTGCAGAACCCGCAGAGAATATTTCATCCACTGTGCCTACTGACAGGAGAAAGAAAAACAACGTTTTGCAGTAAGAATGGGACATTAAGCCCACAATACACGCTGGAATAGCCAGTAACCGGAAATCTCTCATGCTGGATCGTTCAGTGAAAATTTGTGTCTCATCAATTTGCGCTCAGGGAGGATTCTGTTTGGAAAACAGCGGTAGTTTGCAGATGATGTGATGAAAGAGATGCTTTCCATGTGAGCCAAGCTCTCCTCACTCCTGCTAATGGGTGATGCGGAGCGTTTGATTAGGGAGATGCAGCAATGTGGCGAAGAAAGTCGTGTGATTACTGATGAATGATGACTGTGTATCTGTAACGGTTCAGTCCCCGGGGATGGAAGCTATTTGCTACATGTGACATCACGGGAGGAGAGCTGCATCCGTTGCTTCCGTGATGAGCTGAAAACTAATATCATGATAATTGGAAACCAACCATAACGTTTCTCTTTGATTTATGAAATACAACAGGAATGTGACAAGTTTGTTGTAGGATATGACTATACATCTGCCTTGGGTTTCATGGGTTAATTACAAAATATTCTGAAGGTGATGATCCTGCATGGTACTTGAACAGACGATTTATCTTTGCTGATGATGAGAATCGTGTATTGGTCATGGAAGTTGACGGTGCAAGAGAGAATTTCCTCACCCGTCTTAATAAAACTCTGGATATTGGCTGGCAGTGTAAGCTAAACCAAGATGGACGTCTCTACTATTTGAAGTAAGTTTTTGAACACTAATTTTTGTTTACTTAAATTTACAAAAATTTGTAGCATATAGATATTTTACATGTAGCATATTAACCCAATTTTTATTTCTATTTGATTCCGTTTGATATTCAGTTCAAGGGTACCCTATGAAAATGGTACTACATGTATTTAAACTACCTTTTTATAGAAAAGCCTTTCTGTATGTGGGGTATTCCTGAGCTTGTAAAGAAACATTTGTAATAGCAGTATTTGTTGTTCATAAAATAAAAACAGGGATTTTTAATTACGCATGTGGACGCGTGCATGTACTGTATTTGGCAAAGTACATGTATCTGCAGAATGATCATAATGAGTCAGAATATACATGTATATTCGGTATGCATGAATTCATGATAAAATTAGTTTCATTTACAAAAGTGGGCAGATTCTCATAATGTTCGATACTGGAATTACCTGCATGTTTACATGTACACTGTACTATGCAATCTCATTTCTAAAGCATGATCCAGAGCATCTTGGTTACCATTATTAGATGAATGGGAGGTTTCCATTATTCTTGTTTCATAACCTACATGTACATGTACATGTATTTCCATCTCTAGTCTCTTTAGTACTGCAATTGTCACACAATTCCTGAAGCATAAACAAATCCCTTTTGAAATGTACTCCTTTGGCTTTCTTTATACATTGTATCTTGTCCTTGCATATACATGTACATGTATGTGAAAATTTTGTAATTTCTATTATTTGATGGGGTGGGGTGGATAAATAATCCTCGAAAGTGCCCCAGGGGGGGCACTCAGTATGCGTGGTGGGTACATGTATGTGCCGTGGAGAAGACCCCCATTTTTACACTCAAATTTCCGTTCTAAAGCATAGCATTTTTGTCTTATTGAGAAAAAGAACAAGAAAGCCGTTTCAAAGCATAGCATTTTCTTCTTATCGAGAAAAAAGAAGAAAGAAATCCGTTCCAAAGCTTCACATATTTTTCGTTACGCCGTTCCGGCCGCATTGATCCACTGCAATGAGCTGCATTTTTGGTGAAAAGTGGCCCACAGAGCGCTAGCGCTGTACTGTCCGATCATCGCCTCTGCGCGAGCGCACCCGGCGCCCGTGCCGCCGGGCTAGCTGCATGCACGTACATGTATGCCCGTTCCATAGGGATACATACGCACTCACACACAGGCGAACCGTTCCAAAGACCCCCGTTTTCACAAACATTTGTAGTTCCGAAGCCCGTTCCGAAGACCCTCCTTTCCACAATAAGCCTGTTCCAAAGCCCCCGTTTTTTGTCTTGCCTGTGGCACATACCTACCACTTTGGGGTCCCCCCCCCCCCCCCCCCCCCCCCCCCGGGAAAGTACAATGCACATGTACATATAATGTACATGTAGTTATTTTTTCAGGTAATACCACATTTTTTCATAATTACTTTTTTTAATAGCATACAGACATGTACAGTCATCCACCCATGCAATGTACATGTACTGTACATGCTTTAAAAAAATCATATGTACATGTATGTACACGTAGGTTCATACTAAAAATGAATTCTTAAATTGTGAAGTGACATGTACAGTAGTTTTATGCCTGAGAATATAGACTATAAACCCCCCTATTCATACCAGGTCTCAGTATGGTGGAACTATTGTGCCTCAGCCCCTGTCCACATCATTGAATGGGGGCTTTGTGCCTTTTGTTTGGTCGAAAACAAGGATGGCAGAATAGAATAAGAAGAAGAAGACCCCCTGTTTCATTCTCACTTGAATGAATTCTTCACTGTCCATTGGTGACACATTAGGGATAAACTGAATGAAGAACAGGACACAGTCATTGAGTAAAGTCCAGTATTAGAAATCTCTATGGGTTTGTGGAAGGATGAAAGAAAAATGATGGTTGAATAGCAAAGATGGGTAAATTGATTTTATCTCTTCTGAATGAAATACTCATTGTGCAGCAATACAAAAGATTTTCTTGTGGTTTTGAACTCTTAAACCTTGATTTCAGGTGAAACTATGTACATGTACATGTAGGTATGGTGTAATGTAGGTCATGCATTGCCTACATGTACATGTACAGGTGTGTACATGTAGATATAGTATCTGAGTCAGAAGGCTTTGAACAAAATGGAAATTAATAGTACCGAGATGGTATGTTTTTGAAGACATATTAGCTTCATGTACTGTATGTACATTAGTTTTAATAGTTTTATCTTTAACCGTTTTTATACATTTCATGTACAGTACCTGTAGTTTGAAATTAGACTTATTTTACAATTAGGGGTATCATAAGGTTGAATGTAAACCTATACTTCCGGTCGAATCTGGTGCATGTACATGTATGTATGTAAAATGAGAAACAAGTGTGAATCAGATCCTAATTATTGGGAGGGAATACAGTAGGTCTGCGTACATGTATTCCAGTGTGCACAATCATTGAAATTGTCACAAGTGACAAAATGCTTTTTATGCAGTAGGAGCAAAATACTCAATACAATGAATTCTTTGTGTATTTCACTGTTGATTAAGCTGCAAGGATGAAATCAAATACTCTATTGATGATTTTAAAACCTTCAATTGTGCCTGAAATTACAGTACTGATTTAAAAAGTTAATTCAGTATTTAGTAGAAAATCCATCATTTGCAATGAAGTAGTGATGAAAATGCCAAGGCTTTCACACTGAAATTCAGGAATACTTGACAAATGGGCAATTCCGCAGCAGAAAAACGGTCACCTTACTTCACATCTATAGTAAAAACAGTCACTTTGATAGCCCTGAATAGCCAAATCATTGAATTAAAAAAAGATAAAACAATAAAGACTTCCACAATGTGTTGATATAATGTATGTTTGATTTTAAAAGACATGTTTGAAGTTTAAAATTGTCTCTTTTTTCTGGTAATTCCATTACTGAGGATACCACAATATCATGAATGTAAGAACAAAATTGTTAGAATGAAAGAGCTCACATGAAAGAATGGGCATATTTACAGAGTATTAAATGGCGAGAAGGGAGGCAGAGTACAAAAGAGGCACAGAAAGTCTAAAAATGTTGGTAATGGAATTATACTCTTGCCGTGGAATTGCCCAAATACAATTATTTTGCAGTACACTATGCAGTATAGCTTTTTGCTATGGTTGCTTTCTGCTATGGTTGCTTTCTGCTAGGAGATATTGGAGAAAAATCATTAAAGGTATGAAGGTCTCAAAGAAGACAGAAAAACCTTCAGTCATATTTTCTCTGTAATGTTGGTTTTCCACCCTTAAATATTTTCAAATCCAAGATACTGTATTTGACCATTTGGTGTCACAACATTACCAAGACAAACTAATTTGAACATGAATATATATCATAGTACAATTACTTTAATTTGCATTGACTATAAAGCTCTAGCAGAGTTTTGAAATTGGATTCTACAATATCATCAGATATGCTAGAATCTACATGTATGTGGTCTGTGACATGAAAAAATAACTTGGACATTTGCCTATAATCACATCTGGATATGTACATGTACATATGTAATTATTCATAAATGGATCTCAAGCAGTTTGTGTTAAAACTCCCATACATGTACATGTAGGTAAGTTATTAGTAAGTTGTAACCCAATCCCCTTTTGTATAATATGCATTCCTGATTGTGTATCTACCATCTCCTACAAGGACAGCTGTTTTCATAACTTAGAACTTGCAAATGCTCAAACTTAAAGTTTGAACTTTTACAAGAAGTTAATGATTGGGAAGTTTCTGGCTTGACAGTAGATTGCTGTATGAGTACATGTACATTGTAGCTTTTTATAGATTTTTCATGAAGATTATCCATTTACACTGTAGCTGTACTGTACACTGTATAACTTTGAGAAAATTGATAGAGCCTCTAATAATGGAAAAGTCCATCCTGGAAGTTTCACTGTTTCAATAAAAGGATTTAAATTGGAACAGCATTTTAAAAAAGAAATGAGCAAAATTGGTCAAAGAATAAGAAAATTACACTCATTTACATTTTCTAGTAAATTACTCTTGGCTCTGCAAATTGGCAGTTCACTGATGAAATCATATGCGAGCAGCTTTCCATTTACTTTGTACATGAAATTTAACATTTTCTCAATTTTCTTGGAAGTTACACATAAACCCCCATAGTCAATGTATGTTCAGAAGAATTGCTTTTTGCATATTATACATGTACTTTGACTATGGGATGAGAAAATGTGTAACTTCCAAGAAAATTGAGAAAATGTGACATTTCATGTACAAAGTGAATGGAGAGCTGCTCGCATATGATGTCATCAGTGTTGCCCATTTGCAGAGCCGAGAGTAATTTACTAGAAAATGTATATGAGTGTAATTTTCTTATTCTTTGACCAATTTTGCTCATTTCTTTTATAAAATGCTGTTCAAATTCATCTCCTTTTATTGAAACAGTAAAACTTCTGGGGTGGACTTTCCCTTTAAGCACTCCTACTCATCAATCTTCACAAAATTTCCTCCTTTCTTGCAGTCACAACAATGGAACATCCCACTGGATTCCTCCTCGATCCAGCTGGTCTCTGGTAGGGAATCTCCCATATGGATGGGAGAGTGCTCGAGATAAAAATGGCAAAGAATACTATATCAAGTAAGTACAGGAATATGTGATGTGATATTGCGTGACTTTATTTCTAGTTTCGTAATTTGTATTCAGGTTTTTATGAGGATTTCTATATCCTGTAGTTAATGAAGGATCACAGCTTTGTATTTCATATCAATTGAATACAGTCATTTAGATGTTTTTAGAATATCTTTGATTGTAAATGTCAGTGAATTGTTTGTAAAGCCTTAAGTGACCCTAAAATCCCTGTTTCTGACAGCATGCTTTCCTCGTATCATCGCCATCCACCGGTAGTCTGAAGACTCTGAACGTTGTATCGAACAAGAATTGTAAGACTGGGCAAATTATTGTGAGCATGCACTTGATGCTTGAATCACTAGATCAAGTTAGGATGTGACTGAAGAGCAGCAACAATATGATGCATAATACTGAATTCCAATACCATGGTGCATAGTGCATACATATCATTTCTAATTCTTTTACACAACTTTTCTTTTCTGCAGTGTTTCTGTACACTCTTTTCACTAATCATGATTTATACAGTATTTCTCTTCACAAGTCTTGTATAACTTTCCTACAGTCAGACCGGGCTAAAAAATACATTCCAAGAAAGGAAGGAAGGAAGTTTCAACACAGCTATCTCCTTCATCTTCACAGATGTATGTTTTCTTTTTGAGCTTTATAGCGAAACAGTGAGGGTGGCAAGAAAACATGCCTCTATCTGAAACCCCCAAAATTCAGACTACAGCATGCATTTTGTGTTCTTTACGTGTGTCTTTTCGGGCCAATAAATTTACCTACATGTACATGTAGGCTATCGCTAACAAAGTCTTCTTCATTTGACATATACTTGCATACCAGGTCTGCAATTTTTTTGTCACTTGCCTTATCGGGCAGCTGGATATTGACATCACTTGCACAGGCTCAAAGTTTAGTCTGAAGGCACAGACCTTAATTGACACTTTATTTAAATGCATTGCATCTTGAGAGAAGACTGACTACTGGAGCAGCGATAGTACACGATCCCCATTGACTTCCTGTAGCCTCTTTCTTTGACTGCTCTAACGTGTTTCGACAGACCGGGGTTTGTGCCTGCAAATTACTCAAAGTTTACTTGCCTGAACTTTTCATGCTAAAACTTGAATGCATTTAGGATGATACTTTGTTGTCAAAGGATGTCTTAACCCCTCGAGTACTAAGCTCAAGATAACTCGGGCTGGAGTCTGAGGAAAATGTGTTACACCAAATGTTATACCAAAATTAAATCATATCTACATGTAAAGGTTAAGCTACAAAGTACCGGTCTCGTCAAAATTCCCTGAAAAAAATGCCTCATTGGACAGGTGGTTTATGAATTTACCTGCCTATCTCAAAATTTTGGTTGCCCTGGGATGTTTGTTTAGTGGTTATGTACATGTAGCACCTTGACTACTACTGACCTAGTTTTTGCTGATTTTGTTTACTGTAGGCCTATTCAGTACAACTCGTCCATCTGTAATTGTCGGTTTATGGTCAACATTTGGATCAATACAATAGGATTCACTTCATCGCACCATTGGCAGTATTACAAATGAAAGTAAACAACAGAACCTGAACTGTAGAACCTAAACTTCAAGCAAAATTCTCTCAGGTACCTGACCATGCATAGTCTACCTTCAATACATTCTATGGGTGCGTTTAACAGATTTACTTGTTTTCTAGAAATTTGAAACAGGTACAGTACTTGAGGTGCGAACACAAATCACGCTCACACAGGCGGTCTCTCTGAGATGTTTACTGTCGCGATTTGAGTTCCCGAAAATAGTGACAATTGAAATGCTATATTCAAAAATGACATAGTGGATTGCATTATGAATTGGACTCAGAATTTCCAGAAAATTTTCTCTTTATATTGTGTTAAGTAATTCCTAGCATTTTGGATCCAGAAATACTGCAAAAGTGTCACTAAAACTAATATGAGAATGTACTACTGTGTACATTCTCATGCATCACTAAAATCACTGGCGTGAATCCACTTTGAGGAGTGGGGGGGGGGGGGGAATGATTGACTTTTTTGCTGATTTTTTTTTTCTGTTGAACTCACACTTACGTATAAACACACAACCTCACTCACCCGTACTGGACCCCCTTACACACATTATACATGTAATTTTTACATTGCGAGTGAGCGAAGTGAGCGAGCCAAAAATAACTACTTTTCTGTTTTTTAATCGCATTTTCAAATAGAAATTCTAAAATATGATGGTCTTATATGACAGATTATCGAAAATTTTACTAAGAGATTAGTTAAAATATCTTTCTTCTATAATCTGTGGCATTTATCATTAATGTTAGGAATAAATACTCCACTTTTTTTACCCTTGTCACCATGCATGGTGCAGCATTTTCACACATGGTTCTTCCTTGTCTGAAATCCTGCACGCATGGTATTGGAACCATGGGTGTTACATGTACATGTACATGTATGTATGTACTGTATTTTTCATCCTTTTGCTATAGCATAAACTGCCGCCACACCTACACCTAACTTTAGGTGTTATTCTTTAACACTTCCGAAACTTCCGCACTTTGCGCAGAGGGGGAACTGCGTGTGGTTTATTTTCTAGTGAGAACCCCACCCCCCATCCCCCTGGGATTTACGCCAATGACTAAAACACTAATTCCTAGAATTCAGGATCCAGAAATACTGCAAAACTTAGCAAAAGTGTCACTAAAACTAAAATGAGAATAAACTGCTATATACATTCTTGTGCATCACTAATACACTAAAGGTGCTTTCACACATGATGCAACAGTGTGGTACCACACTGTGGCGCCACACTTTTTTGTGTACAAGCCTATGGGGTATAGGGCGACAAAAAATTGTTGCCGAGGCAGGACACACTTTTGTTTGCTGCCTAGATTAAAAAAAAAATGCGCACCAATCAAATGTCTAAAAAGTTAGCGCAAAAATTTTTGCCATGAGATTGCTTGCGCAAGTTTTGACAATATGCTCTCTTACTGAGAGTTGACGCGTTAATGCACGTTCATTAGCATATGTGGTGACACAAGATCCCATCATGTGTGAAGACGAAACAGTGTGGCGCCACAGCGTGGTACCACACTGTCGCATCATGTGTGAAAGCACCTTAATTCCTACATGTAGAATTCTGGATCTGAGCAGAAGTACTCCTAAAATGTCACTAAAACTAAAATGTATTGCTATGCTACCATTCAATGACAAAAGGAAGCAACCATAGACATATAATAAATTTACTAGACGAAAAGCAGCACACGCTTATATCATTACGCGAATGGCACTAGGCCTCACCTCTTTCGGATCATTTGAAGGTCGACCTAAGCACCCATTTTTGTTGCATTATTCATATCTACCGGTACTGCACGTGTGGCGCGTATCACTTTTATTATGTTACTTTGATTTCATGCGCATTTGTTGCGCATTTGTTGCGCATTTTTTGCGCATTGATTGTGCATCATTGCGCATATTTTTAGTTGATGGGCGTAATGTTTGAAAACATGCACAAATGCATGCGACTCCTTGAAATCATCTTACAAAATGAATTATTAATTTTTGCTCATAAATATCAATGGGTGCTTAAGTCGGCCTTCTAATGGATCTAGACAAAATGGCGGAGCTTTAGGGGCCTGGAAGCAACTCTGTAGAATGAGTTTCTTATTAAATGAAGAAAATATATTACTGCTATATGATGAAGTTTATAGGGTTGCTTCTGTTTGATATGTCTATATTTTGGAAATTAGGGGTCATGTGACCTTAATTTCTTTATCATCATGTAAAGCATACAAAAATATGCATGTGCATGTACCCTGAAATAAGAAAAAGTTCATTTTGAAAAAAAGAAGTCAGTTGCTCTCTTTTGCAATTGGAGGGCATTATGTGTTAAATCAAACAAAAATAATGCTGAAAGATAGTACACTGTGTCAAGGTACTGTATTTGTCAAAAATGAATTTACTACAGGACTGTGTTGAATAGGGAAAAAGAGAAATAATACATGTATTTCTTCTCAGTGCTGTCTTTATACCATGTAGCTGCACCCAGAGAAACAGAGTAAATACAAGTATTTTGTAGATTTGTTTGTTTTCTTTTGAAAGTGGCACAGTGGAATGACAATCAGATCTTCATTGTAGATGGGTTTATGCTTACAGCACAGCCTGCATTCATACTGTACTCTGTATGCTCAGTGTTAACCGTTCTAGCATAACATGTACATGTACGTAATCCTTATATAAAGAAAGTGTTGATATTGACTTTAATATGGAGAGAAATATACATGGAGATTGTTGATTAATCCTGATCTTCTGTGGTAGATGGAATCTCCTGAGGAGAGAGGATTTGATCATATATGTACAGTGTAGCTATTATTGCACATTACTTGAATACATGTACCTATAGTATATGATGGGGGGACCATAGTTCGCGCACATTTTAATTTTTTAATGAAGGCAATTTTTGATCCATAATTTCTCAATTTTTACCAAAAGTTATTCTGATTTAAATGACACCAAAGGCAAAGCAAAGTTATAGATTTCAAATGGGTGCAAGAAGAACATGTTATTTACGAAGAATTCCCGAGATATCGCGATCGCAAAATTAGATGTCGTATCGCACCGCTCTGGACCTGGAAAGGTGTTACAAAAATAACGAGACCTAACTTTGCGCACGCCAATTTTGAAGTGATTAATACAAAATAGAGATCCATAAGAGGTAAGATAATTGCATTACTAGGAAGGCAAAATGCCTCTGAATAATTTGATACCACATTTTACTTACAATTTTGATGACATCGTCTCTCGAAAAGAGGAATTCTAGACCCTTGTCGACAAGTCCAGTTTTTGTCCGAACCAACGCAAAACGCTGCCAAATTTGCAGATTTTTCATTCATAATTTCAAAATTCCTTCTCTAATTTCAAAAGGAAAGTAACTTCCAGGGCAATTTTAGGGTGCTCTTTCCGTTGGTGCTGCCAGTTTTTCACAATCTTTTCTGGTTTTTGAGATATGGCCCTGTGCTCGAAGTTTGGACCTGCGCGAAGTTTGGACCTGCGCAAAGTTAGGTCATTCTGCCGTACCAGATACAAATACATTACAAGTAGGGGTGTGCATGAACGTGTTATTTTCTAATTGTATACATGTTCGAAAATATGGACGAATGGTCGTGTAAAAGGTCAAATTTGGATCATCATTGTGAATTCATATTAAGGACCTTATATCACCTATGAAGCTAAATGTATATATAGATCTACACTCACAAATACTATTTGTTATTTAACTTTTATATGACACCTAGATAGATCCCTGTCATTTGATTGGTTGTTTGATATTCATCATTTGTCCCATTGCACTATGACGTCATCAATCGTGCAAAAGTGGCTCCATTTACCGTGCAATTTTGGATCCATACGATTTGCTCCATTGCACGCTGGCCGAGAGCCCGGTACACTACGTACGTAAAACGCTTACGTTTGCAGTGAACAGCGCGCTAGCGTATAGCGCTATTGATTTATTGCGATTTGATCTATTTTTAGGTGTCATATAAAACAAATAATGAATGTTTTTTCATTCGTGCAATGGACAGAATATTTCATTCGGTGAAAGATGAAATTATTGATCCATTCAACTCGGCTTTGCCTCGTTGAATGGATCATTTCATCTTTCACCTTATGAAATATTCTGTCCATTGCACTCATAAACATTCATTATTTGTATAACATCACTTCATTATCACTTGAGGGGTCCTCCCACAAATATCGACGAGCCTCACACGAACAGCGACGGCCAAATTACTCCAAAGTACTTACATACGATCAGTCTTAATAATGCGTATCGCACGCACGACACGCACAAGCTCAATATGCATGCCCGATAGCCCAAGCAGGCCCCTAAAGTTCCGCCATTTTGTCCGGATCCATTTGAATGCTTAATCAATACGTTTATGTGCCCAAGGCATCGACTACATGTAGCGTAATGCAAAGTATTGGCGCGCGAACATTACATGTCACATGTGCACTATGAAAATCCGCTGCGATACTCGCCTGCTCCCCACACACATCTCCACGAGGGGCTCGCTGTAAGATCAACTGCTTAAACTAGCGCAGAAATGAATGCGCACGCTGCTTTTATACAGAGATCTTATGCGTTGCCGAAAGAACCTATCTAGAGTGGATTGTATTCAGTGATGCTAGCATTTAGCAATCTTGTACTTGATTGCGAAATGCTAGACGACATGCAAGATTGTACGCAGGGTTTTTTCTTTTGCTTTTGTCAACTGAGTCAGCCCCGCTGCCCCGCCGCATCGTTGGCCGAATTGCGAAGCAAAAAATGATGATCATATCACAGTGACTGTGCACAAGTGTGTGTGCTTTATGTGTATTTGTCTGATTTTGCTCTGGCCTGATCTGGGGAATTACTTGTAGATCTAAGTAAATTGCTGTTTATTTTCTTTTCTTTTTGCTGTCATACATGTACACATCATAACACATTACGTACTGCGTGTACACGGACGGCAGAAATGGTATACGAATAGTTGGCGATTGGACGTGTACGTGAATAGACGAGTACACATTGCAGCCCTAATTACAAGTATGCATTGCTGGAATAATTGAATGAGCTGTACTAAGATAATACAAATTTCCTGATATTGATGATTCAGTAAATGATATGAACATACAGTGTAATTAATGTCCCTTTTCTTAGGACAGGGAAATATTGCACTCATCATGTCAGAATAATATTGTAGTCAATATCATCAAAGACAAGTCTATCATTTGGTCATTCTGAAGCTTTTCTGTATCATTTTTCCTTGTATTTACTGACAACAAAAGAAGGCCATCAAAATCATTGAATATTCAATATAGTTAAAGTCTTAATGCTATGATTTTTATGACTTTGCAATAGTATCATCTTCATCATTCAAATTGTATGTTCACATTGGTTGTTGTAGTTTTGAAACTTTAAGTTTGTGAAATCTCCATATGTTAAATAGCAGAGGAACAAGGTATGGGTTCTTATGGGACTGAATCTACAACCACTTGTTTCAAAAGTACAAGTCAGCAGACTAGAATTGGAATACAGTCAACTCTGCATAAGTCGAAGTCGCATAAGTCGAATAATCGCCTAAGTCGAAGTTCTGTACTGGGTCCTATTCCTTTATTTTCTATTGTTTTTGACCCCTCATAAGTCAAATTTTCTCTAAGTCGAAGCATTTTCTTCAGTCCCAGGAAATTCGACTTAGGCAGAGATGACCGTAGTTTTCAGGCTCCAATCCTCATCAGTTGATTTGTTTGACAGGTGTGTGAACTGTAAGACTACCATATTCCCTCTGCTATAGCTGCTTCCAAAACAACTGGCCAAATAAGTCTCAAGGCTTTTTTTTTTACTTGGAATTACGCTTGAGTATCAAAATACATGTACGGTTGTAGGTATTACATGTACATGTATGCATGTTCTTCATACTAGCAAACACATGACCTAAAAGACAATTAACCCACCTCTTGTACATGTACATGTACATGTAGTTTTGAAGTTAACCATAACTTAATCTTGCCTTTGACTAAACTTAAAGTTTTAAAAAAAGTCTAAAACTTAAACTTTTAGTAAATCCACACAACTCGAAACTACAAGTACATGTACAGTGTGTACCTAACAGGGAAAAAAATACATGGGGGCTCAGGGCGAATTCGCCCCCGAAATGCCAAAAAGAGCCCTTGAAAACTAAAAAAGAGCCCCTGAAATTCTCATAGGCTCCAATGTAAACTGTGATACAATGTAGAAAGTTCGGGTGAGTGAGCCCCCGGAAAATTTTTTTTGATTTTTTCCCTGGTACATGTACCTAAGGTTTTGAGACCACTAGTAAATCTTACTAGAATACATGTAAGTGTAGGTATCGTCAATTTGGGTATTATTGAAATTGCTTTGTAGGTTTTGAAAGAAAATGGTAATACTTGCGTAGTTAAGTTGTAAAATGCATGGAGTAGGTCAATACTATGTGAGTTGAATGCCTGATTAAAATGTAAAGTTTTCAGCTTGAAAGAATAATCCCTTGTAGTTTGTATACAGACAGAGAGAGCAAAGTAAATTGAAGATTACCCAGTGAAGTCTGAGGGTAGCAAGTTATTAGCATAATCCATACCCTACTAAATACTTTCTCAACAAGGATCAATTGTTCCCAGTACTAGTCTCCAAAGAAAAAGAAGAGAGTTGCTTGTGTCTGCCTTCAAGTGTTAAGCTGGAAACCGTAAGAACTTGTCATCATCCCTGCTTTACTTCTATGACTTCTTTGCAACTCAAGGTGAATGGTCCTTACCTGTTGTTCAGTGCTTGATCATGTGCTAACAAAGAGTAACATTTATGACCAATATTGTATGAAAACAGTCAGAAGTTGGGACTGTATTACTACAAGCCATGAATGCCATTGGTTGAATTAGTGTTAAGATGAGAGGTAGTAAGTAATTCATGCGAAATCAGTGCAACGTATTTCAGTAACCCTATCAAGCTGATAATCTTCCTCGAGCTTGGATAAAACAAAATGTCTCTAATAAAATAATATTTTTATGACATTTTTTGCTCCTTATCCAATATTAGTAAAGAACTTTCTTTAGGTTTAAATTAATCAACTTTCACACTTCATATTGGCAACAATTGCTATCATTTAGCACTCCCGCATAGTTTGAATGAAATGCAAATGGATACAACATGAACCAAAATGAACGATAATTGCAAAATTTGATTAAAGAATTGTCAATCTGTACATGTACATCCAAATAGTGATAATAAAGTTTTTGCTGCATTGCTGACTTAGAGAGTTTAATGATTAGCTAGAATCAAATCACTGAATGTAGTACATGAATGTAGTAATGCACTGCATTAAAAATAGACTCAGATTTTCTGCGATTTTAGCTCTTTGTGCTCTGTATACATGTATTGTGTCATTTCTGCCACTCTGGATTTAAAGACACTATAAATTGTCATTAAAAGGAAACACTATCCTGTCCTACGTACAGTATGTATGAGTGTAAATTTATAGGACAAACTGCATGTTCAGCAGGGACTTAACCATCATTGCTGTTGCCATACAAAATTTGGATGACATAATTTAGGAGAGAATTTCAAGTAAATCATGTAATTGGCAAAAACACCCACTATACGAAAATTCAGGATCGTTATTTCACACATCTAGGCATTTCTTTTATACTTCAGATGTGTCAAATCGTGTCTTGTTGCATTTACATTGTAGCTGTGATAGTCATACGGTGTATGGGAATTCTTTATGAACATGTACATGTTCATTGTATCATGTACTCTTTCATTAAATATTTGCCATTTTCTTTCAACATATTTGATCAGGTGATTTTACAATTCCATCCCTGCCCACAAAGAATAAGTGAATGAATTGAAAATAAATCTATGATTTTCTTCGTCCTTGAGCTTTATCTTTGTTAAATAAATTAAGCTTTAGTAAAAATCAAACTGATAATGCGTTGTACACTGTACAGGTACATGTAGGTTAACCCTATGCCTGTGGGAAACACATATGATATGGGAATTAGAGAGTTTGGTAGTCAATATGTTAAGGATGATTGATGTTGTTATAGCTGTCTAAATGGAAAAATTGAATTATTAAAGCTATCCGCTTCTGAATTTTATGAATTAGAAATGCACGCGGCATGCCTAAGGGCAAGCATGAAATTAAATTTTTATTGTAAACCATGGAGAATCGTACAAGCCATTGAGCAAATTACATTTACACCCAAAAGGTTTTACCATTGTGCCTACATAGTTTGCACTATGCAGGTAGTTCAAGATGAACATTTTATGATGATTGTTGCTTTTGTTACAGGTTCTTGTTTTTACACAATCAGAAATTAGTTCAAATACCAGCATGTTTTGAGAGAGGTAATTTAACCTGGTATTTTGGCATTCTTTTAGTTGTTTCAAGTTCAGCATCATGCATCGTTGCAGTCAATGGACAGAGTATATAACTGAAACTATTGTTAGTGTTTATGATCCATAGTTGACTTGGGGGTTCATTTCTTGTTCAGATCAAATGCGATCGGTTTTCTTGTGTAATAATTATGATGGGAATATTGATATGGTTTCCTTTTCTGTATTTTTAAGCATCATGGAAGTGTGTCGTGTGTGCCTTTGTATCAAGTGGGGGGGGGGGGGGGCGAGCCTCGGAGGGGATGAATATTGAAGTATATTTACATGTATCAAGAGCTGAAATCAAAGCATACATGTACTGTACACACTGTATTTGTGTACAATTGATTCTAACTTTTCAGTTTTTAATACTCTTCATTTGTCTCAATTTGAAATGAGTAATTTAAGGACAATTCTGTATTAGGTTCTGCTCGGAGATTAACAGTCCGTTACAGCTTATATGCCAACCTGTATATCAGGGAGCAATTTCATGAGTGTAATGACATGCACTGTTTTTAAGTTCCAAACAAGAATTTTAAAAAGTTGAAAGACTTTTCCAAGTGTGAAGCGTGAGTGCAAATACAGTGTCCTGCTGGGGCGATCTTCTCAATTGCTTTAACCATTTTGTTGCTGTGGCTTTAACTATACCATCAAAATTTGTATTGGTGACACAGTATGGGTTAATAAACTGATCTTTCAAAGAGCAAACGTGATATTTGAGAATGAGGCCATCAGATAGCCATTCACACAAGAGAAAATATTTGGTGTAAAGAAATATTAAATTATTATCATTTGCATTGTGTTCATAACTTCATATGTTATATGTCCATAATGTGAACATGGACCTACAAATGTACACTGTACATGTACAGACATGTACAGAGATGATAGGAGATAAAATATGTTCTCTGTAAAGGAAGTTGGGGGAGCAGTTCACACCATGCACATACATGTAGGCTTACATGTCTGCTGTGTGGTTTTTGTCAAAAAATGGCTGTTGCTTGAGCTGTAAATTCTTATAACTGGCTCATCTTGCAATACATGATGTTCAAATGTACATGCCAACTAAAAAATACTTCTTTCTCATAGTCTCATTTTTAGCTGTATAGTTTTTCATATAGCCGCTCTGCGATAACATTTGTTAGTCTGAATGGGGGCCTTCTAGTCTGTGTTTTTGTCTCTGGTGTGACATCCCTCTCCTCACTGTCTCACCTGCCAGACAGCCTTTGGTGTTAGAAGTTAAGGTCACCTGGCAGGACCCCCCTCAGAGTGTCAAAAATTGGTTGCAAATTGATGCAGAACCACCCTCTTGGTGCCAGTGTTTCCCTACCCGAAGCCCCTGAATGTGAATTATTCAAGGATAAAAAGTAGACAAGGAGTTTTATAAAGAAAATGAAATGGGAAAGGAGTGCAGAGATAGGGAGAAATAGGACAAGAGTGGGAGGATAGGGTGTATAACGCTTACATAATGCAAAGAAAGTGACACATACACATGTATGCATGTAGAACATCTCACTAAAAAAATAAAGAAAAAGATGAACACAAGTACACAAGTAAATAAAATATCAAAACAAAACAAAAATAAGACTACAGGGGGGGGGGAGGGAGGGAGAGAGAGAGAGAGAGAGAGAGAGAGAGAGAGAGAGAGAGAGAGAGAGAGAGAAAAGAAAGAGCAATGATTGGAAGGGAGTCTAGGGAGCATTGTGGTATATGTCGATGGTAATATTATAATGCATTGGACAAAATCATGACCTTGATTGTTTGTGAAGAGGAAAGAAAGAGAGACAGAGAAAAAAAAAATGATATAAAACATTGTTTCCAGCAAGAAAGATACAGGTATAGTACAGCAAGGTGGGGAGTTAAATGCGAATTATGTGGCATCGATTAGCATTGTCGTAAAGATGAGAGAAAAATGTGTCCAGAAGTTAAATGCTGAAGATTATTGATGATTAGGGGCCTCCCATAGATGAGAAAAAAAGATACAATATTGTGTTTTAATAGAGAGAGATGCTTTTGTAAGGGGATTTACCGAAGGTAAAAACAAATGACACATTGAAACAAAATGTGCCATTTAGGGAGAAAGACGGTACATTTACAGATTAGTATAGAAATGACTTTGCCTCCATAATGGCTGGTGATTAATATCATGGATGGAAGAAAATATAGAATAGCGAACAATGGCAATGTACTCTACATGTACATGTAGATTTAGTAGGGAGAGACGTTGTTCGGTTAACCCATTCGTGACAGAGGTCCACATTTTGTGGTTTGACCTAATAACTTTTGATGAAGAGCCCTAAAAATGATACCAAGTACATGAGCAGAAAGAGCAAAAAATTCTACACAAACTGTGCCCATTTTGGTTGCGTCAATATTCGTTGTTTGATTAAGGAAAATAAGCATTAAAATCCTTAAATTGGCAATGCAATGGAAAGTTTAAAATCACAGTTTTTTCCCTGCAAATTGGCAATTTTTTGACTTCTCATTATACTTTCAATTTATATTTACTTCAGATACATGACGATATAAATAAAAATATTGGTGTAGCCAATTTGAAGAATAAAAGCTGATCAAATGAGGCTTTAAATAATTCCTGTCACAAATGGGTTAAAATGAAGACAGAGAAAGTTACCATGGTGACGTTATTTGATGAAAGTGATAAAGAATAAGATGCAGAAACCTAAGTTTGCACCTTGGGGAGAAAAACTGGGAAAGGTGTTTTAGAAATGGATATTGTTACGAGGAAAGCAAATTAAATACTGCAGGAAACCAATTTAGCTCAATGTTTGCTGTGACGATAAAAACGGACAAGAGTTACCTTTTGAAATTATTGTGCAGGATTTTTATGATACTTTTTTGTAAGAAGAATGAAAACGCAAGAGAAAATGAAGATATTGAATTTTGGATTGAACTATATAGTAAAATGATTAAAATAGAAAGTGACCAAATATATATTAAAAAAACTTAAACCCAAAGTACATGTTATGTTTTTCTTTCAATATCTGAGTGCATACCAGGTAATTACCCTTTGTGGATCGATTGAGTACGTCTTTGTCCCACACAGTAATGAAAAAATAGCATCCTTTACTATCATCGTGCAATATGCTCTTCTAATGAAGGTGCTAGAAGAAAGATACATGTAGCCTTGACACTTGCTACACTGGCTTTTATCTTCCAACACGTTTAAGTGAGAAAATTATAAAGTCGACTCCAGAATTCAGCACTGTCTCCATGTCAAATTTCCCATTGTTCATTTGCATGTAATTGCATTAAACCAATGACACCACCCTTCCTGTGCTACAAGCAGAGAGAACATACTCCAAACCTTGAATAGTATCACAAGTTTACCTCATGATACGAAGGCTATAATTGCTTCTTTGCAAGAAGGATCATAATATAATTACAGAGTAGTTAAAGAAGTTCTGAAGTGGTGCAGTTTGATGCCATGGATACCTTAACCCAGTTTTCAGCAGAGGCAGATCCTGCGTTCATACAATGGATTTATATGCTGGAATCATTTGCATTTGTTTTGTTGATCCTCTTGTTCATTGATTTAAACTGGCAAGTTTGAATGCTACTTTTCATCTATTGAACTTGTAAATTATGTTATCTTATGTATTTGTGATGGGATTAACACTTTTTGATGACTACTGGTAGGTGGATCGTCATCAGCTTGAGCTAGAGGAATAGCCTGCTATTTTGGGATCGCGTATATTAGCCCGCACTCAGCTGAAGCGTGCAATTGCATCCACATTAGCTTGAGCTTTAGCCGGATGTTGCTGCACCATGCAGGGAATGGACAAGCCAGCTCCTGAAGCTCGAGCTGATGAGGACACATCAAATATTGCCTGATAGTTTTTGAATTCTGCAGAAAAGGTCAAAGATTTAGGTGGCTTATTTTTTGAGGGAAAAAGCTGGCTCATTTTGTCTTCATCTGAGAATTAGCTCTGTATTCCATGATTGGGCTAATTCATGGGATTAGAAATAGAGGACTATTCCTAAAGCTCGAGCTGATGATGACGCACCTAATGTCAGTGGTGACAACTGCTCCAGATTTAATTTCAAGTGCTGGTTGAATCCAAACTTCAACCCTTGGCACATTACCATACTACCTAGTAGAACCATTTTGGATTGGGACCTCAGGTTCTGGATCGAAGTATTCAGAGTCTGTATACAAATTGTGAAATTTTAAGAGCCAGAGTTAAATTTTGGGAACCTATTAATAGTGTTTACCCCTGCATGTAAACCTCGATCCCAACCCAAATCCAATCACCACCCAGCAACTCTAATCATAGGATTCAATGTTAATGTTTTTGTGTCATCCGTTGGTCTTAAATCTAAATATTGCACTGTAGCTACCTAACCTTATAAATGTTTCTTTTCTGACTGCCTCCCTGCAGCCATAAGACTTGCTCCACAGCAAGAGGAGATGCTTTTGACCTACAAAGAAGTGCCCCTGAGAAGGATGTGATGCTTTTCCCAAACTCTTTGCTTTGCCCTAATTGATCTTCAAGTTCAACGTCAATGTTGCTTCATCTTTTAAACAGTTCTTTCTGATCGTTTTCCTGTGGCCATATGATATCTTTTACAGGAACTTATGCCGCAGCATGAACGCTCTATAACTAATTCTTTGCCATTGTTCTTCTGCAGCCATAGGTCATGCTCTACAACAAGAGAAGATCCCTTTGACCTAGAAGAAGCACCCCCTGAGCAGAGGGATGTAGTCCTTGTCAGAGACTCCGCCTTGGGTTTTGGTTTCATTGCAGGCAGTGAGAGGCCCGTCGTCATCCGATCCGTTACTGAAGGTACGTAAATCGTCTCATATACAATTCGTGTTTCACAGCTATTTATACGAAATTGGTTTTAATATCTGAACTCCCATATGCCGAAAGAACAAAATATAAATGAACATAACCAAGGAAATAAGAGAAGGAAATACATGTACACAAAGGTATCAGTTTCATGCGTGTACCACCTCTGTACATACCTTAAGGTAGAAAATGAAAGCTTTACTCTTTGTCATTCACAAAAAAAGTAAAAAAAAACATAAACAATATTATGGAATAAGGTTCTCATACATATGAATCTAATGATTCTAATCACAACATTTCTACTTGGGGGGGGGGGGAATAATAGAATTTGATGAAAGCTTTTCTAATGGAAAAACAGGCATGAAGACAGCCAGAGAGGGAAAGAAGAGAGAGAGAGAGAAAGAAAAGGAGAGAGTATTACTATTTTTCAAGTAAAATCAAAATGTATTTGGTACATGTATGGCATTGTAAGGTCAAAAACATCTAAGCTGGAGATAAATGAAAATGTGATTTAGAGGTATTTTTCAAAGCTGTACCACTTAAATATGACAAATATCGGCACAAATGAAAGAGGGCAGACTCCCCCATAAATTTGTCAGTATCGTTCTCACTAGATTGTGCGGTTATCTCAAATATTGCCATGAAATGAAATGGAACATGGCAAGTTTGATGTGATTGGATTATTGGAGAGTGCCTCTCTTGCCAGCCAATGAAAGATTTATATCAGCCGATTGAAGATTTATATGCGCACTTTTATTCTAATTAGTCTTGGCTTGTTTCATCCGGAGTGTCTTGTAATGTCAATCCCTTGATTCAGAATCATAGTCAAACAAAAACCTTCGTGTACATGTGATGTGTGCATGGTACATGTATCATGCAAATACCAATATTCCTGCCTTTTTTTCCTCTGGAGGTGGAACAGACGTCATGAACTGGGTGCCAAGTTTACATTTGTGTTCATATTTGCTTGTGCCATGAGATACATGTATGTACACTGTACTTCATAAACTCATATAAGTGTCTATACCATTTTTTTTTCTTTTCCAATTGAACAGACTTATCATGTGCCTAGTTTACATTTCTCCTCTTATTTTAGACATTGTTCATGCCAGGGACTGTGTTCACACTACACTGTATCTTTTCCTTCCAGTGGAACAGACTTGGTGAATGCCTAGTCTACGTGATGTCATCACATTTGCTTGTGTTTCGTGATACATACAATTTGTAGTTCATTCGAGGGAATTATGGTACTGTATTTTCTTACGGTGAAACAGAGTTATGACTGGATACACGTGTACATTTGTCTTCTTATTTGCTTATGTTCAGAAGCATCTTATTACATTGCATGCCACATTTGCTAGCTTTTCCTGTGGGAACCTTGCTTGTGTCATCATGTGTACATGCAGATTACAGTACAGTGTATTATGAAAATTCGGGAATATTATGATCGACATTGGTAGGATTTGTGCAGAAAGAGGAAAAATCACAAACACAGGATTCCATTTTAGCTACAGTACATGATGGGGTTCCTGAAAAAGGAAGTTTAAAAGGAAAATAGTAATGGTCTTATTAGAAAAATATAGGTCTAGCGGAATGATAAATCATTATTTTGACACAAGAGCTAGCTTTTTTGTATTTTTATAGGTTAAAGCCTATACATGTAATTGCTGTTGTAATGATATTCAAATTGAGGCATGGTTGTGATACTGTACTGTATATCAAGAGAAACGGGCTAAAAATTGACTGAATAGGAATCCTTGTATAACATTTTCCCCTTTTAAACAAAGATGCAAAAATGAAAAAAAAAAAAAACAAGTATCAAACAAAGCAGTCACTGGAATGTAACGGCACATGTTTTTACACGTATTCTAGACAAGGGACACTGTAGATTTATCATTGAACAGTTGTCCCAACCACTCCCTCACATTCTATGTTTACATGTACTTTCCTACTCCTTTTCTATGAAATAAATGTGGCAGCTCATTCATTTGTGTTAGCTTATATTGACAGATTCTTTTCAAGTCTATTTACACTTATCACCTTCAATCCCCCACAGTCAAGTTATATCCCAGTAATCTGATAGTATGCATTTCATTGAGCCTGAACAAATGCCAGCTTTCAAGACAAACTGGAGTTCTGGTCATTTTGTGATTACAGTGTGAAAGAAACCATTTAACAAGAAAATATTTCACAATAAATTGTTGTGAAATGTTGATAAATCAATTTCGTATCATTATATTTCAGAACCTTAGAGTGTACACCAATTTTTATAAAGTAGTAAATAAAAAGTGGCTTTTACATGTAGTTTGGCAAGAATTTAAGAAGAAGTTTGAAATTTCTTGCAAACGTTTCTAGCATCCCGCAAACAATTGATGATGCTTCCGAACCCCTGTGCAGGTTTTGCAAATTTTTGGAGCGTACAATACGAATGTACAATGTAGGCCTTTGCCATTTTTTGACATAGGCATCCTTGACAAATTGTTTGTGTGTCCCTTGAAAACCGGCTTTACGTGTACATGTGCATGAGTCTCATGTAACGTTCCTTTTACGGTCTGGACAGGCTGTCAGTTGCTTTGGAATCGGTATTAAGGCAGTTTTTGCGGTGACGACAACGAATGAGTTTCAAGATCCCTATCTCCACAATCCAGAGTTTACCGTCCTGCTTGTTCGAAGAATCGCAATGTACATGTACATGTAGCTTGGGCTTTTTATATAGAGCAAAGCCCAATTTAAGTGTGTCTTTAGTAGTGAATTACATGTAGTTTGCTAATTGATTAAAAATCTGATTGAGCCCCAGTTTGCCTGGGATAGTAGCTCGGGCTAATATCCTATTGAGGTGAAGGATGACATCCATCGATTAGTTTCATCACTGCAAATAAGCTCAAGTTAATTTGTGACCAAGCTAATTTCTCTTATATTAAAATCAGAATAAGCGTGCTATTGTGGGTATTCTGGGGTAATGATAGACCTGTCAGGCACTCTGACATTCTCCAACTTTCTCTCACTCTTTCCATTTCCTCTCAATTCTTTCCACCTTTCTTTCATGCACTCACCCCTTCTTTAATTGTCATTATCCTTCTCTCATTCTCTTTATCCCTCTCACATTCCTTTCATCCTTCGCTCATTCCTTCCATCCTTCCTTCATTCCTTCCATCCTTCTCTAAATCTTTCCATTCTCTTGTTTCCATCCTTTCATTCTCTCCATCCTTCTCTCATTCTTTTCCAACCTCATTTCTTCCATCCTTTTAACAATCTTTCCATGCTCTCATTTCCATCCTTCTATTTTTTCCATCCTTCCCCCATTCTTATCATACTTCTTTTATTCTCTCATTTCTATCCTTCTCTCTTTCTGTCCATCCTTCTCTCATTCTCTCAATTTTTACACTCTTCATTTGCATGGGCAGGTGGACCTTCCATTGGAAAATTACTTCCTGGAGATGAGATTCTCAAGGTGAACGGAGAAGACGTCAAGAACAGCGATCGTCAGTACATCATTGATAAGATTCGGTAAGTAAATCCAGCATCATTACTTAAGGCTTCCTGAAGCTCTTTATGTTAACCCATAGCAGTACAGTGTCTCCTTTTTATAGAGCAGATGAAATTGTTTGTTAATATTTTTCAAAAAATCTTCGATTATTTTCTTTATTTAGGAGGGGGAGGGGGTGGATCTGTGTGATACAAGTGCTTACTTTAGAAATACATGTTCTGGAAATATGTCTATCATGATAAATTGCCGATCATGAAATATGATCTAAAGAAATGCAATAAGAGAATGTTAATTGCCATAACTCCCATATTTTAAATGAATAGAAACTTTCAGTAATTCCAAGAATGGATATAAAGAAAGAATTATCACAAGATATTTATATCCTTGAGCTTTACATGTAGCTTAAGCCCTTATTGAATTTATTAAAAACTAAACGTAGGAGCATTATTTTAAAAACAATTCTTCTGATGACATACTGTATAAATCAGTACTATTTCATAACATATTACAGGATAAGTTGCTGTTCTCGTAGCTGATGCCTGATACGATTATGTCCCTCAGCTTAATTCAAAGCACTCGGCAATAAAAGCTGCCAAACATATTCCATTGATCCAATATCTTTTTGTATTTTTGTAGTTTCAGAAAGTGGAAACCATGCTTAAAGGGGGTACCCAATGCTGAAACAATGTTAGTTCATTTAAAAGAGCGTGATTTCATTAGCAGAAAATCATCTGCCTAAAGTTTTTTAAAAAGTCGTGTTGCCAAGGAAACCCCAAAATGTGGTAAGATTTCAGGATAATTTTGACCCCTCAGCTGAGACCCAGTTTCAACTGGGTACCCACTTTGACGTCAAAATGACGTAAAAGTGGGTACCATGTCGCGCAATTCTAGCAAAATGCGCGCAAGGTATAATACATATTGTACAGTCTAGCGCGTAGCACAACTGCAATGCGCGAAGCAGGGTACCCACTTTGACGTCATACCCCATCCTCAAATTTTTGGGTCAACTCTTGACTTTTTATGAGAAAATTAGCCAAAATGCATTGATTTCGATTGAAAATCATCAAATTTCTAATGTTATTCTTCTTATAATTCCATTCTCGATCATATATCCAAAAAATGTTTACCATCGTGTAATCACTTTAAAGGAGAATGCAACCTTGACATCAATGTGCTTCCAGTGAATAAAGAAGATCAAGAAGAATAAACAATGAAAGTTTAAGCAAAATCGGACAATCTGTTCAAGAGTTATGAACTTTGAAAGTTTAAGTAAATCCTTATTATGGGATCCTTGAATTGGCAACTTTGCCAGGATCTGTGATGTCATCGTGGACAACTCTCCATTCAGTTTGTACACAGAATTTAACATTTTCTTTATTCTCAAGAAAAATAAAAATTCTTTTGATTTCTTGTTTGAGTATGACATGGCTATATCAATTCTGCAAGCATTTTGGGAAGAATAATGTTGATTCCCGACTTAAAATTTCAAATTTTTGAAAAAAATATGGTACAAAATGAATGGAGAGTTGTCCACGATGACATCACAGATGCTGGCAAAGTTGCCAACTCAAGGATCCCCTTAACAGGGATTTACCGAAACTTTCAAAATTCATAACTGTTAAATAGATTGTCCGATTTTGCTCAAATTTTCAGTGTGTTCCCTTCTTGATCATCTTTATTCACTAAGAGCACACTGATGCCTGGGTTGCATTCTCCTTTAATACAAATGCAAGTACATGTAGTTGCCTCCTTTGTTCAGGTGCGTATCGGAGGGGGGGGGGAAGGGGCGATGGGGCAGTCGCCCCCCCCAAATGCCACCAAAAAAAAAGAAAAAAGAAAGAAAAAGGAAGAAAAAAAAGCATGAGCGAGAAAAGAAAAAGGTAAGAGAATGTAAGAAGAGTGGGAGCAGACAAGGAACAATGACAAAGAAGAGCGGGAGCAGACAAGGAACAATGACAAAGAAACGGAGCTTCCACGCTTTGCGCGGGAGGGGGGAAACTCCCCCCTCCCTGCACCCTTTCCCCTAGGGAGTGCGCCATGCGTGCTCAGTGAGTGATTCGCATGCTTTGCGTGCTCACTACCACCCCCCTAAAATGAAATCCTAGATATGCCACGCCTTTGTTTGCTAGCTGCAAGCAAGAAGACAGTGAGAGACAGAGGAGAGACATTCACTTATTGAAAGCTGTCTGAAGAAAATGCTCAAGTGATTATGGCCGCATTTACACTCACTTTCTAGAGCGCTCTAGCATGGAGCGCTCTAACCTAAGTGTAAACAGACAAACTGCTCCAGGACCACTTTAAAGTGGTCCAGAAGACCACCTTGTGATGTGGTCTTCTGGAGCAGTTCCTTGCTAGAATGCTCTACAACCGCTCCAGCGTGCCGTGTAAACAGAAAGTGGTCTACAATCGGAAGTGTGTGACGCCGTTCCGTGCGAAATATGTATGCCGGTGTATGCCGGTCAGGAATGGTTTGAATTCCGCACAAATTACTTGACCCGCTGACCTGTGCTGCCGTAGCAACAAGAGCGGTTACTCTATGGATGCTGAAGCGCTCTACGTTGGAGCGCTCTATCGAAGTAAAGTGTAAACAGAGGCTAAATGCTCCCCGCTGGAGCGCTCCAGCGGAGAGCGCTCAAGAAATGTGAGTGTAAAAGTGGCCTAAGATTATCATAACTAGTAGAAAAGTTGAGTCACTTGTAGGCAGCAGTTTGTTTGCACACCCATCTTGATGCTGCATGGTCTTCTATGCTCCACCCAGCATGGGTTCCTTTAATAAGAAATGTACAATTCTCTGAGAATTCAGAATTCAATGACAGAATAAAGACTACAAGTGTTACCTGCCAATCATATTTAATGGAAAAAGTATAAAAGCTGATTGATAAGCATGAGCAGAATAAAGTATTCTGCCCAATGATCATATTTAGAATTCATTGCTTACTGTATAGTTTTCTGAGTGTATAGTTGTTATTGATTGAGTGAATTTAATATTTAGCAATATTTGACAATTCTTTTTGAAATTTTACCAATTTAATATAATGATTAACTGAATGGACAACGTTACAGAATGCTTTCAGATAGGTTCTCAGTTGGTGCATTTTCTCACCCAAATTCTTGATCATATCCTCAAGTCCAGACTCCATACAATGTTGATTGAATGAGTCGGAAGAGATGGAAATGTGCTTGGGTAATAAGGTATGCATGTGTATTGATCAAGCTAGTTTGTGAAAACGTATGGCATACATAATTTGCTTGCTGATGAAAAGGGTCTCACATCATATTTACCCCATATAATAGTTCTATGCCTTCGGCTCTTTTGTTAAGTCAGCGCAACAGGTGATTAGGAAAGCAAGCATTCAATCTTCAGTATGCTCTATGCTGAAGGCATCAGCCTGTGCTCTCAATCATTTATTCGCTTTCCTGATTAAAATTATGCATTTTTGCATTCTGGGCATGATTCACAGTTTCATAACCACTTCATATCCCCATGGCAACCATTGATTTTTGGAATAGGGAGTTGTTATGATGAATTATCGGCACAGTGTGTCTTAATGATGACTATTTCAAGAGGCAATTCTATTGGGTGTGGCACTTGTTGTGCAGGAAGATGTAAAATTCCCATTATTTTTAGTTCCAGTTTTTTTTTTTTGTTATATTGTCGTAAGTGAATAATTTTACTGATTTGAAATCTTCTGAAAGAAAAGTAAGAGATATCACATGAGAGTAAGTAAATGTATTTCTTGCTTTCATAGCCCAAGAAAGTCAGTAATAGTGTTCAAAATTTGTTGACATTTGAATGAGCAATAAACATACATGTACACTTAATTCAAGAGAACACTTGCTCAGGAGTAGTATTCTGAGCACAATGTCATCTCTGAAATATTTTCTATTTTCTTTAAATTACATTTGGTATTCCGAGACCACTTTTTACCTCTAATTTTATTTAATATCTTTATTAGATCTCAATCTCTTACCTCCTGCGTACCTATTACAGCTAATGACATGATATGTGCAGCTTTTGTGCTCATGCCCATCTTTTTGTTAGTAAAGGATAAGATGAAATGGGGTATTTAATTGCTAATGAAATGAAAGAAGATGCCCTAATTATTGACCATAAGGTTATCAGATATGATTTTAAGATTTTTGTTGAATAATATCATCCTTGAAATGATAGAGTACTTGTCATGATGTTCTGAAACCTCTGGAAATATACATGTATGTACTGAAGTCATTTTTTAAGGAAATCTAAGCAAAGATGCCCTTGCACTTTGATGCATGCGTAGTAAAATTTGTACAAATGATACAATCAAGCTCTTTTGCACCATACTGGCAGAAAGCAGTTTTATTGCTGAGAGTGCAATTCAACACCATTTCTTATTGCTCATTGCATCATATGTGGATATTTAAGATGAGACAGAATAATGCTAAAATGATTCTCGTAATACGGATTTAAAAAGGTTAGCCATTTTACAAAATCATCCTCCTACATGTATTATGTGCATTATTCTAATGTAGACAAGAGGATAATAATTGGTTCACAACTCAAAAGATAATCCTCCTTTTTTATAAATGAAAAAAATCCTCGAAAAAGAGGATGATTGTCATAGTAACTGCACATGCCACTTTGATACATGATGCACGTCCATGTTTGTGTTCTGGGCTCGCGCTGCAGGGAAAATCCTGACCATTTGACTGCACCATGGCAATATGCCGCATTATTGTGCGATTGCGTTCATAACTTTGAAGTCTACTCCCGATGCTGCTATTATCTGGATAATTGCAGCATCAGAATAATTTGCATTATTCTGGTCTTGCTCGAATTTTATGACCAAATAATGCTTCTATTATCCGCATTACTGAGAACGCAGAAATATTTGTGATACATTAATTTCTGCAGATTTTGTGCTATTTTTGGCAAGCGGGAATTCTAAAACTCGCGAAAACATTAGCAAGATTTCATATGCATTGAACTGTCAAATCAAATATTGCACTTTTGCGACTGAGTAATTGTGCAGTGCGAATTTAAGAACCTGCAAATATTTTTGGGGGTCGTTCAGTGCGAAAATTTAATCATGCAAAAATAACAGGGTTTACAGTTACGAATTTGTGACAGGGGTATAAGGGTATATTATTTCATTGCACAAATTTCATCTCAGAATTGATCTCAGAATGCCACCTCAATGCATTGGTAAATTTGAGGTGAAAATTTAACTTAGGCTTCATTACAGTATGATGTGCATTTTGAAAAGAATCTGAATTATGGTTTATTTTTAAAGACTGCCATTAGGTTTCAGTGTTTGTGGATAGTTCGCAAAGACATCTCCACATATCAAAGGTATGCTCTCCAAATGGTTTGAAAACTCTGGATTCGTAGATAGGAGTTTATTTGAAACAATTGTAAAAACATTGACTAAGATATAGAAAGTTCCAAAATTTGCTTATTCTATTTTTAGGGAAACGGTTGATTGCTTTAAAGCACAGGAAAGGTGGAAAAATGATCTGGAGTTGGATGATCCAGCCATTAATTGGCCGCGGATACTCTATTTAAACTATTCTTGTTCCTTAGAAACACAGATGAGAGCATTTTATTTCAAAATATTTCACAACTCTATTTGTACTGAAAGTTTTTTGTTCAAAATAAAAGTTCTGACTCAGATAAATATCATTTATGTGAAGACGAAACAGAAACTCTTATTCACTTGTTTTATGATTGCATAAAGGTCCGCCCCTTTGGCTGAAATTATCTGATCTTATCAATAAGCATGTGAAACCAGTTGGCAATTCTAGAAATTTAACTGTATTTTTGGAATTGATAACAAATTGTCTAAAGATGCGTGTATAAGCCTCTTACTTTTGTGTTTGAAGTTCTATATTTATAGGTCTAAGTTTCAAGATTCCTCAGTTGACTTCAAAGCATTTATACAGTTGGTTAAAGTGAAACGTAGTGTAGAATACAAAATTGCTGAATGGAAGGGTAAGCTTCACACTCATTTTAAGAAATGACAGATTGATCTGTAAACGATTACTATTTTTTTATGTGGTATGATTCTATTATGTTTTTATATAGTTAATACTTGTTCTTATAGTCGTAACTTGGTTGTTGACTTTGTAAAAGTTATCTTTTATTAGTGCTGTCATCGACAAGACTTTTGTTGCCAAGCTTGTTGATAATAGTGTATTTTAACGGGAAGGCGACAAGTCGACAAAGATTCTACGATGGCAACAAGAATCAACCCTCATGGGTAATGGAATTGTTGTTGTTGATTTTTACGGTGCTGTCATTCAAAAATGAATATTTACGCCATCTCATTTGCGTTGTTAAAAATAAGCCTAATATGACTTAATTGAAATAATTTGTTTTCTATGTTAGCTGTGCTTTATATGCACTTTGCAAACGGAAATGTAAAATCAGTATAGTGCCGGTACAGTACGTGCACGCAATCAATTGCCAATTTGAAGACGGGAATCATTGCACCAGTCAATGTGATATGCATACTGTGACCGCTAATATATTATCCATCGTTTATTCTCTTCAACTTTGCGATCTTCAAATTGGCACTAAGATAGGCTAATATGACGACAGGAATTGTTGCGCTGGTCAATGTAACATTAAACATACATACTGTGTGCACTACTTACCCACCACCGTATTTAGCCTGTACAAAGTACAATTGAACGATCTTCAAATTGGCGCCCAAAAATTGTTGATAACTTCAGTTTGTATGAGCTTGCACGAACAGAGGTTTTTCCAATAGAAAAGCACAGGAATCGCCCACCCGCAATCAAACTATCTTCCGCTTGTTGAACGTACATGTAGCTGAAGTAAGCGACATTATTTTGCATATACGTTCGCATGTATGTATGTGACCAAGCTGTCGACCGAGTATAGCTGCATCATAGATCATGCTCATGCACTGTACATCCGCACAGTGCTGTCATGCCTGTTCCTCTAGCTTCTAGAGAGTGTAGGAAAATGCAGATTTCTTCCCCAAAATACGAATTATAAGCCTTGTGAGTACGAATTTTCTTTGCTGCAGGTTGGCAGCTTTTTCACACTGCAGCAACTGCACTCGCTACAGCTTCAAGAACTAGTACGTAGTACACATAGATCTACGAATTGATTGAATGAGAGTCGGATGCACACTTGTATTTCTCAAAATAATTCCGACTATCACTGTCCACAATGTGTCGTCCTCACTAGAATTTAGCATGTCATGTCGACAAAGATTTTTTTTTTTCGATGACAACACTACCTTTTATATTCTCATGTTTTTGTTAAAAAGTTATCTTTGATAAAAAAAAAAGAAGACATCTCCATATATACAAATGAAACAATCCAGTTTAGATTTGTTATGACAATTGAAATCCTTTCTTTATATATACAAGCTCTTAGAACATCACTCTTTTTCTCTTTGGAAGATTTTTTGCACCATTACTTTTGTGGATATCAATACTGGATTATCAGTGTATCAACCATGGATGTACTAGCAAGAGTCATGATATGTCTATGCATCAAGCTGTGTGTAGCGTTAAACTTCAGATTAGTAATACATGTACATACAGTGTAATTAGTTGTTGACTTGGCTTTCATCTTTTAACTTTAAAAAAAATCAAGACTTGAAATCTGTGGAGCTTTCCACTTATCAGACTTGCTGGTGGGTTTCTTAGTTACTTAAAATGCATACATGTATAAATTTAGTCTGCTAATTGTGTTTGTAATATCAGCATTGTGGTTTGTAAGTTAAGGATACATGTATATGAGTACACTTTTCAAAACAAATGGAATGATCTTTACATGGAATGTTACATGTGTGTAACACGTAAAATTCATTAAGGTACAAAATCCTGTAACTTTTGGATCAGTTTCAGTGCTGAGTAGACACAGAGGCCCAGAGTTCACCTTGATTTATGGTATCTCTTTTAATTATTACAAATAACAAACTCATGAAATAATTCCCATCCATGTAAAAAGAGATTCCTCATTTTTCCCCCTCTCTTGAGACATATTTTCATTGATACAACAACAGTCTGAACATTTGTGAATAAAAGAATTACTTAGTTCTGATTTCGGGTAAAGCATTTTTAAAAAACAAAAAAATTATGTGCCAATATTCTGATGAGGACTATGGGACTGATTTCAACTGCTACATGTATCTTAGGACACATATGCAGAGAAGTGGAAAACTTTACAGACGATGGAGACATCTGGCTTCTCTCCACAGAAAATCTTTTGCGATCAGTATGCTCATAGACAGAAATTTCTATTTTTAATCTGAAGGTATCACTTCCCAGAGATTAGATCTTCATTTTTTTATCATTTCCAAGATTTTTCAGAGGATGGGAAAAGGTCAAATTTGATAGGTTGACGGAAGGTTATCGGTATCTTAACACCACTGTGGTTGTGCCTTGTAGACAAAGGAAAGTGAATTGATGCGATTCTTCTTTCCTCTTTTCTCTGTATCCTCTCCTCCCTCGTAAATTGAAATGGGATGTGTTCCAATGCTTCAGGAAAAAGAAGGCTGTCATCCCTAGAGCCTAATGTTGTTAAATGTCAATCTCTCCCTCTATTTCCTTCTGCTACAGATACTCAACGGATGAAATCGCCCTTTCTGTTATTCAGCCTTACATCGACAAGACGGGCCTGAAGTCGTCTTTCCTCAGCGCGACGAAAAAGCAGAAGCTGAAAGCCAAACCCCCTCGTGTACGCTTTGCTGACAATGTCAACACGTTTCCTTCCAACGCGGTAAGTGTTCTCTATCGCATCAAGATATCTCACAGGGCTTGAGAAAACCAATCAGTCTGCGTGTCATATCTCGATCGCAGGGTCCTCAGGTAACTCATCCATTTGAAAGCTTCTCCTGCTCTCATCTCCAAATTTCAATTTGTCAAAGTCTAATCTTGAAGTGGATATCATGTAATAGATTGTGCCTGAGCAATTCTCAAATCGAAACTATTTCCAGTGTCCATTTCTCTTTAATTTATCTTTGCAATACTTTGCAATACTCATTAATGTGTCTGTGCGATGAGTTATTACATTAGCTCATCACCATTATTTATTATTATTTGCTTCCTATATAACAATGGTACAGCTTATTCCATCAGTCATTTCTGTGTACTAAACACGTATCACGGCTGTTCAAGACGTAGTATTAACATGTCCTTTGGGAGTTTCAGCTTGGTAAATATCTCTTCTTTGTTTATTATTTTTTTCCTTCGTCTTTATGATATGTTACTTCTTCTCTACATGTATCTAAAGGTTCTTTCATGAGTCTCATACAGATTTCCATTTTCCTTTATCTCAGCATTCTGGTATTTGTAGTGACTTTGTTTTGTACTACAGACCTGTACTTTTTATTTAATAAGAGCCCCAAGATAACTGACCCTTTTAAGTGATCTGCCTAGTGTTTCCCATATGTTAGTGACCAAGTGCCATCAAAGAATCTAGATGATCACGTATTTCAAAGTCGATGGCCATACTTAGCAGGATCAGACCAAGTATCAAGAATTTGAATTATCATTATTCCAGACGCTATGCTATCATATACATGTACTTGTAACTTTGGATGCGAAATGACCAGATTCCCTGGGCTTGCCCTTGTGTACTTCAGACTTTGGAAGTGCCTCAAGAGGATCAGATGCTAAAATTATTACTTGCCGTCAGATGTGACGTCATGATTTAGAGATTGTATAAGATTATTTTTGCAAATGTTTGGTTGTCCTTTTTTAATAAAGCAATCTTTGATGATAAAGACTGCTTTTGTTTAAAGATTGTTTTTCTTGAAAAGGCAAGGTCATTAAGTACGGGGATAAACCTGTGGGGCCCTTCCTGACGTCACTTGGTATTCACTTTAAATAGAAATATAGTTGGCAGGTTGCTGCAAAATTCATTTAATTAGTTGCATGAAAAACATGTTCCCTAACAACCTCCACTGTACTGGTGAATCAGTAATGTTTTCATCAACATCATCCAAATTAGTTTAATGCACACAGAGTTTGCCTTTGCAAGGCTCATGCTACTTTCTGAGATAATTAGCTTATATAATGATATCTGTATCAAAAGAGGAAAAAGTACATGCTTCATACATGTATCTCTGCAATCATCATAGACAGGTACATACAGGCATACATGTATATTGATCAATATTTTGTAGATCAGGGTCATCTTTAACAATGAAATATGAACTTCTTTTATCTTTTTACCCTACTAAAATTGAGGAAATTTTGGATTGTATATTGTATACAGCATTTTGTTTAAATTTGTAGCATTAAAAGATATTTCAAACAAGCTCAGTTGCAAGGAGTTGTCACTTCATGATTTTTTAGTGGAGTTCTGGGATAAATGCAATGTTCTTGTGATTATGTTGATAGGCCTAATTTTCACACAGATATCTTTGTCAGCAGATGCTTTATGTTCTACATGTAGGCATTCACCATGCATGGATGCTCATTCTGACATACACTGAACCCTCTCCCCTCCCCCTCCCCCTTTTTAATTACTACTTCACTTATGGTAATGAGATGCACATTAGAAATATCAATAATAGATGCATTTTGAAATTGGAACCTTTCTGTTTATCTGTTTGCATCTTCAATTTTTCATCAGGTAGTTCTGAGAAGAACATGACACTTTGTTCTGTAAAGGCCCCGTCACATATTAGCGAATCGAGCTAACAAATGCCTAATGAACAGCTATTTTCTTAAAGTCCAGATGCGCTCAAATTAGCTAATATGTGACAGGACCTTTAGAACCCTAATGTGGCCAAGAATTTTAACGTATTTATTAACATATCTGGACTTTAAAAAAATAGCCGTTTGTTAGGCATTCGTTACCTCGATTTGCTAATATGTGACGCTGCCTTTACGGATGTTGACTGTGCTATTGTCTTGTGCACAATGCTAACCATTATGTAGTGCTAGTATTACATGTACATTTGATCCTCTGTTAATGCTTTATAATTATATTGATGGTTACAGGATGCATCTACCTTGATTATAAGGAAGTTTAATTTGTATCTTAAAGAAGTTGTAATTGATCTAAGATCATAAGTACTTAACATTTTAACTTCCTGTCCTGTATGAGACTGAAAGAAGGATGTCACTTGTCTGGCTGGATGTATTCTGACATTTGTACAGCTTTTGTCGTTCTTGTCAAGTTGTCGAATTATTTCTCTTTCATTCCGGAAAACGACGACAATGACCTGGTACACATACATGTAAGGCTTGTTCCCACATGAAGCAGCAGATCCCCGTAGTAAACCCCACTTTTTTTGTTTTGTTTGTTTTTACACATAAAAAAGAATACCATATGAGGTGGAATAAAATGCTGAGGCAAACATGACCCCTCTTTTTTTTTTTTTAGTAATTGATGGGAAAAGTCAGCTTTCCTTAAATAGAGACACACATTATTATGGAGTTTAGGGTTTTGAAGAGGGACATTGTATATAGTTTCCATAAAATCAGTGCAAATGTATACTTCATAAGTAATGTGGTAATGTGGCACTGCAAAAATACCTTGAACTTGCTTCTACTGATATCTATTGACTTTCCAGATGAAGCACACAGAAAAATTCAGTGAGTAACACCAGTCTCACCAAGAAGATCGACACCAGACCAACTATAGACTGATCACATAATTATATTATCTGGAATGACCAAGAATTGGCCGGTTAAGCCTTGTTCGGATGTGTAGCAGTAGACTGCATAAAAAAGTGGCAATTTGTAATGTTCTAAATAAATTGCAAGTGGTTATAAGGTACCTTATGAAAAGTCAGAGCCAATTTGGAATGCAGCCTTTAGCGTCTTTCCCCCTCAGCGTCTTTTCCCCCTCTGATCCTCCCGTTTCTCTCTAGACAAAACAACAGGGGATCGGGAAAGCCGATGTAAAAGAACGGTCGCGGAGAAGACGATCAAAGGTAGGGGACGAGACTTTTGATAAGCGGCCTAAGTGATGCAACGAAGGTGACATACACATACTCACAGTGTTATAAAGATAGTACCCTTATAAAAATTCCCACCTTATTTTTTTCAAAAGCTCGTTACTACTGCATACATGTGTGAACAAAGCTTTGGGAGTCTCCTTGGTGTGACGGAGGTATTATTCATGCAGCAGTAATCAATACCTTTTGAGAGGTAACACTTATCTATCCTCATTCTTCTTCAACAGCCCAAGATGCCACCAAGTCTGGTGTACTTACCCAATGTCCTCAAGGTGTACCTAGAGAATGGGCAAACCAAATCCTTCAAGTATGATGATAGCACCACAGTCAAGGTATGTCATCCTGCATATTACCTTAATGCAAAAACCCATTGAGGAGCCCAATTTTCCAGTGGTCTGAATGAACAAATTACAATCTATTTTTTTTTCCCTCTGGAATTATTATAGATTATTTCAGTAAGTACAAAGTGGATGAAATGAAACTGTATGTATGAAACATGCAGAGTGCAGAAATTATAATATTTTGATTTTAAATGTTCTCATTTTGGGATTAAAGGACTGGATTGATTGTTTGCATTCTACATCCTATGAATTCTAATGTATTACAAATATTGCACATAAAATCTGATTGAATTGATAATTTCTTCCTGTTTTCTCCTATTTACAGGATGTTTTGGAGAATTTAAAGGAGAAAATGGGACTGAAATGCCTGGATTACTTCATATTATTAGTGGAGAATATGAGGGTTTCTTCATCTTATTTCTAATGTCTCACAAATGTAGCTAGTGAATTTGATTTGAATTCATTTGATAATTTCTCCTTGTTTTCTGCCATTCACAGGATGTACTGGAGAATCTTAAGGAGAAACTGGGATTAAAATGCCTGGAATACTTCTCGTTGGTGGTAGAGGATGTGAGAGTTCCATCCCAACAAAAATTCATCATCTTACAAGAGCAAGAGGCTCTCAGACAGGTTGGTTCTTTGGCAAACCATAAATACCCATTCAAATATGAAGAGGGAAACTTCGGGGATGTCTAAGCGCATATTATAAAGCCCGCCGCACACTATACGATCCGTCTGTGATCCGATTTTGGAAAAATTTGTTATAGCGGTTTCCCCTCTTATCTGAATTAGGCTTGAAGGGGATCAATTGTCAGTTCGTCAGTTGCCCAGCAGAAGGGAACAAGCGCCCTTGACCAGCAAAATGGAACGAAGAGACATGCTGTCAAATATTGAGATATGTTAGAAATCTATAATTACTTCAAGAAATTTATACTAGATCTATTCTGGAATGTTCTTAAAGTAATTGTTCATAAATTTCTTTAAATATCTCAACATTTGACCGCATGCCTCTTTGTTCCCTTTTGCCAGTCAAGGGTGCTCGTTCCCTGCTGCCGGGCAACCGAGGAATTATTTTGCAGTGAATGTTTTTTATTCCACTCTCTTTAAAAAATGTTAGCTTAAAATCTTACTTCTGTTAACAGAGATTTTGAGTTTGAATATTCTCTTTCTAAAAAAAATAAACTAAAATGCACTCAAAAATGGAACCTGGTTGTCTGATTTGTGGAAAAAGTACATTTTGAAGTTGGTCAAATATTGTGTTTGTAAAATTTTTGCATCTAGGATTCTTAAAATATATAGCTTGAGATCTCACCAAAAATGCAGAAGAATTCCATGATCTCTTAAGCGAGATCCAAAAAATATTACATGTAGCTATCTTTATTGTGAGAACAAATGCTGTGTGAATATAATACTTAATAGTTTTTATAAAACATAAGTGTAAGCTACTGCGATTCCACTTATTTTGTGAAGTGTTAATTGCACTTTCATGATACATGTATGTTAAGTGTATTTTGAAATTTCATGTTTCCACTTTCATATGTGGTTAGCGCAATTCCATTTTCATATTTGATAGGGTATCGATTTGCTTTCACATGGTGATTGTATTGACCATGATTCTTTCTTGATACATGTAAGTGTTGTGTCCAATTCCAGTCTTACATTTGGTTAGGATTATTCCACTTTTATGTGTATTAATTAACCCATTGAGAACGATTGGATTTCAGTATAACACACATTTTCCACAGATGCCAGCCCAAGTTATCTTAGGCTTATTGTTCATAGCATTAAGGCAGTTCCAAGTTTTTTAATCTTTTGGAGCAAACATTAATTCCCTTGTGATGTACCGCATGTGCAGTTCTAGTTTTATATTGGATTTTATAGTTTAAAGGGGGTACCCAATGCTGAAACAATGTTAGTTCATTTAAAAGAGCATGATTTTATAAGCAGAAAATCATCTGCCTAAAATTTTTCCTTTTCCATTCCACATTCATATGTTCATGTCAATATTGCAATTTTCAATTTTATGTTTGGTCTGCTTTCATCTCAATTTAATTTCTTGGTTGTTGCCAGATTGCAGAGAGGCCAGGTAGTCAGAACTGGAAGTGCCACTTGAGGATCACCTTCATCCCATCCGATGCCTATGATCTACTCAATGAAGATGCACAGGCCTTTGAATATTTCTACCAGCAGGTCAGTGTACTTCCAAACTCAGCACTGCAATATCACCTCCTAATCACTTTTTATGCCTCTGTCCACACCAAAGGTGATGGGGGGGGGGGACATTATATGCATTATATTTTGATCCAGAAGGCTACAAATTATACCTGATACATGAGCAGAAAGCGATCACAGAATCACAGAACATTTTCTGTTGCAGTACATTTTGCCATTTATGAATAAGAGTGGTTAGATTGAAAATGAAATTTGCAGTTGGAGTGGAAGTTATATTAGCCAATTGTTGTAATTTTAGCTATGTTTATTTCACTTTGTATTTCATTCACATATTAGGTTTATATGATATCCATTGATGCCACTTTAAGGAAGCAAGACTGCTTTATTTAGACCTTTGGAAACTTATAGATTTAAGCCTCATACACTTTCCTGTAAACTTCGACCTAAAACACTAGGCGTTCTTGTGAAATAAGCTATCATTCATTCACTTCACACGTATGGCATCATAACCTGCAGTGCATATGGGGATTCTTTTAGCCCCCATAAACTCTGCATGCAAGAATGCGTCATGTTGAATAAGTTTTGGCTTGTTTCATAAATGGCCAAATGTAAGATCAGAAATGGTATTTGACACATAAGATCAATTTTGAATCTAATGAATTATTTATATCTCTTCTTATTCAAGTGCTTTTCATCGAAATTTAACCTTACTACAGGTGCTACAGGCTGAATTGCTCACAGTACCATTTAAAAATGACTAAGGATGTAGTCAATATAACATCAACAAAAGATTATGATATTTACTAAAATATTTTATTGAGTATCACAAGTGAACAGAAAGTCTCAACACTTATAAAAACCACAGAGAGACGACTCATATTGATGATCTTGAGGATATATTTATAACCTTAGAGGTATTTTGAGTTTAGGTATTCATGAACAGGGAGCAACTATACCATTATTGGTTACTCTTGAGGACGAATATTTACACCATCTGGTGGTGTACATCATTGATATGCTTAACATATGTGGTATGGTATGTAATGTATTGTATGATTGTGTTGACATTAGTTGTGATACCTCTGTGACAAATGGTCCACCATCAATTAATATAAGAGGCTACTCGGTGTCTTTTCCCGTTTAGCCCCTGGTGTAGGAGTAGTTATGTTAGGAGTTTCCACTTATAATATGACAATGACATGTGAATGAGATACAAATATGATGCTCTCCAACTTGTCAAATGTAAGTGTTTAGCTTGTGAAATTATGTTATTTTTTTCTTATACATGTAGTATACATTAAACAATACCACTTTGCCAGAAATTGCCTCCAATACACTTTCTAACCCTTTATATTCCTAAACTCACAATGTCTCTTTGAGCACTTAAAGCTTTTCTGTTTAAATTATTTTCCATAATTAGTTTAGTTGAATGCTCTCTTTCTAGATTCTGATGGAGATAAATTCATTTGCAAAGCTTGGAGTTCTGTTTGAAAGTCTTTTTGGTCCTTAATGTTAGGTTTTAATTGACAAAATGAATCGACGAAAATGTATTGAGTGCTGGTTGAGAAAACTTCAAACTTTAAATAAATTTGTCAGCAAGTAGGATCATTTAGGATCATTTAGACAACAGAAATAAGAAAACCACCACCACCCCCAACTCACACACACGAAAACAGAAATTTTTTAATATTACATACATTTAAAGTGTACTACATGTTAGTGCCTAAAGATATTTGGTTCTGTAAGGCAGAGGTTCCATGTTACTTTATTCATGATATGAGCTTCAATTATTACTGCTATAAAGAGGCATTGTGAGTTCAAATATACTGACAATTATTAAAAGACTAGCGAGGAGACTGGTTGACATACATGTATAAATGTCCATGAATTAGAACATTTCCCGGAATCGAATTGCCATGTGATTCTTAGGGGTGTGGTCTTATGTTATGCTATAATGCCTTCAAACTCCTTTACCATTTGCCCCCAGAATGCTGAGTTAAGTTTATTTGGGGTTATTTCATACTTCCTAGCTGTACACAAATTAGTTTTTCAGCTGATTGATACACTTTAAATGTGTGAGCACTCTCATGCTTTTATGTATATAGGATTTTTCTTTGCTGATTAATAAGCCTTTTCTGCAGAATCTATTTTTCATTAAAAAAAAACAAGTTTGCACAAATTGTATTTGATATGTGAGAATCCATTTTTTGCCATAACAACAAGCACATAATCACATGTGCATGTAACTCTTAACCAAACCGTCAATGTTTTTGTTCTGCAACCTCGTTCTCTGATATACAGTGCTGCAATGATGTTCTTCAGGAGAGGTTCTCCACGGAGCTGAAACCAGACACGGCGATGCGGTTAGCATCCCTTCACATCCATCAGCATCTACTGGCCAGCAAGCAAACCACAAAAGTCTCACTCAAAGTGATCGAGTAAGTTGTGGCAAGAAAAGAAAAAGTGGACAAGGATCACTTTCTCCTTTCAAAAATGTTTTGATGGTTCTGTGTTGGTTTGTATTATATCAGAACTTTATTATTATTATGAACTGTTTGAGGTTACCTGCAACTTAAAGGGGAATAGCATACTGAAATTGTAGGATCTCTCCCAGACGAGTATAACCCATTTGGATGTGCAGGGTTTCCCCCTATCCTCTTTTGAATAGTACAGTAGGTTCTTTACTTGCAAAGGTGGTCACTCTCCTCTACACGGAACTTCCATTTCACATCCTATCCGAGAGATGGAGTGTTTTCCAATGAAAAATCCAAAATTGCAGATGATCTTTGTGAAAGATCAACAAGTTTTGCTTCATTGGTCATCTTCAAATGTCCACATAGTGAGCAATGGTATGTTTTTACCCTTAAACACTAAGCCCAATATAAGTCAGGCTAGGGTCTATGGAAAATGGGTGTTATACTGAAATTGAATTATGCTCAATGGGTTAGAACTGATAGCTAATATAGAAAGACATGATCTACATTGAAACAAAAGACTTTGTTTTGGGAAGTCAGGTTACTTATTAATATTTCAAAAGAAATGTAGATGTTAATGAACGATAAAAGTTTTGCTTGACACTTTCCGGTTTCTTTTTTAATCATTCAGGGTAGATTCATGTGTAATCCTGTCACTTCAAAATGTAGAAGAGTAATATAAACTTTCATTTATTGTGGAAGACAATAGGATTTCCCCAAATATCTTGGGTCTTATTTGTCAACTGGGGAAGCAGATCAGCTGCTTCTTTCCTCCCAATTTGCATTGTCTTGTCTCCTGATTCTATTGTTATTATGTTCACATTTTTAATATCAGGACAAAAATGTAAAACAGTCTTGTTACTGATCTTGTTATCCTGATGAAATATGTTTGAATAAAAGAAATAATAAATAAATTATCATGATTCTTTTCTCTGCATTCTCTTTTGGTATGTAGGAAAGAAGATGGCCTAGACAGATTCCTACCAAAGAACATCCTTTCCCTCTGGAAGGCCAAGGAAATCAGGAAGATGTTATCACAGCACATGAAACAGAACCAAAGTCTCACTGCTCCTGGACAAAAGGTATACACCAGTTTGGTTTGGCTGCTGTAAACTCCCATGTCTGCTCTACCTGGAAATCTTCAGGAATACTGAATAAAACAGTAGTTAATGCACTGCTAAATTTATGAACCTGCCTAGTTTTATAATCCACTGAATTATCTTTTGCTGTCAGTTTGATAGCCCTGTGTCATAGCAGATACATCTATGAGGTGCACAATGTTCTTGAAAGTTACTTGGTCATAGAAAGGGATACAAGAACTTGATGCCATTGGAAGTGATCAGCAGTGCACTTGTTATAGCACATTCCTTGTTATCCAACTAATTTTTGATATTATAATCTTTATTGTATCATGACTATCTTTGAGTCAAGCCATGTGCACAGTGTATATACCTAATATAATTGTGCGAAATATACACTTGAAAATAGAGAGACTTAGACAACCATTCTTTGAACTAGTTGCCAATTGTTGACTTATGCCAGTTGTTAAATTATGCCACATTTGATCATGAAACTGCTCTGATTTGCCAAGCAAAGAATATATGAGGCTAGATATGACATTTGTTTTGAAAACAAAACAACAACAACAAATGGGAGAAATACTTATATATCGTTATCAGATAAAAAAGTGAATGCTTCACTCACTTTGAAAGATGATGCATTAGTTTCCGGTGAGGGATTGTTAAACTCTCTATTTTAACTATGCCAACAGCATCTGACTGAATTACAAGCCAAGCTCCACTACCTCAAGATATTTGGAATGCTGAAGTCATTTGGGACGAGGACATTCCTCACCACGATACTGGTATGTCACTCTCTCTTTCCCTTTCCTTCTCTCTCTCTCTGAACTGATGAATATATGTTGTTGGAATTAGGATTTTTTTATAGTCACTTCTCTTTTCCTCTCTGTCATCTGCAGTTCTTTTTCATATCAGTGTTATCTATTTACTACCTACATGTAGGCTAAGGGGGGTGCCGGGGGGGGGGGGGGGGGGGGGTGGAGATATTAAAGCTTAGTATGTATTTGGCTCATCACTAACTGTTCAGCTGCCAATGTTTGTCACATTTTAAGACCTGTCTACATCATGCTTTCATTTCCCAACACAATCTCATTTACATGTTGGCCTTACTGAAATTGATGGCCTTTGGTGCAGATGATGATGGTGGGGAGCATTTGTTTCGTGAGTGTACTGCTCAGTATGTAAAAAGGAGGACAATGAAAGAAGGAAAAAAAACATAAACCGAAATGCTTCTTTCATACTGTTTAAATGTGGAGATGTAGATATATCAAAGACAATGGTACAGTGTTATGAATGGAGAGAATCAGCCATGAACACTGTTGCTTTGCATTCCGTACTGTAGGATTTTCCTGATGTAGACCAGCAGTCTGATGCCAGCGTGATCATCGGACCTCGGTGTGACATCAGTCTTCTAGCAAAAACAGGTGACTGGGCCCCAGTGCTAGAGTTCAACCAGCTCACCCGTATTCTGCTGACGGTGGAGTGTGGGACAGAGGAAGGGGTTCACAGACTGGAACTCCATCAGAAAAGTGGACAGGTGTGTATTCCTTTAACCCATAGCAGTACAGAGCTTTCTTGAGGTCTAAATTAATCATCTTCAGTCCTCAAATTGGCAATACAAATTATTTTTTGCCACGTTTACATAGCTTGAAAAAAATAAATATGGATATAACATAAACCCAAATGAAATATAATTGTAAAATTGAATCAGAAATTGCCAATTTGAACACAGAAATAGTGATCATATTTTATTCACTGTGTTGCCAACTTAAAGAGTTTAATGATTAGTTACACTTAATCTGCTCTAATTGGAGAACGCCACATCATACAGCGATGGGAATGGGCTCAAATTTGTCAGTGCATTTTTCTCTTTCTGCTCATGTATAATATGCACTGCCCAACATTCTGGACCAACAGATACTGCAAAAGCATCTCCTAAAGGTGACACTGTACCTCTATGGGTTAATTCTGCAGCTTAATGGAAGAGATATTCGTTGGTGCATGTGAAGCCATGAAATATAGATTTGATTAAACTTCTTGTATTATGTGCCACTGTTAAAGATTTTGAACAACTGATATAAATGACCTTTCAAGTATTTACAGTTTAATTAATAGAAATTTGTCATTGTTAAATTGAATGTAAAGCGTATCTCTTTGGAGCAACTACCTTCTGGTAGTACCTGTTACTGTTCCAAGAAGAAGAAGCCATTTTTAATCTCCAACAACACTGTCTAATACTAAAATTCTTAGATATGATGTGGCATTTGTGGCATGGAAGTGGTTAAGATTCTTTTTTTTTTTAAATAAATTTTGTAGAGTATCACCCAACACATGTGCAAAATCCTAAATCTATTTTGTGCTTGAAGGCATAAGAGAAACCAACCCCAAATTACCTTTATGATGCCTGTCATAATAAAAAGAGGGGTACTCTATTGATAATGTTGTTGATATCAATGTTCATAAGAAGAGAAAGAGAGCCAAAGAAATAAGAAAACAGGGAATATTGATTCTTTCATGATTTTTTAATGTTGATGTGTAATTTGAATGTGTGTTCATGCAGCCCATTGTATTCCTGATGCCAAGCGAAGATGCCCAACAGATGGCGTCCTTCATCAATGGGTACTACAGGCTGTTGGTTAACAGGAATAGAACACTTCTAACGGAGACCAGCATCTGGACACCACCGGCTAAGACGGAAGGTACAAGATGGAATAATATGCTTTCATACTTCACTAAAACATACTACGCTCAGAGACAACGCACTTGTTGAACGTTTTAGTTTTAATTCTGTATTTTAATCATTCAACCAAAACTCTGGTAAAGAATGAAGCCAAAGTTCAGCACTGGTATAGCTGAAATGTTTTGGCATTAACTGCAGTGCAACCCCATCTATGACAGCATTTGCTTCATTGAACTTACATGTATGATTTGGAGAAAGGGGAGGGGATATAAGCCACAGGATTATATTCTTAGTCCTGGGCCCCGTTTCATAAAACTTGTTATCAATAACAAGTTGCAGTAACTGTTACAAGCTACTGAAATCCTTGCATCTGATTGGCTGAGAACAAATTTGTCATAGAAATGTAGAAGTTGTCACTGATAACAAGTTTTATGAAACAGGGCCCAGGTCTATCTCACAGACAATATTAGGGAATAAATTTTTTCATGATTTACTCAGCAGGGATTGAATTTGGATTTCCCTTTTAGATGACTTGCTCTTGAAATGCTAGTTTGACAAGAAGAAGCCTGAAAGAGCACTCGTAGACCCATATAATAAATACTGTAGAGGCCACTTTTGCTTTATTTTTTATGTTTTTCATCTGCTGTTTATTCAATTTGATCTCTTTCTATTTACATGTGGATTACTGCCTTGATATACTGAAGTTGTTTTTTGGCATTAGTCTTCAATTCTGTTTCTCCAAATTCTATCAAATTGTCTGTTTTATGTTCATGATTACGTCATTTCAGTATAATGTTTACCAGTATATATATATATATATATATATATATATATATATATATATTGTTTTAATGTTAAAAATGTGTATTTTGTCTTTTGTGACCTTTTAAAAATCAGAATTGAAAATATATGGAATTGAATTGAATTGTGTAGGAAAGATGTAATTGGAATTGCTATTTAAGTGATTGATTAGAAAAGCTCCTGAATTCATTTTCTGCTCTGTGAAGATTGATGCTGCAGTCCTTGTCATCAATGACATCATATTATCTTCCTTTCTCCTACAAAGCTCCTCCTTACTACGGGAAACATCATGTCTCCATCGCCAAGTGGAACTACCCAGATGACCTTGCGTCAGAGGTCATATCAGAAGAGGTCAATAATGCGGATTCACCAGACATTGCACCTAAGAGAAGGAAAACAAGAGAAGGAGAGCAGTGGGTGGACCTGTCAGCTGGACCCCCTCCCTACGAGGCTGATCCGACTTACACCAGAAAGTAAGTTATGATGAGAGTTAAAGTAAGAGCCATTTCTTAGGAATGCACAACATTTCTTGTTATCTATGGGCCTTCCAAGTATTAGTGAACATCTTTTTGAAAACATGTCTATGGGGAATGTCCAAGTTATTTTGTTTCATGTGCTAGCTGCCACAGCAATGATTTTAGTAGATCAGGTGATGACATTATTTCAGTAGCCCCAGGAGAGCTGGTATCAGGATGAAAATAATGTATGAAGTGAAGTGATGCAAATGATGTCCATTTATGTTTCATACCTCAGCAATATTGGCTACATACAGGACATCAAATGAACAAATAACTTTGATTTTCTGTGGGATGAATTAATTTGTTACTCTAAAAAATACTTTAGGTGTATTTTCTACCTCAATGGTGCTTCCCAATTTCTTAACGCGTATCAGTAATTGGTATTTTAGGAACCAAGCTGTGAAGAAATGAGTGCAAATGTTATGTACATGAACATATTTCAAGTTAATGTTCTGATGTCTCAAGATAATATTCTAATGGAATACCGTAAAAAACTTCTACTTAGATATACTCTAGAAGTCAGACTGGAATATAGAGTCAGAAGAAATAATGTATTCTTTACGCATTGTACTCATTTACTGTCTTCTTCCATTGTTGTTACAGCTTGAAGGGGCATGGCATACTTCAAAAGATTCCTGAATCAGTAGAAGAAGAGCCTGACAACAAGGAAAATGTGAAAGCACCTGTTCCTTCTGATAGTGAGGTAAAAGCACCAGAGCCAGTGGTGTCACCAGTGGAGCTAGATGATTCCAGTCCTCTCTCAGAAGACAGCCAGCTCTCTGAGGAGAAGGCAGACAGCGAGAAAGAAGAGGAGATCCTATCTTTGCTGAGCAGTGGGGCATCAAGTCCTGATAGCGATGGAAGCATCTCCAGCGTAAGTGGAGCCATTGCCAATGATAGCAATAGAAAGAGTGAACCAAAGTCCAAGAAAGCAGGGAATGGGAAGAAGCGAGAAAGATCACTTACGGAAGGAATCAGCAAAAAGATCTTTAGATCGATCACGGGGATGAAGTTCAATGTTAAAGACACCGTGGCATCAAATGACTCTGAAAATGTGACTGCGACGGAGGTGAAATTCATTAGCTCTTCTCCAACACATGATAGGAGCTTAGGAAGTGAAAGTGATTCGCTTGCTTCTGTAGGAGACAGTCCTGTGAAGGATGATGGAAGTGAGGAAAGGCCAAACTCAAGATTGAGAGCAAGGGACTCTATCTTGATTCAGCACAGGAAAATCAGTCCCAGGTTGCAGAGGCGTCAGGACAGTGAAGAAAGTGATTCTTTTGAAGACACAGTACCATCAAAGAGCTTTGATAGTGATATTATTGATTTGACAAACATTGGTGATTTCGATTTTGATTCCGATCTCTCACCCTCAAAGGATAATGATGCTTACGAAGATGTCTTTCTTGATAATGATGAGGTCCCAGGGGACAATCATGAAACAGTTGAAGTGGACTTACATGTGGCCCCAGAACGAGATGGTGATGTTTCTGTTGGGATGGACAGTGATAGTGAATTGCTACCCCTTGGAAGTGAAAGCGATGTAGAAATTGAGCTACCAGGATTTGATAATGATGATGAGGAACATGAGATGGATAATCAGAGAGCAGGAGATGAATGCAAAGAGGAGTTGGAAGATGAGGATGAAATACCAGTATCAGTTATAGATTCCCTCTCCCCTGAGCCTTCAGCAACATCACCTGTGCAAACCTCCGATGAGGCACATGGCATGCAACTAGCTGCTCTGGTGGCACTAAATGCCAGCCTGGAAGAACCTGAACAACCCCTCCAAGCAGTGGCAAAGAGTCCTGACAATGAGTGTGAGTCAGACTCTGGCAATGAGACTATTTCCTCAGAAATTGACAATAACAATACTGAGCCCACAAGCAATTGCCAGTCCTTAAGAGACTATGCACCATATCATTCAGCATTCAGTCCCAATAATTCAGTAGATATTGTAGTGGAACAAGAGTCAAGTAGTACTATTTCTCTCAAGGATGAAGATATCCATGAGCCTTATGGTTGTGCAGCCGGCTGTGCAACAAGTTCAGATACTGAGAGTACTTCAACGCTGCATGGTAGCAGTCCAAACCTGAGTGCAATTGACTTGCATGTTGGAGAGGATAGAGTACCAGCTGTACAACCAAAGAATATCAATGATGTAGTTCTTCCGTCACTTGAAGCATCAGAAACCAGTGGACGGAGTGTAGGAGTGAGTGATTATGTAGATGACATTGAAGCTCTCATCGCGACATTGGTCGTACCACCTCCACCTCTCTTGGACAGTGGAGAAATTGATCAAGAACTTCTCCAGGCAATCCTTCCTCCTCCTCCATTGGAAGGATTTGATGAGGGTGCTATTGAAGGAGCATTTCCGCAGACGAGTCCAGGCAATGATGAAGATGAGGACGAGGGGGAAAGCATTACTGAAACCAGTGTTCTGACAAATAAGTCAAGTACATCTCACGGAGAAGAAGAGGAAGCTGTTGGTGCACTTACAACTGCTCTAAATTCATTAGAAATGCCTTCAGCACATGATGAACCTGACATGCCTGTAGTATTAGATAACTCTGGGAGTATGAAATCTGACTATGAAATGAATTTAAGCTCTTCACCTCCTTTTCCAGAAAATCCTGAAGTAACATTTGTTAGAAGTCCAGGAGATGCGAACAACCTACAAAGTGAAGGAGATGATGACCTACATGACACAGACCTTGAGTCGGATATGGGAAACATTGAGGAAGAGGCTGGTCTCCGAGAACTCCTAGAGCTTACCTTATCAAATGCAATTGGTAGTATCCAAACTGCCGAAACTATTGAATCTGCCAGTGAAGAACATACTGTCAACTCTCCTAGAGATATCCCTAACCATTTAGAAGTAGAAGATGTTAAAGATGACAGCTGTGAAACTGAGAGTTGTAATGAAGCTGTAGAAAATGAAGATGAACAGACACCAAGGCCAACTTCATTTGACCTTGTTGATAATGAAGGTGATGGAGAAGAGGATGATATCTTGGAGATTCAGTACGACAGTTATGGGAAATTGAGAGGCCATGGATCACCAGAACAGAAGGTTGCGAACATATTAGATGCAATTATTTCAGGTGGTTTATCCCCAAGTGCATCAACATCATCAAATCTATCTACCCCAAGTTATGACAAACCCTTGAATTCCCCTCATGACTTTGATTCCAAGGTTCATGGTATTCAGCAAAGCAAGCTCCAGGGCAGTGTAGACAGTGGATTCCATCAGCCTGATCAAGACCAGATTTCAGTCACCTCTCCATGTGAGACAACATCCGTGAGTAGTATGGACAACACTGCAGTTCTTGATGCCTTGGTCACCACTCCAGAAGCTCACCCTCAAGATGGACCTGTAGTCAAGACAGTCCAAGAAAGCACATCAGAGAAGATAGAGGAATGTACAGAGAAGCCTGTAGTGAGACCAAAGATTGTAGGAGGCAAGCCCAGAGTCCCTCCCAAGCCTCCAAAACCTGCAAGACCCAAGGATCTTCAACTGAAGTTGAGTGAGTACTCGGATGATTCGGCTTTGAGGAAGAGCAATAAGTATCCTGCTCCCCAGCCTCCTCAGCCTCCTCAGCCTCCTCCTCGCAAACGCTACAAAGCCCCAAGCATCGCAGCCAAAGCTTCCAGATTTGAAAGCACCAATGTATATACATCTCATGTGAAAGGGAGCCCTGAAAGATTTGCAACTCTGCCAAAGTCCTTTGCCCCTCCAGTTGATGAAAATGAGGAAAGTGATCCCTCTGAAAAACCGGAGCTGGCAAGACTCCATTCTGATGGTGGCATCTATGGTAATGAAGGCAATATGCAAGAAAAACAGAGTGGTAAACCTGTTGCACGCAGTCATACCTTTTCAGATTCTTCTCCAACAAAGGATTCCAGTAAGCCTTTTCCATCGAGGAAAGCCCCTCCAGCTCCCCTTCCAAAACCAAAGATGACCTCTGGACCATCAGCAGCTAGTTTGGGGAAATCTTCTCCAAAACCTAAACATTCCAAAGAGAGTTCTTCTGCAACCAGTTCTCCATCATTGTCAAAGAAGCAGTCCTTCACAGGATCACTGTCGAAACTACTTACCCCAAAGAATAAAACCTGGGGACAGTTCAAAGACTCCCTCCCGTTCAAACATGGATCATTCAAGGGAAATGTTGGTAGCAGTCGCTCAAAATCAAAGTCTAGGAAACCACTTAAGGCGCTTTGGCCATCAGCTACTTGCGATACTCCTGGTGATACAACAGCAAACGATAGCACAACATTAGAAAAAGGTGCTCGGGGGGTCTTTCATAGGTCTGAGTCAGCTGAGTTTAGTACAAAACCAGACTACAGCTTGGAGGTGCGAGCAAGGTCCTTCTCCATGAATATGCTTAGAAGCAATAGTGAGGACACAACTTCAGAGTCTGACATGGAAACGCCCACAGGGTCACCTAACCTGAGACAGGGTGGCACATTAAAGGGACGTCCATCATCCATGATCAGCCTGACAGATAGCTACCCGCCACCTTTCTATCATCCACGGAGACCACCTCCACCCAGGCCTTCCAACCCTCCAGTCCTCAAGGCAGCAAGTCTCAGCAAACTCTCAACTAGGATGTATATCCAAACAGGACCAATCTCGCCAATACCACCCTCTTCTCCTGCAGTATCCCCTGAACCTGTACCTAGTCCTTCTAACAGCTTCGATGCAGACTCAGAAGTCTCGTCTCCAACACCACCTCCACTACCTATGACAAATCCTCCAGACTTCTCTAAACCTGCAGAGGAAAGTCCACCCATTGATGATCAGTACTGCAACGATAACAACAACACCAACCTCATAATGGATATCGAGAGCCGAGATTACATCGGGGAATCAGCCATCAGTCAGGCCATCCAAGACATCGACTTGCTTGCTGATGACATGAGGGACAGCATCTCCAAAGTGGACAGTCAGCCGAATGTCCGTCAGTTCCGGCAGAACAAGGAGAGCTTGTTGTCAGAGGTGCGTGAGTTTACCAGCAACACCAAAATGGTTGTGAGTGCCGCAGGGCAGCCTGGACAGCAGCTGAAAGATTGTACGAACAGTAGCATGCATACCCTGGCAAGGCTTTGTTCAGCTACACAGGCATCCATGGATGTGATGTCCTCAACCTCCCAGGCAAAGAATCTTGGCAAAAAGGTAAGACTAGCTGTACAACTTTTTTTTTATTTAGTGTAAGAAGGAAAAATATCATATCTGCGAACTGTTCCTATTCCTATTTTTTAGAAAAGAAAATTGCCATTTTAACCTGTATGTTCCTATTTCTTTACAAATTTGTCTGTAGTATTGAATAGGAAATTTAGGAATGTTCCAATTCTTTTTAAATTTCTTCATTTTTTCCTATTTCTTGGCTGTCAGGGTTGGCAGGTATGAAAGATACATTTACCATGACCTTTGACCTTAAACTGTAAGTTTTTTTTACAAATGTTAGTCTTAATCTTTTCAGTGCAATAATTGGCAGTATTTCCTGTGCAGGATTTGGGCTGATCATCATTATTTTTTAAAAAAATGATTGAGAAATTCTTATTCCTTTTCCCCTTTACCAATAAACAGATAATTCATCTTAAAACATGACTTTAAATATATACCTGTATTCTTGAAGTTTATTTGTAAACTAAGGGAGACAGTATGTGAATGACTTTCTCACAAACTACCTGTTATATTGTGGAAATATTGTGCTTTTCAGACATTTCACTCAAATGGTTTCTTGTTTGTGTGGTCGACTTCAATTCAACATTACAGCTTACACACATACTACATTTAACCAGGCCCATATCATTGCAGAAGTGAGATTGGAGAACTTACATTGAATTAGTCAATCAGCCTGACCTGTTAATTTAAGAGGTGTGCCCTTGTTGGTAATTTTACAGCTTTGAGCAGTCGGGCCGACGGTGGCAAATTAACCAATTACCTGGATATTTCGTTCACTCCACCCTGTTGAATTGAAATAGTGAGGAGTAAATTCTGTAAAATGGAACAGTATTAGAGTAGTCTAGCCAGCGACCCAAGAGAGTAGGAGAAAATGCAAACATGGTGTTGTAAACACTGTCAGAATGCTGTGTTGAATTAGGCGTTATGAAGCTTTTAGAACTGAATAAAGGATACTGCATGACTTCTGGTTTTTTTTTTTTTTTTTACCAATTCAGAATGAGACAGAATAATACTGATTGAATTTATTTTTGTTTTGGGTAGATGCAGTTAGATAATTCAATTAAAAACAAATGGGTTGGTGATGTCTTGTAATGTAATTCAGTGTGATTCTGCACAATGGGTTTATTTCCCCATCACATTAATAATTAATAGGTAAAAGTATTTCTTGTGGTATTTATTAATCCAAAGGGAAATAGCAAAGGAAATGAAAATGTGAGATCGCACAAACCGTGGAAACTGAAATATTAGATGGCCCCCCCCCAAAAAAAAAAAATGATAAATTGAGAAGTATGTAAGAAAGAAGAGTTTAGAGGAGAGTGTTTTTCAGTATTATCTGGATGTCTATCCCCAAAACCCCCATCCCCAAAAGATTGTTTTGTTATCCCTTTGAAATAACCCACAAAGACAAGCATTCTCCCTTTCAGTCATGAAAATTCTTACTAAGGATACCTATTGAACATTTGACTGGAAACATTTGTTCAAAAGAATATAAGACCACCATATTGCACCTTTGATCTACACTTTAGCACCAATAATGGAAATTGTATGGGAAAACAAAATTCTGGCATTTCTTGCAAAAGTTCACTTCTTAAACATTCAAAATTTCAGCCTTGAAAGGAATCATAGAAACGATGGACAACAGAAGGTAATTTGTCAAAATGACTTATCCCCATAAAATATGTTGCGTATGTTGCATGTACATCGTAAGCCATGTAAGAGGGAAAAAAGTGAAATGTTTTATAGTATATTGCATCATGAGAAAAAGGAAGTATGTTGCTGTCTATGCACGCCACTTCTGAAGAAAGGAGACTCACAAAAAGTGTGCATATTATTTATGTCATCATAAAAAAAAAATAGTAAGTTTCCACATGCATGCCATTTTGTTTATGTCATCATAAAGAAATAGTAAGTTTCCACATGCATGCCATTTTGTTTCTGCATTTCAAACATTTTTATTTAACAGTAATTCACAAAAAGAAGTACTACATGTATGTGCCTTAATACATCAGGTGGTATTATCATTGTACATACATTGGACATGCTGAAAATTTTCCAGGCATAATGATGGATCATTGCCATTGTTTTTTTGTTGAAAAGTATGTGCAGAATTTACAATTAAGTAGATTGTTATGTAATTTTGCTTAGCTTCTCCAAATTTAGTAAAAGTCCTGCTTTGTGACACTTTCATGGCTTGAATTAAATGTGAAACACTCTTGAGACACCTATGTAGAAAAGTTGATGTTTTCATGACGTATAAAAAAAAAATCATCAGCTTTGCTAATGATTTTGAGCAATGTTTTGTATCCCAGCTACATATACTTGTATGTTCAAATTGGCATGATTAGTTTGGGAACATTTCCATGGTTTCAAAAGAAATGGGACTTTGAAGGAGACAATTAAAGGATGAGGAGAGACTTCTTTTAAGTATTTCTGACAGAAATAAAGCTAGATCACTTCCACAAAAAGCACCAAGCTCCCATATTGAACGTGAAATGCATTTTTGTTTTGGATGATGTTTAGTTTGTACTGTAGCAGCCGTAAGTGCAAATGTTTTTGTAGACTCTTTAGTTTAATTTTGTTCTGAATCAGTTTTTGTGGGGGAAAAAAATTCGGATATTATTCTTAACATGTATACGTTCATGTAACATGTACAAGGCATCCAATTTTTGTAGGTTCATGGGAAATAATTAGATGCAGAAAATGGATGTTGAAGTATCCAACTTGACCCTTTGATTTACATGTATAGTAGCACATTATGTATTATCAATCAAAAATAATTCACAGCTGTTTACTTTCTATTCTATTATTTTGCTTGCATCATCATGACCACATGCATACACTCAAACAATTATTTATCTTCATACAGATTCTTGTCATTGTCACATTTATACATTTAAAGTGGCAATTTGTTTAATGGATGTGATTGAGCAGTGGCTAATTCATATGGATAAGCACTGAAGCAAAGTTATAAAATGGAAATATGAGAAACATTTGTTGTCTTTAATATACCCATGCAGTTTTGATGAGCTTCATTTGTTTTGATTTGTAGAGATTTAGGGTCATCTATATGATTTGTTCATGTTATTGCTTTGAAATTTCGTACACATGTCAAAGGGCGTGAGTGAGTTGTAAATGTTGTGTCTGGTTCATCTTTAAATCACCCTTGTCTGCATTATCCACAGAGGATAGGAAACCTTGCCTTAAAACTTTGTCTTGAATCAAGTTAATACAATTGAATGAATGAATGGAAGAATGAAGGGATTTTTTATGAATGATGATTTATTGCATGAGGGGTTTTTTTTTTGGGTTTGTTTGTTTGTTTGGGGTCTTGTTTGTGGAATGATAACATGTTGACAAGTTGTGCCTTATGTAGGAATAGAAACCTTCATTGTTGACTCATTATTATTTCCAGGATGATAATAGTAAGGACAAAAATAAAGGCCACATGTCTAGTAATTGTTAAATAATGATTAATTATGACTAGAACCGTATAGGGTCATGTCTAATAGGTCGGGATTTTTGTCCATGCTTGCATTGAATGCTTTGTTGGAAATATGTCAAGGCATACAGTTCATCAATAACATCAAAGCTTGCACATTTAATAATAAAAAGATTTTTTCTCCTTTTTTTCCCTTTTATTTTTCCGAGGGGGGGGGGCTAACATTTAATGTTCATTTAATGTTCAAAAAAGGCTTTTAAATGAATAATAATTTACATAAAATTATTTTCACTTCTCATTGTAATATCAAAATCATGCTTTACAATAGGAGGGTGAAGTGGAGTGGGGGGGGGGGGGGTAGCCTTGCATTTTCATATTCTGCAAATATCAAAGTTGCAAGCTGGCACAAGAATTCATGTTTTGTACAAATTTTGTTCATCATAACATCCCAATCCTTGTTTACAGGTTGAAGACGTGGCCAGGAATTTCGGGGCGACCCTCGCGGCGGCCAGCGAGGCTCACGGGAAGCCACTGAGTGATCCCAAGATGCAACAGCTGCTGCGGAAAGCTCAGACAATGGCAGCCCTCCTGTCCGCTCTGATGAGAAGCCTGCGTATGCTCCAACTTTGAAATCAAAACAATCAATGCTTCTGAAAAACCTGTGGAGAACCAAGGAATATATGTGCTATTTGAGTATTTTTAAAGTTTGAGTTGGCCCTGACATCGTCACATTGATGTATGTGATACTGTTATCATAAATAAGCTTTGCTCCAATATTCATAGTTAAGTCCATTTTTTCAAGGTAATTCTCATATTTAAGGAAAGGAAATTTTTCCCAAAGGGTGCTCATATTCATTTTTTGTAATAAAAGGAATTTTTCCTGAAAGGTGCTAATATTCTCCTTTAAATACTGGAGGTGAATTTCAAGATAATTATAAAAAAATAAAATTTTCATTGTCTGTAATGAAATTATCAAGCCAAGTGTTGTCCGAATATGTGAGAAAAACAAGGGCTACTGTCATATTTTTATTGTAAGTTTACACACAATTGGAAAAGAATGTACCGTGAGGTCAGCTTTTATCTGTCTGTACAAGTAACAAGGACTACACGTTGTGTATCAAAAGTCAGAATAATGACCCTCATACTTTTGTGTATTCTCTGAGATTTAGTTGATTGGATTTTTTTTTTTTTTTGCACTTGTAGATGGGATTTTATTGTCTGAAGAGTATTAACACTTTATGAGAGATTTCCCTGTGTAAAGTAAACAACTTGATATGTAGAAGTCATCCTCTGGATCGATGCTTTTCGAGGATACTTCAAGTTTTCGTAATGCACAATGCAAGCAGACAATAATCATTTGCTAAGCTAATAAGGACCAGACATTGTGTCCCCTATGCGAGGTAATGATTGTCTGTCATTTGTTCAGTAATCCACTTCATGTAAACACTTGCTCGTAGGGGAAGTATTACATGGTCCCATGTATTTGTTTTTCGCGCAGTTGACTGGCAGACCGTGCTGTGATAGTCTAGTCTGCAGTCATTGATGGTGTATCAACTTCACACCTTGACTGAACAGTTCTATATGAGAATTGAAATTTTACAGTTTGAAATAGTTTTGTCTTCAGAGGCAATCTATTCTTTTAAGGATGCTATTTTTTAGGGAGATTTGATGGCCTAGTGGTAGAGTGGTGGTCTTGTACTGAGGAGGTCCCAGGTTCAAACCAAGTCAATGCTCTGTGCATCAAGATCAGGTGTGAAATCCCATTTTCCAAGTCTCCCAGATAAGATTCAAAGTTATACATCCCTTGGTCCAAGTATTTATGTATTTTCGAAGTACCCTTTTCTTTATTTCTTTCTTTTTAAAGAAAATTTATCCTGTACATGCAGAAAAGTGAAATAGTACAGTTGGAAGCATACCTCTGAAGAAAGCGGACACAAGATCTAAGATATAAGAAGGATATAAGAAGATAAACATGAACTACATGCATGTCTTTGGTTTTAAAACAAACATTAAAAATGCAACCAAAAGTATATTACAGGTAGCAGAAAGAAGACTAGTCAAATCTGAAACCACGACAATAGAAAACTATGTGTACTATTTTATTGCACAAATACCAAATGATACGCAGCAAGCAGCTTATGTTAGCAAGACACTTCAACCTCAATATCGTGTTTGTATAGAGATTTTACTACGGGTGTAGAGGGGGTAATTCAAGAACTGGGGCCAGTACTGTATATAGAGGGATTGTTGCCAACTTGTTTTCAGTAGATTACAACATGGCGCACTTTCTTTTGTATTGTGCTTGTCTAACAAAGCAAAACGTGCCATGTTGTTACCTACTGAAACCGAGTTGGCCAGACTCTCTCTCTATATACGGCACTGACTGGAGCCACGTTCAGTTCAGCACGCGAAATAATTGAGTATTTTACGTAGCATCTTACTTGGCTAAGTAAAATGGATTAACTCATATTCTGATCACATTTAAGTAAATTGCTTAAGCAAGTCGACTTTAAGGTAAAATGCTTTCTGATAACCATTAGTACATGAACTGAATATTATTCATCACTGTTAAATGAAGAAAGAAATAATGTATTACATCCCAAAGCAGAATGAATGTTTAGTATATATTTACCTTTTTGCTCTATCATTGTTGCACTAATTGTTTTTTTTTCAACTCTTTTGGATTCAGATCTTGTATTTCTTGTAACGAAAATGTGTGGCAAATTCACCTTGGAAAATTGAATCGCGAAGCACCTTGTTTTCTTTTTGTTCTTTAAAATGCTGTTGCATGTCAAAAATAGAAGTAATTAAAGAGTTCTTTGGTTTGTTGCTGCATCCTGATATAGCATTGATTTCATTTCTTCATATTTGTGTTATATACTTCTAAGTTAATGGCTGACTTTACATTCTATAACCTGCTTTAATACATTTCCTCCTTATGAAATCCTGTTTTAGGCTGCTTTTACCCCTTATGTGCAAGATATTATTTTGTGACTTATACACAGGAAAGTGCAAGTCTTTTTGTATTTATCTCTAGAATTGAGCATATTTTTATATATTTCCCCCATAAAGTATAGTATTCTCATTATGTGCATGGGATCTTGAAAAGCTAGCACCAAATTATCAACGAATTAATAGCACCTTGATCTTTTGATAGCTGTAGCGTTCCTTAACTGATTCATAATTTTAATAATATGGTGCATTTTCGTGATTCTTGAAGAAAGTAGAGAGAGATAAATTTATTGTTTTCTATAAAAGTTCAGTAGAAGCTTAATTGCATTCTTGAGAATTCAAATGAACTGTACCTAAATTTTTGAGAGATATTTTATGCTGTCTTGTATGTAAATTATTTGCTAGCATTCCCTTTGCACCAATGAGATTGTTCATTTTATTTTGAAATGTCAGGTACTATTCGGAACTGAAGCTATTTGTGTTGTTGTTGTTGTTGCTGCTGAATAACATGAATTATGTCATTAATTTTGTGAGTTAAAAAGAACATTTACACTGCTTATTAATGTAAGCATGGGTGCTATTATTCTTCTTTCAGCATTTAATGTTCCTTTAAAAGTATTGAATTGGATAGAACTATGACAAATACAGTGAAACAATTCATTCCCTCATGAAATTTGACATTATGACAAGTGAAATAAGTTTTCTTGTTTGTAAGAAGATGAATTAGCAACGACCAGTGTGAAATATTTTTGGCTTTGGAGCAGGCGTTTACAATTTATTCCTATTTTTATCATTTTGAAATTGAATGGGCTCTGTAAACATTCTTATTGTTAAAAGCAACACATTCACATGTGCATAGTTGTTATTCTTATGTAAGCAATATATATTATTTCTTAGAAATGAAGACTGAAGCCTAGCAATTATTGGCTAGCTGAAACTGCAATACAATATCTTTATTTTGAAAAGAAGTTTTTCTGAGCAGCAAGTGAATTCTGTTATATATACCTTAATATGGAAAAGTCCTAAATATTTTTGTATTCAGTTTTTCAAATGTCATTGAATTGGAATTATTTGAAATGAAATAATAGATATTTATGCGATGAATAATTTTGATTCAAATGTATGTACAAATCATATTATATGTGTGTGTATAAATTTGCTGTGATGCGTTGATGTTTTATTTGCTCATATTGTATTCCCTGTTTAGATTTTGATTGTTTTAATCTGTAAATTTAGTTGGAGTAGATATCATTGAAGGTGTGTATTATTCCCATTGTTCTGTTATGATGATATCACCATTCGAAGAAATGTATTTGTTGTGGAATTTGAAACATTGTATGAAGTTTTCCCCATATATTTTCAGAATGGAGAGGAATATACATGCACTATGATCAATACCTGTATCTCTCTCATGCTATATGGCAGGGAACCCCCCCCCCCCCCCCCCCCCCTCAGAACAGCTGTAGATGAGATGTTCACAAGTAACATGCTGTTAACTGTCATTAATTTCTGACCATGAAAGGGCAGGTGAAGATTTGCTTTTTAAAAATATTTTGAATAATTGAACAGTACATAAGAGTCTTCATGTAGTTAGGAGCTATATTGACTTGGAAAATATAACATCATGATCATATATACACATAGGGGGCAAGTATATCCCCAATTTATCTGATGCCCTCATTTTTACTTGAGTATATCTGTCATATAAAGCCATCAGCTTTACCTGGCATATACGCATTTTAAACGTTTTTTTCTTGTCATTCAGAGTTGTTTTTTTTTTATAATTCCTATGAAAGTCCTTATTTTAATTTTCAATTTCTTTTTTTACTCGAACTCAATATTATGTCTGAACGAGTGAAATTCTTCAGTTATGTACATTATGCAAATCATTTGCAGCAGCCTTATTTTGAGCTACACGCAGTGGTACCTCAAACACATTTACTAAAAGTTTTGTAAAGGAAATTTGCAAGATATGAGTGGCAGTGGGAATCAATTGAGCTGCATAAAGGTGGGGAAAGGGGGAGAAAACCCAGCCGTATTCTGTTAGAAAAGAAATCAAGCACCTCAAACTTTACGAAGGAGATTGGTAAGATATGGTGGAAGTGGGAATGAATCTAGCTTTCATAGTAAGAGTGGGGGAATGGGTAAGAAATTCCAGCTCTAGTCTGCTAAAAGAAGGTATTTACCACAAATTTTGCAAAGGAGATTTGTGAGATATGATTGGCAGTGGGAATAGATCTAGCTGAGTAAAAGTGTGGGGAAGGTGAAGAAATTCCAGCTCTAGTCTGTTGAGAAAAGAAAGTATGTACCACAAACTTTGCAAAGGAAATTTGTGAGATATGTTTGGCAGTGGGAATGAATCTAGCTGAGTAAAGGGGTGGGGAAGGAGACGAAAACCAAACTCCAGCTTACTAAATATTAGAATTAAGGTGGTTATGTGGCATTTAGAGAATCTTGTGGTCACATTGTCCCAATTAGATTCCCAAGATGCCTCAAAATTGGCAAGTGTGAATAGATCCAAGAAGTCCCAATGAAAAAGGTTCAGCTTGCCAAAATGAAACTGTATCCTGTTATTGAGAATGTGAGTAAGGATTGCGTTTCTCTACGATTAAGTGGAATGATGGGTTGTGTGAAATAAAACACTTTCTGTCAAATTCTTGTGCTCGGCAAACAGCTTTTGGATTTGATATGAAATGGAGTCATGGTGCATGGCTCAGACTGTAACTTTGATCATGGTCCATTTTCAGTCAGTCATTAATTCCAGTTATAGATATTCATGCTATTGAGGTGGTTTCATGTAGGAGGATCTTGTCATGATTAGGTAATGGGCAAATTCATGGAACTTCCATGTGCTTGGAATCTTGGGAATAGGGGTGCCAATTCATCAAAGGGATTATTATTTTTGTTTATTTTTCAAATTTTCTATTATTTATTTATTTATTATTATTTTAGTTTAGTTTAGTTTAGTTTTTTTTTTTTTTTTTTTTTTGGGGGGGGGGGTGAATCGGGCAAATGTATTAGTGAATTCCTGAGCTCCACAAGATTGTGATTTAGGATTATATTACAAAGGGTTGGAAATAATATGCAGTAGATCATTTCCTCTGCCGGCTGTCTTGTGTGTTTTTATATCACGCCAGGTTTCACATGAGTGTGTGGTATCTTTGTCAAAATTTCACTCAAATTCTCTGTGGCACGTAAGGCAGATAGGAAGGTTTTGCTAGACAAAGTGTATTTCAGAGAGCATTCTAAATGTTGTAGTGGTAGATGTATACTGGAGATATATTTTTGTACTGGTATTTAATAGCCTTTAAATACCTCTGTTAGAAGTTGTTGAAGCGAGCGCATTCTTGGGTTCTTAGTAGAAGATGATTTATACCTGATGGTTATCGACAGATACATAACCTAAGTTCTTTTGTGGTTAAATGGGTCTTTCTCATACTACAACACTGGAACCTCGTAACATATCTTGTCATGAATAGAGTGTATGAACAGATGATTGTCGAGAGATACATAACTCAAGTTATTTTTTGGTTCAAGTGGGGCTTTTCCGCATACATGTATCAAAATTTGAACGCTGTAACTTGTCTTGACAGGTACATGTAGTATACAATGAACAGGTGGCTATCAAGGGATACATAACTCAAGTTATTTTGTGTTGAAATGGGTCTTTCTCATACTTCAATATTTTTGCAAAATATCTTTGCACAGATAGTGTGTATAAATGCAGAATATATATGAAATGCGATCATGTAATTTTGCGTACTGTATGTTGTGCCTTCAGCAGAGTTCTATGTAATGTATAAGTGCTATTCCGTCCAGGGTTTGTGCTGTCAAATTCTAGAAAAAAAAAAAAGAGGTGGTTGGAAAAAATTAGTCAGTGCCAGTGAAAAATGTGTGATTTTTCTATAAAAAAAAGGAAAAAAAATTGTTGTAGCAAATAGCATCATTGTCATTAACTCGATTTTGTAAAGGCTTTTCAGTAACACTGTTTAATTCATGAAGAAACTAGTGACTTTGTTTAACTGTTCAATTGTTTTAAGGGGGGGGGTGGCAATTTTTTAGTGTACTGGAACAGAAACAATAGACTGTAAGAGCATAGTGAAGTATATGTTTATTTACTTAAAGTATATGCCTAGTCATAATATGTAGGTATATGGTCAGATGTTTAATTTTATTTGTCAAAACCAGCAGGGTGATTTGAATTAATGTTCATTGATGTTAAATCAAGCATTCCTTGTATCTATTTCTAACCAATCATTATGATTATGAGAAAGTGTGTTGAGTGCGATTTTGGATTCAAAACCAAAAATTTTCTTAACATTCCATAATTATGGGAATGGATATTCATTTTTCTTATGATTGTGAAATTCTTAATCGAACAGTTACTCATGTTTTGACTATGATAAACTGTGTTTTAGGGGGTTTTGTTTGTTTTATTTTGTTTTTAGTTCAAAGATTTTATAAGTAATACTAACAGCAGCGGCTTGCTCCTCGAAGGTGGGCGAATTCCTACGTGATATGTATATAATTTAATCATGTAGTAAACAATTCTTTTATAATAAACAGTGAATGCATCTCAAATTAATCACTCGTCTATCTGCATTTTCATTGTTTGTGAGAAAACGTAATTTTCTATTACCCGCAGTTGTATTTCTTTTGTTGTTTATTTTTATATGCACTTAAAACTTTATTATAATTTTTTTTGAAAAAAACTTTGATATTTTGTGGACTTCGGATTAATTATGTTTTTCCCTTTATTCATCCCTCGCACATCCAAGTAGGTGATCCTTGGTAAATCGCTTTATGGCTATTTCCGTCATCATCATTATTTTGTTCAGCAGCAGCATTATCTTCTTCTTCTTCTTCTTCTTCTTCTTCTTCTTCTTCTTCTTCTTCTTCTTCTTCTTCTTCTTCTTCTTCTTCTTCTTCTTCTTCTTCTTCTTCTTCTTCTTCTTCTTCTTCTTCTTCTTCTTCTTCTTCTTCTTCCCTCCTTCCCCCTACTCTTTTTGTAATTTTATTTTGTTTTTACATGTTTAAGGTGTAGCTGTTCAAGATATTTTGTTCAGGGTAGTTATCCGAGGGTGGTGGTCCAGCAGGGGGCTAGTTCGGGGGGGGGGGCGCATTCATAATTGTAAATATTTCCCCGTAAGCCTCCAAAGTGGATTACGTGTTTTCTCCTGTGTACTTGAATTTACCTTTCGTTCTGTGATATCATTTTTAGTAGCCAAAGATGAAAGAGAATAAGTACTTACACTTTGTAAAAAATCATGTAAATAGTCCCCGGCCTGTAACAAAAGCAGGGCCTGTATTTTAACGACAAGCAATGTGCCCTTCTTACTCAAAACCTTTCATTCTTTCAGTATCTCCGAAGTATAATATTGACACTAAGCACTATACGTCCATCATAATTCCTATCTTAAACATCCTTAACCAAGTGCTATTATTTACTTTTCAGCAACTGAAAGAAAATCATAAATGGCATTTCTGTCACACGACAAAGAATGAAAATAACTGACGAATCCATGGAAACGACCAAGCGCCTTTTAGTTTCAAAGCTTCGCTAACATGGCTAATACCTTATCGCGTCAGCTGTGGTAGCATGCACTGGGAGCTATACCAACGATTGCCCCCACTGCTATAAATTTGGATTTAAAAGTTGTAACTGGAATAAATTGCATGGAAAGGTATGTTAAACTGTTGATATTAACTTCAAATTTTACACTCGGGAAGGTTTATTTTCTATCAACCGGTATTGAGAATGTTTAAAGTGTTACTCGGATCGATTTTAGGACGTCGCTTCATCCGTTTCTTATTAAGAAAAAAAAGATTGACTCTCTGCCCGCTGAATTACTTTTTATGGTAAACACGACGATTTTTCGTCAGCTCTGTACAATCATTGTTGCTGATAATTATTCTATAGATATGGCTCAAATATTCCAGCTGTTTTCGGGTTCCCTGATACACTAAAGGGGAAACTAACTATTACGATTGCTTAAATCAGTTGTATGATTGTGACCAGGGTGACGATGGTGAAATGAAGTTGGCAAAGGGTCAATGTAAAACAGGGAGAAATGTTTGTAGATTGGGGAAAAGATTGTATATACAGTCATAAATGATGATGTACAGTCCATTTAAACAAAGTTATGTTTTTGAAATAAACGTAATTATTTTTTAAAATGAAAAGTGAAACACACACGAAATGATATAACATTCATATGGATTAAGTCGTTATGATGGTTACTCTGTCAAGTTTATAAATGCTGTTATTTAAGTAATGTTACGTTTTCAAGTGGACACACATGTTAAGCTCACATTACTACGATTACCATGCAAAGACTCAACATGGTTAAGAGTAGTATTTTTATCAGTAAAAGTAGTTCCTTATAATTTCTGCTGTTTTATATTAGCTGGAAATCTATTTTGTTGATACTTGATATTATCGCCAGTGTATACTGAACTCGATGAATCGTTGTTATACCAGTACACCGATATCTTAATAGCTTCATGTCTCGACCATTTCGACTTTATACATGTTGCAGGTTCTAATCCGTCCTGACAGAGGGACTCGACAACCTTAATGACATCGGAGCAACTTTGACATAATCTAATCATGTTGATGAAAGGTAACCAGTTAGACCCGTCTATCCAACAAGAAAATTGAAACGGTTGTGGTAATGTTGCCCATCAATCGTACAAGCTTTTTTAAAGGAATTCACACTAAGCCTTGGTGTTTTTAGCTTCAAGTTGACCAAGAAATTGGGAACGTTGAACGGCCTGGTCTGTTCAAGTACAAAATTTGACTAAGAAATGGAAAACTTAAAAGAGCCTATTTTGGGTAGACAAAATCTTTCAAGGAGGCAACTACTCGCCGTTCTGTATCACCAAGTAATGGACAGTCTGATTTGAACGACAATGTCGAGTATACTGCCAACGCACCCATGTGATACGATGGGACTTCTTACTTTCGTGGACCTTGCATCCAACGATATTAAGATGGCCCTTGACAGGCCTACCAGATCTAAGAGGAAAGTCAACCATCGGAAATACCTCCAGAAGCATATCCGACGCCAGGAGGAAAAAGACGAGAAGAAAGAAAAAGAAAAAGACGATAGTGTGAAAGATGATGGCGTGCGTGATATCAGAGATGGTATCAAAAGTGATTGTGGTAGCAAGACAACGAACACGAAGAAGGGGCATCCCGTCATTGCACGAACACATCCTTACCACCATACCACCAAAACAATCACTCTGCGTGGAGCGGGGCGGCGTCAGACGTCGAGGTCAGGTTCTCAGAGTCAATCTCTTGCAGCACTTTTTGATATGAAGGTACTGGATAAATGTTCAACGAAGGGAGAATGTTCTGGAAAGGACTTGCAAGATCATCGCAAGGTACCGCTTCGGTCTCGGAATCTACCTTCGTCATTTTTCGCGGAGCCGAAATCGAGAATCCCGTCGGCGGTCGACGCTTCGGGAATAAGTGGCATCCATCCCCACGGCCTAACGTCATCAGTGACGTCAGCCTCGTCATCACCACCGATGTCGCCGAATTTATCAACATCAGAAACGGCAGCTCTCGACTGGCTTCTTCCGACAACTGACGTACACGAGATGATCGACTACTGGCCGGACATCGTTGGTCAGGGAAACGAAGTTAAAGACGGGGACGAACAAGACAGTCGAGTTTTTGCAGAGTGCCAAATGATGCCGACTTATTCAAATATGGAGGCTCAAACCAATTTGAATCTTTGTTCCTCGAATGGACTTCGGCTTGATGATTGTTTTGGAACGCACAACCCTCATCAGCATCATCATTCTCATCGACAACCCCTACGTCCCTCTGATCTTCCTAAATCCCTTGCCGATGTAGCGATTCGGAGCAGTCATCAAAATTTCGCAGCAACGCCGAATGATCTGCCCGCTTCTCATGTGCCGCCAATGGCGCCAAACGTGCTGAATAACAACTTCATGAGCCATGATTTTAATAACACAGCCTTGCCAACGTTTCCAGAGGCATTTGCGCCATATGAGGGCAGACCAAGTCATTGGTGTGATGCTCTCGATTCTTCCTGCCAGCAAGGTCTTTCACTTGACCATGGTCATTTGCCAGGCACGACCCTTGATCAGTGTTTCACATCACTTTAGAATTTTTTTCAGCCGTTTTTGTAGGAAAGTAAGAAAAATAAAAAAATGTCCCTAATCGAAGCAAAATAAACAAAAAATGACGTCTTCTTGTTTTCAGCTAAAAAAAACAGCAATATAAGCATGATAAGTGTAACATAAAGTTCATAGTCATCCCGATTTTCTGCAAATATCAAAACCTGCGTACAGAAAATTGGAGAAGGACGAGGGAGGGAAGGAGGGTGGGGCGGGGTTACACCACATCCCACCCTTCTTACAACGCTTCTGATCACTGTTTAGTTAGTATATTATCTTCACTCTTAAAAATTCCGGTTCAGACTGACCCGGAAAAGAGTCCGTTGAGGCCACACTCCGTTCCGGGTCAAAAAATGACCCCCCAAATGACCCAGAATAAGGTCAAATGTGACCCAGAAACGAGTCTGCATGACCCTATTCCGGGTCATTTTTGTCCCGGGACGGAGTGTGGCCTAACGGACTCTTTTCCGGGTCAGTCTGACCCGGATTTTGTAAAGAGTGTTGATTATATTCTTCATCTATTTTGCTAAGTATCTGCATTCTTTTCCCAATTCTTTAACATTGTCGAATTAATTTCAGTGATATAAGCTCAGCTTGAGAAATCATGTGCGCGCGTGATCCTATCACCTTTTCGTTTAGGAATGTAAATATTAATTTAAATGTCATTCGAGATTAGAGCTTACTTACGATCTCAGAACATTGTTTACTACTGGTTTTAATCAGAAAATGATTTTGAAGATTTTGCCACAAAGGTTTTGAACAAACTCCTTTTCTCGACGTGAATTGCTTATGTCGGTTTTTAGTTTTTTTAATAATTGATAACACCCCGGTTGATTAATGTAATTGACTGATCTTACAGACCGAAAATGGGAAAAACTTGAGCATATAAATAGGTTTACAATACCTCATCCATGCAGTTTTATCTCTCTCTCTCTCTCTCTCCCTCTCTTTCTCTCTCTCTCTTTCCTTCCCTCTCGTTCTCTCTCCCTTCATTGTTTTTTTTTCTGTCCCTTTTTTCTCTTTACCCCCTCTCAGCCGCCTTCTTCTCTCTCCCATCCCCACCTTCTAACAGTCGCTCTCCCTATTTCCTTCTCTCCTTTTCTCTCTCTCCCCTCTCATTCCTTTTGTATATCTCTTTCTCCCTCTCTCCCTCCCTTCCCTTTCTATCATTTCTTTAGTCTCTCTCTGTCTCTCTCTGTATTTCTTTCTCTCCCTTTACACTCTTGTTTACAGTATTTCCTTCTCTAATTTCATCAATATCTTCATTATTTTCTTTACTCAATTTAATTCTCTACTTTTACCCCATGTATTTTTTGGAAAGCATTCACAAAGTTCTTGTAAAAGAGAAGACACAGCCATTTATTGTTACTGGTCACGGTTGACGGCTAATATATACGGAACATCATTCGAAAGCGTTTGCTATAAAAAATAACTTAGGAATTCCTCGAAAAATTGCATTCCTTGAAAGTTAACCCCCCCCCCCCCTCCGAAATATTATGGGAGGCAAAGTTCAGTAAGGGCATGACAAAATTGATCCATTTGGCTGAAGTTTCTAAAAATATTCAATTTTTTTCAAGTCAGGTCAGAGAGATTTATGCAAAGGTCAGCAACTCTAGTTTTTAATCTTAAAACTCGATATTTTGTTCCGTTGATATGTGGACTTCTTAAAAATGCAATCTTCCGTCAACCATGGGGCATAACAGTTTAATCCGTATAATCACAGTGTTTTTTAAATTGTGAATGGATAAAATATGATTTGTCCTCGGAGGTGGGCAGATATGCCTTGAAAGGCGATTTCTGCAATTGTTAATAATGATTAATGTCTGATATTAACCTTAAGTCTCTTTGCCTGATCGTGTTTACAAATTTCAAACCAAGCAAAAGTCATCTTTAAACAAAACGGCGACATTTTATTTATTTTTCAATTGAAATGTGATCAATAGGGGGAGGGGGAGTGACTGAAAGGTTTAACATTACATCATAATCTCTGACCTTATACATTATGTATGTTTGTTTTTCTTCAATAGTTAAAATTCCATGTTGTGGAGGATCCTTCTTAGATAAGAACACAGTAAGAATGCCCGTGCAAATCCCCCGGGCCAGACATGCCAGAGGATCACTACAACTTGTATCGGGGGGGGGGGGGGGGGGGGGGTGTATTCATTCACTATAGATGTCTTAGAATTTTGAATATAAAACCAGTCTTTGCGTTGGGGAGAATTCATGAATGGTCGTATGTTCTATTGTTCATTTTTTTGGTTGTAGGTACCACAGTGTTAAAATCTGATTTCAATGAAAATTTCTCCGTTTATCGTTCACTATTCATTACTTACAAGTCACTCGAGACAAACTTTGTTATATGAATAGATAACTTAAAGGACCCAATGACTTAAGATTTTACCTGCGATAACATACGTAGCCGAGAAAACAATGGAAGCAAAATATCATCAGCTTGATTATGTTGGGAATTTGCAAAGAATATTTGGGGCTTAGCATGGCTCCAGCATATGAAGGAATCGACATGAAATGGGCGCAAAGGGACTTAGTGACAAATAAAAATGCAAAATATAGGAAGGCTGTTGATCTCTCATGTTCTTTTTAAAATGCTTGATTTATTTTCAAAAGATTTGAAATTTATTAAAACAAAACAAATTAACAACAAAACAGAATAGTACAATGCACAGGTACGTAATCTTCTTCTCTAGCACCCCTTCCATCTCTCCCTCTCTCCCTTCCCTCACTCTGTCCCCTCGTCTTCCTCCCAATCTTTTTCTTTCTCTCTCTTTCCTTATCTGCCCCCCCCCTCTCTGACTCTCTTGGACTTCCTCTCACTCTATCCCCACACCACTTACCTCTTTTTTCTATCATGTCTTTTCTTTGATTTTCTTTGATTGAGAGAAGAGGGGAGGAGAGTGGGCAAAGGAGAGGAAAGGAAGAGAGAGAGAGAGAGAGAGAGAGAGCGAGAAAGAAAGAGAGAGAGAGAGAGAGGGGGGGGGGGCAACACAGAGAAGTGCCACAACCATGACAACATGGCTGCACGAATGTCGCCTTCCATCATGTCCATGTAACTTGATCACAAAGACTTTCGAGAAACTACCTCACAGACTTCAGAGCCCCTTGTATCAATGTATTACTTAGTGTTAATTAGGATTGTCTTGATTGTGTTATAATGTTCTTGTGATGTTCCCACATTTCACGAGATGGTAGACAAGACTACTGAAATCGCCTAAGATTGATACCTCGAAAGGCTTCGTGATTTTAACTTTATAAAGCAAGAATTGGCAAGAATTGCTTTGATGCCCTGAACTATTGTACATGATCCCTGATGATAATAAATCAAAGTTACTCAGATCTCAAAGTTTGAACCATTTGACTCTTCTAATGAATCAAATCATAATTCATACAATCACTTTGTCACCGCCAAGGGCATTTGGTTTGTCTTTAAGATGACTCAGCAATGAATGTATTCCTTCCTTATCTTAATAAAAATCATTTGTCGTTTCTTGCTTTAAACTCAGCCCTTTAAGCATTTACGCCAAATATATTTGTGAATATAGAAATCGACCACAATAGGATTCATGCTTCAAAGGGGTTGGCACGGTTAATTCATCTTCCGAAGGAAAATATTCAAAAGATATTGCAAATTCTGCCTCCGAGGGAGGAGAAAAGTTATTTCAAATTCCACCGCAAGAGAAACGCTCCTGAGAGCAAACTGAATTAGCTGTGACCTCAAGTTTAACGTAATTTAGGGTCAAGACGCAAGTTCAACCTCTCTAGAAGATCAGTCACAGCAACAAGTCGACTGCAAACCGACTCCAGGAACGATTGCTGCATGGCTATTCAGTGCAGTGTTCGATCTGCTGTCGGTGTGCTATCGGTCTCGTCCGTTGTGACTGGGTTTAACGCTCTGGAACTGTATAGATTAAACCAATTAAAGCTCTGGGATTTTTATCCTTCCCATCTTGAAGCTTTGGGGTAGCTGCAGAGTGCGCCTTTCCCCCTCTTCTTAATCACCTGCTACTTTGATTAACCTTTTGTGAACTATGATCAGGATGTTGAGAATCCTCTAAAAACAACCCTAGCCATTTGCTGGATGCGGAACAAATTTCCAATTACATTCATACATTTTCATCTCGAGTGGAAAAAAACAACAAATCTTTAGTTCCTGTTAAAAACGGAACGCGGGACCTGTGCAGTCTTTTGCATGTCGTAAAAAAATCAAATCATTTCAACAGTGACTGTAGAGTGAACAGTGCAAACAATATTTTTGATGACTGGCTCATGGGTCAAATGCCTTCGATTAGCGCAGGTACTGGCACATTCAAATGAACGCCTTGTGTGAGCTGGGCCTTATGAGGGTTACACCGAAGGCGTCATTGATCTGAAGTAAGGCTGCGTCAGCACCTTGTACGGCCTTTGGAGTGCCAAGTGCGAATGCATACATTTTGTTGAATGCTGACCTATAGGCTGCTAATTACCTTCACAAGGTTTATTAGCGCAAGTACAACGCAGTCAAAATGGCGCTCCGTGTTCAACGTGCATGATACACTCACTGAGGCCGGCTGGCCAGGCTCATGAAAGGCGTCATTTACTGACGTTCGGGTCGCAACATGAGCGTCATGAAAGTGTGACATAGTTTAATAAGTGACTACAAAATGGACAGTGAAAACACTATTATAATCGACATTTTAGTTACTGGCATGTTGATTATTGTCTACATCACGGGCCCGATTAAAATCAAAATAATGCATTGGGTGAGCCGGGTCCATAAGGCCTAAAGAATGATAAGCAGATAAATGGTTATTCTTGCTTGCAGACAAAGAAGGGTTGATGAGAGGTTGATCATGATGGAGGTTGATGCACAGCGTTATTGTGAACTTGACCGCAAGTGGACTGTGCTTGAAGGCCAATTAAATTAGGCATGACCCTTACTGCTTTGGGGCCAAGAAGAGAGTCTGAACCCCATGCAACGGCGTTCAGGAAACCCCTAGCATTAGGCCCAGGTCCTCTCTAGATCTCTATCATCAAACGGACATTAGCTCCAGGAACACTGCTGGACAATCTTCTTTCCCTCTCTTTCACATCCCCACCTCTCCTCTCTTTATCGCTTTATCTTACCCCCTCTCTCTTTTTAACTTTTCTTGTCTTTTTTTCCTTTCACGGTCTTCATCACTTTCTTCCCTCTTTTTGTTTTTTGTTTTTCTATTTATATATCTTTTCCATCTCCCCTATCTATATCTTTTTATTTCTCTGTCTCTTTAATTTACCTCTCTTTTGCCCTTCCTTTTTCTATTTTTCTTTCCCCTTTTCTATAACTCATTTGTCTCTCTCTTTTTCCCTTTTTATCTCCCCGTTTCTTATCCTCTTCCTTCTCTTTCTCTTTAACTCTCTCTGTCTTTTTTATCATCCCGCTCTCCCCATCTTTCCACTTGGCCTTCTTTTCTCTCTCGCTCTCTCTCTAATGATCTTTCTCTTTTTCTCTCTCTCACTCTCTCTCTCCTTGCCTCTCTCTCTCTCTCGCTTTATCTTTGTCATTGCTCTCTCTTTCTTTCTCTTTCTGATCTCCTCTTTTCCCCCTACGTCCCTCTCCCAGTCTACCAGAGAAACTCCCCACCCCCTCCCTCTGTCTCAAACTTTGATTTTAAAAATCTAATTCTCTCTCCATCCCATCTCTCACGCTCTCTCTCTCTCTCTCTCTCTCTCTCTCTCTCTCTCTCTCCTTTACCCTTAATATTTACAACCCTGTATCTCCCATCCTCACTCTCCAATCTTAATCACAATACCCACTTCACTTAATATGCTTAATCCACTTCATTCCTACTTTCCGTTCCAGGAGCTATCGTATTATCGAACTGGGACGAGTCGTGGTCATTATGGTGTCGAAATTAATCGAAATCTATCTCTTACATGCTTAGAACCAGTTGTTCCATAGTGCCCTCATTTACACTGTCAAAGCACCTGTGCTATGCCTCAGTGCCACCGTCAGGCCGACTCCAAACCCGACTCTTAACCGAAGGCTTGTGGGCCATTTGGGGTAATGGGGGAGCGGGGAGGGGGCACGGTCCGTCGTTCTGGTTTCGATCTCACTAGTGTGAACGAGGTAGAAAAAAAAACACTTTTTAAAAAAAATGTCAAATAATGTGCTAATGTAGTTCATGTTCATCGGAAGGATTAGAGATATGCTGTTTGACTATACATACACAAGATACACAAGTTTCTAACCGTAAGCCCCCATTTCCGCATACCGGGAGACAAATATATCGGCAAATATGAAGATGGATGTACAGGTTATATGATTTCACTGCGAAACACTGGCATAGCCAGGAATTTTCAGCCGGGGGGGGGGGGGGGGGGCAAGGCGAGGGAGGGTATGGGAGGGTAGGGAGATTTGTTAAATTCGTGCATGAAAATTGGGTACTAAAATTCAGTATATTAGGGGTAACTCATATGAGAAGTGGAGGGGGAGGGGGCAAGGCGAGGGAGCGAAACGACCGAGCAGGGGGAGGGTGTTGGAGGCCTCCCACGGTAGGGAGATTTTTTATAATTCTTGCATGGAAATTGCATTTTCTACACACTAAAATTCATTATTAGGGGGTAACTTGTATGAAACGTGGCATATAGGGGGCCAAGGCGAGGGAGCGAATCGACCGAGCAGGGGGAGATTGTGGGAGGGGTATATCCCCCACTCACGGTAGGGAGATTTTTGAAAATTCGTGCATGAAAATGGCATTTTTGCACGCTAAAATTCAGAATTAGGGCTAACTTATATGAGAAGTGGCATATTTAGGTTTTACTTTCATTTCACATGGTAGGGGTAGGGTAGTTATGTGAAGTGGACTCGATGAAATTTTTAAAAACGTTTTAATGTTTGTTTCCCTTAGCTACGCCAGTGCTGCGAAAGAAACATAATGATAGAAGAAAGAAAGAAAGAAATTATATGATTATAATGATTCTTATGAATTGTTGATTATATTGCACATAGTTTATGTTTGTTGTGGGGATTGTGGCTGTTGTTATTGTTTTAGCAACAAACTGACTAAATATGGCTGACTATTACAAATTTTGAAGCAGTGGGTATACACTTTAAACAAGGGTATATGGGGCTGCATAAAATACATTGTATCGGTCTTGAGCGGACGTATTTATCATTATATTTTGAATATGAAAACCTTTTAAGAGCAATCCTCATGGCATATTGCTTATATCTCTGACGACTTCTTCATCTTACAAGAAACAATCCTTTCTTTAAACACTTAAAAGGAAAAAAATCGTGCAAGGGCAGACGTCTCCGACAAACCGCAAAACTCTGTGTACTCAAAGCTATAATTGTGAGGCTAAAAATACTCATCTTAGATCAAAAGCTTCGATAATGTCAAAGCGTGAATAAAAGGAAATGATAAGAATCACACTTAAAAGTGTTTGTACAATAATATTAGACTTCGCTAATTGCTTTAGATAAGAAGGAATAAACTGCTTACTTGGTTATTGATGATGTATTACTTTTGTATGGTCCGACTAACCACCTTGCCTGTAAGATTTCTTCAGGGTGGGATGACATATTAGTTGATTAATAATTGATTAATTGATAAGTTAGTTCATTTTTATTTCTTTGTTCATTAATGATATAATTGATTAATTGATTTACTTACTTTTTTTTTTTATTAATTTACTCATTCATTTAATCATTCATTTTATCTATGTATTTATTTGACTATTCATTCATTTATGTATTTATTCATTTATTTATCCAGTTATTTATGTATATATTAATTTATCTATTTATCTGTTTCTTTATTTACTTACTGAGTTTTGCTTAGTTTGGACTGAGTAGGGAATGTATTCAACTAATATGAAAGGTATCAAAGCTATCAAGACATTAGTCTACCTTCTTTGAAGTTCTAATCTCTTTGAACTCTAAATTCTTTGTAGTATTTTCGTGATTTTTAAGTTCTAATCTCTTTGAAATCTAAATACTTTGTAGTATTTTGAAGTTTAATCTCTTTGAACTCTAAATTCTTTTTAATTCTAACTTGACTGGGTTTTCATTGCACGATTTTAACTTTTGAGATATCCTGGGTCACGGAAGAATGAAAAAAGAAATGTTTCAAAACTCAAACTCAATAATTCAGTAAGATGTTAATCTCCAGTTTGGTCACAATATCCTTTTTTCAAGGCTCGTGTATAAGCTGTAAAACATAACACTTGTTTGGTGGAATTTTGGAACTTGCTTATCCGATGATTTAGTCTCTTGAAATGATCAAATTTTATTGAATATCGGTCATGTCGGTCTGACAAGGTAAGATTCAGTCCTTGAATGTATATAGTAATTTCATACTTTTCATTGTTATGCCAAGATAATCCGGAATATGATTTAAAATCGTAGAAAGATGTTTTTATCATAAGGTAATTTCAGCACTTGCCCTGCTTTCTACTTATTAACAAAATCATATTTACAGTTAACTTCAGCGCTTGAAGGGGCTGATGAATCCTTGACCATACTACACATAATGCTTCTATTTTCTAACAATTTGAAGGGGTTATCTTTCAATTTATAACTACATATAGGAGATACCTAGATATGCACTGAAATCTTATTAAACGGTTGACTATTAATAACCACTGAATCTATTTATAAAATGGAATTTGTACTTTCCTAACTTTTCACGTTACATATACAACGATTTTTTTTTCACTGTTGGATATTTATCTCTTTTAAAATCAATAACACATGCAAGATCACAAATATTTTACGTGCACTATATCATGATAGCTGATTATCCCATTTTTCAACATTCAACATTCAACGTTTTGAAAATGCCAAGAGTGAGTAAAATATAAAAAATATCAAACCTTGTACGCTGTTATATAGGTCTTTATTGCTACACTCTTATTCATTTTGTCGTTGGCAACGATACAAATATTATGTGAAAGTAATGGATCTATCAATGATTTTTTTTTTAATGTGGTGAAAATGATATTCTAACAGTCCCTATAACCAAAATCATAACTCATTTTCGCAAGTTACCCAAAAGACAGAATTTCATACCCGCATTGCTAACATGACTTTGCTTTGGACATATTAGAAGAATATGATGATATGACATAGAATTTCGAAAGGAAGGAGATATTCTAGGGCAGATTCAGCATTATAAGCTGTTGCTTTACTTAAAGAATATAATTACACCCGAAAAGTATTTGAACAGGGTGTTGAAGAAAAATAGGGTGGACCGGGCATAATTTGTGAATGATATGATTACACCCGAAAAGTATTTTGAAGAAAATGTTTTAGATTGGATCGGGCATATTCTGTGATTACTGGTATGATTACACCTATGACGGAGTATTTTGAAAAAAAAAGAAGAAGAAGATACTAGTATTAGATTCGGCATATAAGCTGTTGCTACACCTGGAGAATATGATTACACCTAAAAGCATTTTAAAGAAAGCGTTCTCGGGTGGATCTGGCATATTTTATAATTCTACTTGAATGGTAATGATAACACCTAGATGTGTATGAAAGAAAAATAGGGTTGATCAAGCATATGAACTTTCGTTCATATTTGAATGGTATGATTACACCTAGAAGTGTTTATGAAAAATGTTCTGGGGTGAATTGAGCTATCAAGTATCGGGGAGAGATCATTAGATATCTTAGCTTTAAGGTGCAAGGCTCTAATCACCGGACACAGCATACCTCGTCCATCAACACCCCTGTCATTTACCGTAGGCTTTCACCATCATCACACCTTGTTATCCTGCATGCGACGTGCAGTGGCGTAGATATACTGGGACGGGGGCACGCAGGGGGGCAAGTGCCCCCATCGGATGGTGAAAATGGAGCTTTAGAAGAAAACAAGGATGGAGAGAGAAAAAGATCATGAAGAGTGGGAAATTGGGAAAAGAGAAAGAGGGGGAAAAGCCCCGAACATACCCTCCAATTAACTGATTAATCGATGGCCTAGCTAATATTCACTTCGTGTGTCTCGTAGACCCCCCCCCCCCCCCATTACTTATGATAGCTCCCCTCAGTGACAGGAAACATGATACGCAATTGGGTATGTGCCAACTCATTTTATTTAAAGGTATGATTCAATGGTTTAAAATTATACAAGAAACGAGATCTTGGCCATCACCACAACATTTTTTTTTAGGGGGGGGGTAGTGTCCGACAAGATACACCGACAAATCGATTTAGAAGAAAGTTTCCAAACAGACAGAAGTTTAGAAAGACATGAAATAAGAGGAAATAAAGTATTGTATCCACTAAGAAAAAGAACCTTAAAGCCAATTCTTTATTGTTTTTTGTTGTTGTAAATTTACATTCAGTATAGCCTATTTCACAGCATTCCTTTAAATTCTTATATTATCTTTCTTTAAATTCGTGAATATGATTTCTTTGACGATCTATTAAGTTTTATTTGAAAAGGAATATTATCAGGAATATGTGCTTACATTATTTTTAGTGACTTCTTCAGAAAGTTTTTCGAAATTGGCATTCTTTGGCTTGTTAAAATACTTAAACACAACAAGAAAATATGTGAAGTCATTGCAACTTTGCAAGGTCTACAAACTATATTCCATTCAAAAGCATATTTAAACGAAAAATACCTGATACGATTCATCTTAATTGAAATTGATCTAGTTCAATTAATATAATCATGACGTACGAGATCAAGTATACGCCTGGACTTTCATATCGTTTAGTAAGTCGCAAATAAATGAAAAATTTTGACCCTTTACATGCTTTAAAATACCACCATATAACTTGTATTGCAGCAGGGTAATTTTAGAATGGTAAGAAATATTTGTAGGTCAATCTAATTTTAGAGTTGATAACCCTGGGACTCCTTGGGTTAAGAAAGAGGACTTGGCTGTAGACTAGTCGTGAGTTCACAAGCATGACAAGTGTTGCATTTAAGGTGTGTTTATAGCTCCCGAATCAGACATTTTTGTTTCGCCTCAATCAAGGAGCTTAATTGAGTTCAATGCACGGTCGTGGCCGGAACAGGATTCGTGGAGCGTGTTTTGAAAGTCGGGAAGGGGGCAGGGGCTGAGCATATGCATGAGCATGATTAAATGTTACTCTATTTTCATCCCTCAATTTTGAACATAATTATCTACTGTAAAAGTAGGTGGGGAGGGTCTACAGCCCCATGCCCCCACCTGCGGCTCCTCGGCCCATGCGGAGATCTTTTTGTTTTGCATGAAAATAGATTTATAATACAAAAAAATAGAAAAGTCAAAGAGCCCGAAGACAAACCGGGTACCATGAAACAGCACTTCAAAACTGCTTTCAAAAATGATTTCTGCATGGGTGCCGTTGCATAAAACTTGCTATTATAGTAACTTTGCCATCAACGGTAACTTTCTTGGAATACTGGATTTTTATTGGTTATTGAGCAACATTACCATGGTAGTTACCGTTGATGGCAAAGTTACTATAGTAGCAAGTCTTTATGCAACGTCACCCAGAACTTTGCTTAAAAAAGCTGTTTTTATCTCCTGAACACTGGTTCTGGCTTCGTAAGTGAGCTATAAACACACCCCAAGTAACGCGATGTGTATACTGCCCTCCGAGGTCGTCACAAAAGCTCCAAGCGGGGAAGCAATACTATACGTGCTTCGGTTATCGCCGAGAACGGGTGCAAAGCAGTTACCCCGAGATAATCATTCTATTAATACGGTGAATACATTCTTGTCAACATGCTTGCAAATATTTGACGAACGCTTTTAGCCAAGGATTTCTACATTTAGACATCATGAACCGATGAGGTTTTTACCTGACATTTTGTTATTATCATCTCGATATTGTTTGTTCACTATTTCTATTCTTATTTTGGGATGTTTGTGCATCTGTTTTTGGACTTCGAAAGTGGAGCCATTACGACACCTTACACGATAAGCTATTGATTGTTACTGTGTTTTATTAAATCGGTGATTTTGATATCAGACGATTAATTCGATAATAATGTTGATATATAAATCTGATACGATGAGTGTCGGTTCGAGTTGTCGAATCGACGATCGAGCAGAGTTGAACACGGGGGAATTCGTCACCGTTCCCGACACCGTTTGTCTTCATTGCCGAAAAACCAGGAGAAAATTCCGGAAAGTATTTTCCTACCTCCGATCGCATCTGAAGTTGAAAAGGGCAAAGCAAACGTCTTCTTTTTCGCCGACATCACCATCGTCATCGACATCGAATCCGAATATGATAGACAAGAAAGTTGTGCTGTTCGATCTCGGGGGTGTGATTGTCACCCCACCCCAAAGAGCGCTCTTAAAGTACTGCGAGGAAGCGGGACTTCCAAGGTAAATTTTCACTTTTTGAAATTGTAGTAGTAGTCAGAGATAAAGGAAGAGGAAGAAAAGAAGAAAGAGAGAGAAAGATCATGAGAAAAGAAACGAAGAGAAAGAGGGTGAGCGGGAAATAGAAAAAGGCAGGGAGGACGAAAATGAGGGAGGGAGATAGAGAGAGTGAGAGAGATAGAGAGGGAGAGAGGGTGAGGAAAGAGAGAGAGAGAGAGAGAGAGAGAGAGAGGGTGGGAGAAAGAGGTAGACGGATTTTTTTTTCAGAAATAATGGTGTTATGAACAGAAGTAGAGTAATTAAATCAATATTATTAGTTATAATCAATATAGACAAAATTTTAGTGTGTACAGGCTTTTATTTTTTCTTTTATTGTGATGAATGTAATGTCGTCTTTAATAACAACATATTTCTCACTTTGAATAAAATTCTAAATCAGCGATTTAATTTTCATATTTTTCTATCATTTTGATCATCGTATTTTGTATGAACGTTATCATTTTGTCTCGCATTCTGCCCTTATGTCAGCATGGCTATCATCTTTGTCTGGAAGTTCGCATACTAGTGGATCATATTACATCTTTGGCAGAAATGAGGATAGTTATGCAAATAAGTTCAGTGACATTATGTTATGTTTGTCGACCATTCATGGAATATCATATAACCAAATGCGCGGAAAGACAATTTTTAATGGCAGTCATAAAATGTTATCATAGTGTTGCCACTCCGAGGCTTTTACCGAAGTCGAACGACATAAAAAAGTTAGGTTAGATGTATTAGAACTTCACCCATGGCCGATAGGCATGCACGAAAAAAAGAGGAAAAAGAAGAAAAACAAAAAGTCAAAGGGAAAAAAACTTTATAGGGCACAAACTAACAAAAAACAGCTGGAGGGATTGTACATGACTGCTAGTATAGCACGATATTCTTATTTTGAAGAATGGTCGTTGTGACGTGGTTAGATGACACCACATTACGAAAGTTTTAGTCAGGATGAATCTCGACAAAGTTTGATATACCTGTGCATTTTTCTATATTGGCCGGTTCGTATCCATGAGAGGATTAGGGACATGCTGGTAGGATACACATAAAACCAATCGTGGATGGTGATCAGAACTTACCTCGAAAATGTAGTAGAAATATACTCCGCAGGGAGTGAAGATGGTGCACATAATGTGGGCGTTCAGAGTGCTTGCAAATTCAATTCTCGAGAGCTAATTTCATGTACATGTTATTATTGAGAATGAAATAATAGAATCAGTCAATCAATCGATCAATCAAATTTCAAATGCAAATAATGTTATATATATACACACAATCCATTAAGAAATTATAAAATGCAGACCCAAATTCCCAAAGTTATAATTCATTTGAAATATGATTCAACTAATTTGGGACACAGATACTTCTAAAAAAAAAGAGTTCATAGTACCTCAAATCTTTAGTCAAAGTGAATATAGATTAGGCGCTTTTACCTCGGTTCTGCTGTCAAGATCACTCTTCCAAACTAAGTTATGCAAGAATCGGCGATGAATGTTAGGATCATGAGGTTCTACTTTCGTTTTCTGAATGGTCAAAACTGTCTTCGACACTTTCAAAATATCATTGATCCGTTTCGGACTGATCAAATTTTTGATCGATCTTGATAGAATGAAACAGAAGCATCAGAAATCTCTCTATAACAGTCGGTGCATAATTTCGATGGCTTTAATTTGCTCTTTTTTATAAGGGTGGAAAAAGAGATATTCGACAGAGAAGAATTATAATCGATTGATAGGCAGGCGCTGAATAATTAGAAACGAAAAGAACGAGGCCGGAAAAAGTGACGAAAGCTGATTCATGGTTTGTTTTGTTAGACAGGACGACGAAAGGGGACAAGAGCTCCTGAGGTCAATGAAGATACATAACACAACAAAAAAAGTAAAGCATTCAAATCACGGATGCGGGCAGTCAAAAAAACTCTTTTCTTAAAGACGAATCTTTTTGAAGTGATCCTCTAATATCGATTTTTTTTGTTGAGAATTTTTTTCACGCCAAGACTGGACCAACATCAATATTGGTCTGCCGGACTTCTCTACTAAATAGTATTTTTTTCCAGAGCTGTTGTTACTTGTTTTAAATGGTTAACCTCTACAAAATCAGTCGTAACTGTGTAGATGCAGAAGGACAAAGGCGTAGATAGCGGGGGGGGGGGGGGGGGGGGGGGGATACATCCCCACTTTTTGATGTGGATATACATCAATGGGGGAATTATCAACCCGGGTATGAGGACCTGTGTACGCCAGTGCAGAGGGAAACGAATGATGTGAGAGTGGGAATGATGGTGACAGAATAAACATGTTTAAAATGATCTCCCTGCTATAGTTTGTAAGATGTAGGAGGAAATGACTGACCGTCCTAAGAAAGGTGTTCTAAATATCACTCTCTAAGAACGGAAGTTATGGCTACAGCCCCTTTTTCTCATGTTTGTGGCTAGAACTTTCGGCAGACAAGATGGAGAGGGAGAGAGATAGGCACAAAGAAAGAGAAGGAAAGAGATAGATAGATAGATAGATAGAGAAAGTGACAGAGTGAATGTGCATGTTCGTGAGGCGTGAGAAAGAGAGATGTATAGACAGATGGATAGATAGAGAGAGAGAAAGAGATAGATAGGGGAAGGGGGGGGGGGTATCGGAAGAAGAAGATACACATGATAATCATGACTATCTCCAGTTTTTCACCATGTGTCATTGTCCGAAGTTGACTTCCATAGCCAGTACCTTTTAAGTGCAGGTTGTGCGATGATAGATCTCTGATATTGTGATATCCTTTGACTTTATAACATTCCCCTGGTATTTCAAACACATGAGATGTGCAATCCTGTAGCTGGGAGGATCAATCATCAGTCAGAAATTTACCGCTTCCAACTCCATGTCCACGACTTTCTTTTTTCTCCCCCCCCCCCCCGCCCATTCTGTCTTTAATAAAATTCATATGTTATTTCCTTTCTTACACGACATTCATATCCATGCTCAAATCATTTTCTTTTCAGTCATTCATATTGACACACCTAGAACATCACTGTATACATTGACATATTGTGTCAGACCATGCGTAGGGTGTGAAATGAAATATTTTACTGATGAAACTATTCAGCACGTTCTGGTCGAGATGTGTTTATTCAAGCATGTTTTTAAGTGAAATAGTTTCAATTTGATACAAAAGAATTGCACTGAATGTGAATATCGTTCCTCTAGCATGTCTAGCCAAGTCGTCACAATGACGGTGTTCTACTACTACGTTGGGGGGGGGGGGGGGGGGGGGGGGGGTAGGGAGGGAGCTGCCGATCCGTGTCAGCAAATCAAACACAGAAAAAGAAAACAAAAAAATGAATAGCCTCAATTAAGGACACATTTTATTTTTGCTTAGTAGAGTATTTGAAAGTGTTTTTTTTTTCTCTTGTAATTTTATTCATCAAAATTAAGAAATAGGCCTACAATTACAAAATCACGACAAAACTATGTACATAATTGCACAAGAGTATTTGAAGTTGAAAGGCATTCCATAGATGTGATTATATTTCTTTCTGATTGTAGAAGAATTTTGGTGTTTGGGGGCAACCGTTGAGAAAAAAAATCCCTCCCAGGTTCCTGAACCATGTGCATGGCACTGGGTGTTCTGATACAGCCAGGCAAAATAAGAGTTTTTTTTAACAAGAGATCATCATTAGAGTTCATGGATGTGTGGTAATTGGTTTTGACTTCCTTAAAGGGTAATCCACCCTAGAAGTTTCAGAAGAATTGATTTTGACATAACATACTTTGACTATAGGGTAAGAAAATGTGCAATTTCCAAGAAAATTGAGAAAATGAAATTTCATGTACTAAGTGAATGGAGAGATGCTCACATATGATGTCATCAGTGTTGCCAATTTGCAGAGCCGAGAGTAGTTTACTAGAAAATATAAATGAGTGTAATTTTCTTATTCTTTGACCGATTTTGCTCATTTCTTTTTTAAAATGCTGTTCAAATTTATCTCCTTTTATTGAAACAGTGAAACTTCCAGGGTGGACTTTCCCTTTAACTGACCAGAACCCTCGGTCCTCGATGGGTTTGACATGTTGGAGGACAAGAGGTTCTTGTGTAACAGTTATGATTAAGCCCACCTGTGAAAAATTATGTAATTCCTCAATACACGCTTGTGATTGGTTGGAGGTGCACGGAGTTGCACTTTTCTGCAAGGTCCCGGATGTGAGATGAGTAATCGAGCTTTTTGGCCTCTTTCACAAATTATTTGTTTAAAAGCCTGCCCGTAAAATATAGAAATATAAGTAGTATCAGAATTACCTGTACAATATTTCATATGAAGGACAAGTTTGACAATTAACTTACACAACTTGAAGTTGCCGAATCACCGAATGACCTAAATTTCGATTAATACGGAGACCATGCACTGAATGATCTGAATTTGGATTAAGGGTCATGCATCTGAGAGACAGTGCATGAACTACAAGGATAATTTATGATCTGATTTAAATTACTTCCACGAGGTTGCTGTTGCTTCGTAAAAGAAACGTTTAGTTGGATATGATAACTGAATTACTTCATTATAATCAGCAATAATTATACTATTTTCATTGCTTGCAGTGCTTTGCATGTCCACTGTGATTCTCCAAAATTCACGTCATCGAGTAATGACGATGGACCATCGGCATTATTTTTTATTTTTTATTTTTTTGGTTTATATCATCAGTGAATTTTCCTATGAGAAAGCGATGCAAATAAAATAGCAGGAAAAAAGGAAATATATCAGTCTCGTGATGCACTGGAGCAAAACAAATGTTGATCTGATGCACTGAAGAACTTAAGATAATGATATCATTGCAGATTCATAATGAATGTCGATTAAACAATAAATCAAAACGAACTTTTTAAAACTTATTTTCACTGTTGCGGTTAAAAATGACATAAAAAAAGAAGAAATTAAAGAATAAGGAAGAAAGATAGAACAAAAATTGACTGAAATAAGAAGAGAAGGAAAGAGTGGAAGAGCGGGAGAAGGGGGAAACGGATGGAAACCAACTTAAGTAGAAAAGCTAGGAAGTAAACTTTACTTCCTAAAATTATCACCTGGTTCGATTTCTCTGATTTTTCTCCGAACTTCCTTTCTTTTCCAAAGCATGTGACAGACCCTTTCAAATTTCTCTCAGCTGATTCGAAACAATATTTTCTAATTTTAGAAGTTAGAATGCATAGCAATTCCTAGATAGATTTGATATCTGCTTGCAGGTTGGCTGATAGCATCGCCATGTCTATGGAAAGTTTTTTACATTTTTATTCGCTCTTCCGCCTTGAGTCTGTTTACCTTTCTCTCTGATATTCTCTGTGTGGGAGGTTGAATAGAAAATCCTTTTATTAGGTAGAATGTCACTTATCAGATTCTCAGCCGGATTTGCTGGTTCCTTAACTTAAACATGGGGAGGAGGCGAGAGAATGCATTTCCATGGAAACGTAAACTGACAACAAAACATAAACAGAAGCTCACAAAAAGCATATTCAATATGAAAACGTTTCGAAACGACAGACGCATGATCTTGATGATGCCTTTGAGACGCATTGAAACCATGAGCTTGGGCAGAACCAATTTTTTTTAATCCTTTGAATATTTAAGTGACCTCTCTATTCATCGTTTGTAGGGATAGCCTGAAAATTAATGTTTAAGCTCACCATCGTTTTAAGTTTAGCTGATTCGCGTTAATCCCTTAAGGGATGCCATAAACATTTTCAGTGCCATTGACACGCTAACAGCTTTCATGAAACCTTTTTCTTGTCCTTGTCAGAATCATTCAAACCTTTGAAAGCTGCTGAAAGCTTCATTCAGTATCGAGGGATTGCTAAGAAACAGAACACTCCATCTAAAGAGGATATTGATATGACGAATATGATTTCAACCATTCTACTCCTCCCCGTAATCGTCTTGCAAAAAAAAAATTCCCAAGGAGCGCGAAAAACAATTATCGAAAAATGCTTCCAGCAACTTAAGGCTCCGCACCCGACAGTCATCATTATCATGCCAACACGTAACCGTTTCAACTTTGGCGGAAAACCACATTTATCTTTTGTCCGTAGTGTTTCATACGCTTGCCGAATGCAAAGTTGGGGATGTTTGTGATCATGAGGGGGGAAGGGGCAGATTTTGGGAAGTTGATAAAGTTGACAAGAAGCTCCTCGTAATTGTTTATCATCAAATTGATCTGTGATTAATACGGGAAGTGGATTGGAACAGTATAAGGGGGGGGGGGGGGTATCTTTTCAGGCGTTGATGCGTTGATTTTGTTAGTAAGCCAAAATTGAAAATAAAATAAAAATTAATATGACTACTACATGAATAGATAAGGGATGGCTTTATGTTCTTCGTGGAAAATAATAATAATCTCATTTTTTCATCTGTGATGAGTTTCGGGTTGTTTGGCCACTGCGTCGAACAGGTTGAGTGCAAATTCTACTGCATGTGCAGGAGAGGATATAAGAGAGTATGACGTTACATCTTAAGAATTTGCGGTTTATGACAATCGATATTATGTAACTCACATTGTTTAATATACAATAAAAAACAATTGTTCTTCAAGGAGAGGATGATTAAAAAGGGGAATGACCGAAAGATATCAATAATTTTAAAACCTACAACAAAACAAAATAAAAGAGTACAATAAATGTGATGTGTTTTTTAATCCAGTTTGTTTTCTTGCATATGCGTGCAGTGAAAAGATAACAATTTTTTCTCCATATGCATGCCCAGGTGCCCGTTTTCAGAAATCTTTTTCGCTTCCCGCGTCAAAATTAATAAAAGGAAATCCGCTCGTGCCCAGTTATATTCATTTGAAACAAAATGAAACTAAGAGAAGAGTCTCTTAAAGCTTTTGAGTTTTCCCCCTTCCATTTATGTATACTTCTCGTTCAAGCACTTATCAAAACTTATTCTTAATCAGTTCAAACAGAAACTGTGCTCAATATACATGATATTTATACACCATAGACCTCACATCATTCATCTAAACTACCCAGATGAAATGAATATTTCTCTCTGGTACATCCATATGCTCAAGATTTAATCTTGTTCAGGTATAAAAGCCAAAGGGATTCTAGCAAGTACTGGTAAAATAAGATAAGATTTTCCTTCTATTTTTTTCCTGAGTTTTATTCTGTTCTCTTTCTTTTTCTTTTCCATCACAGTCTTTTTCTCTTTCCACCTCTTTCTCTCCCCTTTTTCTGTCTGTCTCTCTCATTGGTCTGTTTCTCTGTTTCTCCGTCTCCCTCCTACCGATTCCATCTGTCTCCCTCATTATCTGTTTGTCTGTCTGTCTGTCTGTCTGTCTGTCTGTCTGTCTATCTATCTCTCTCTCTGTCTCTCTTTATCTCTAGTTCTCTCTCCCCAGTTCTCTCCATTCATTATATCCTTCTGCTTGTCCACAAAATCTTTGATCTCCCCAAACCTCCCCATGGGCGTCATTCGAGGGGAGGGGGAGGGGACACGCCCCGAAAAATTTAAGGGTGGGGGCAAAATAGAGTATGTCCCCCAAACTTTAGGCTGAGGACCTTTTTTTTTCGGTGTCAGCAAATATTTTGTGTATGTCGATCCCCCCAAATTTTAAGTTGAGTACCATTTTAAAAAAAATTGTGCTTTTATGCCTCCCAAATTTTATGTTCCCCAATTTTTTTATTGTTCCCCCCCCGAAAAATACATATAATGGATTGACGCCCCTGCCTCGTCCCTCTCTATGTTTTCTTCTTTCATTAGGTTTTATCCTGCGCTATGGACCTCTGTCACTGTAATTCCCCTATTCTCAGTAATCAAGAAAAGTTTGTGGCCAGTCAGTAATTTTTTTCTTTTCTTTCTTTTTGTTTAGTTTTATTCCTTTACTCTATTCATGCAGAGGAGAAGAACTCTTCCCTTTTAAGATTCATGTTAGGGATCACTTCTTATTCCCCCTTCTTTTGAGTTGAATCCACTCCCAAACTAATGAAATCACTTCCAAAGTATATGTTTCAATGACGCTTTACGGGTGAATTCCACAATTTTGAGCGTGGAATTCCACTCCAGAACGGAGATTTAATATAATGATAATACAAATAATAATGATAGTATAGATAATAACAATATTATGAATTGTAATGGTGGGTTTTGTAAAGCGCTCATGTCTATCACACCTGGCGTTCCACTGTCATTACCCCTGCTTTAGCATTGCCATGGTTGCTGCTACTACAGCTCTCTAGCATTTCAAGGAATTTCTTCCTACCGATTACCCATTTACCACACCTCGGCGGAGAGTGGCAAACATATATAATAATAATAATTAACAACATTTATATAGCGCTTATCACAAAGAATGTCTCTAAGCGCTTAAGGAAAATAAATAGGAAGACAAGAAATTTCAGCTAAAATTAAATTATACATGTTGACAGTTGAAAGTAGACAGTTGAAGCAGCATATGCTAAGGACGATCTATTTAACAAAAAGGTGAGTTTTTAACATAGATTTGAATTTGTCAGTTGAGTCTGCTTGTTTTATGCTCTGAGGTAGGTTGTTCCAAAGTTGAGGGGATGCTGAACAAAAAGATCGGGAACCATAAGACTGGGTGTTGATGGCAGGAACTGCTAAGAGTGATTTTTTGCATGAGCGCAAGTTGCGGGAGGGTGAGTATTCTGATATTAATTGTTGAAGATAGACTGGAGCTGATTTTATCAAACACTGGAAAGTAAGCAAGAGGTAAATGTCTTGTCAAAAGACATTAGTGCCGTGGTGGGACTCGAACTGCGAACCATGTGATCCAAACAGTCCGGTGACGTATCCACTAGACACCCCTACATGACTTTTTAAAGAATGGATTTCACCTCCTGTTCTTATAAGATAAGCATACGAATGTTTTTCCATGGTGTATCTTGTCAAAGAGATGAGCTGTGAAATAGATGGAAGAAAATCCCTGAATCCATTCAGAAATTGCAACTTTTGGCAAAGAAGTGCGTATAATTCAGAAAGGAAGATTCGATCTTTCATTCAGATTAAGCGTATCCGCCACGTTTGTATGAAAATACCCAGGATTAATTAAATTAAATCCATGAAATTTCTTGTCCATCAAAATTTATACAGAAGACATGTCCCATATCTTATATATCTATTTCGGGGGGGGGGGGGGTGGGCAGGGGGAGGGGGTTAGATGTGATATCCGTAGTATTGATTCTTATTGTTTTGACAGAAGGTTATGTAGGGAGCCGTATTAAGGATGTGATATTTATTAATGTTATGAATAGATGATGGTATATTGATAATGCGACAATTAATTTTTATAGAAACCGCCTAGTACACGTAATCATTATCTGTCGAACTGAAACCGGATGTGCTATGAATGTGTACATGTCAGAGGCCGCAGGAATGGGGGTGGGGGTGGGGCGCTTGCAGCTGCAGCCCCTCCCCCACAATTTAGGCTAAAATAGAAAATAAGAAAAAATGAAAATTGAAAAAAAACTTATTAATTGTAAAAAATGGTATTCAAATTGCTTATAGAGTTACAAATCCTTGAAAACTCAAGGGCTTCAGGGGACCCCACCTGTTTGGGTGTCAGCCCCCCCCCCCCCACTCCATAAACGTTCTGCAGCCCTGTACATTTTTAATCGAACTGACATTGTATGAAAAAACTAACTAATATACGAATACTGGAAAATTAATAACTTGGCAGACAGTGGAATGGGGAAAAGCCAAAATTATCAAGTTATTACAGTCATTGATATGATACGACAGAAAGATTGCAAATGAAAGCACCATGGGATATAACAAGTGAAATGATTACCATGTAAAATCTACATGTACGCACCTAGAGGTATGTCGTTTATTGCCAGAAATGAAACCTTAGTATCATTATGAACTGAGAAAATGCAGCTTATCGAAGGGTCATTGAAGCTTAAGCGAGCTGTCATTAGGCAATTATCAAATTAATCCTTACTCAGCGTGAACCCAGCACCATACTACGCGGCAATATCGGCTTTTAAAAAGCAATTTGATCGGGGGACAACGCCCAAGTGCGTTCGAGGCTAGTGGGGCTGCAGTTTCCTGAGAATTCTGAAAAAAAAATATTCAGGCAAACGCCACTAAGGTTTAAAATTTGGGCAGGGAGGTGAACAAATTTTAATTTTCATATTCTTTGAAGTGATGTCTGTTTGAATAAAGACAAATTTTACCAAAAGGTATCAGTTTTGCTCCAAAGCTGAAAAGCTAAAAAGTTTATAACGTATTATTTTTTAAACACGTGCACACGTTAGTATCAATATGCCTATAGCATTTTCATTTATTTGATGCACGATAAAAGAGCAAATGTAGATAAAATGCCTTGCTCAAGGGCATAAGTGCCGTCCCGGGGATCGAACCCCCGACTTTTGCGTCTCCAGTCAAGCGCCTTAGACCACTCGACCAATACCACCTGTATTGCAATTAGCATGATTAGAGACGATATCCCCCGGCCAAAATGTGCCCTTACACCAGTCCTATGGCAACGCTGTTTTATAAAATCAACTAGGTTAGATTAATCCTTACCTAATCATCGTCCACTTGATATTGGTTAAGTATATTTGTGTCTTGAATATCATACACTGGTTCGAAAGTAGAGTATTTCTGCTGAGTAACAACTCAACAACTGAACATAGTGAATGAGAGAAATACAGTATCGCAATGAACTGACAGTGAACACACAAATTATGATACAATTTGGATATCTCGTTTAGATTGTCAAAAAATAAAGTAATTTTCAGTTTTTTATAAGGATAAATTCAATTCATTTTTTTTTTTCCTTCGGTACATATAATTTGAGTTTCTATTTGTTGGAAATGGAAGTGGAAATGGAAAACTTATTATTGAATTAAATTAAAACTATATATATTGTGAAAACTTAATTGTTCATAGGATTGCAAAACCATAGCAACCGAAGGGCTACAGGGGGCTCCGCCCCTGGACCCGCATGTTTGGGTGTCAGCCCTCCACTAGTATTCCGAAGCTCCTGTTTGATTTGAGGAAACCTCGGATTGCATTTAGAGTAATGAAAATGTGAATTAATAATGAATTGAAGAATCAACTACTGAAAAATGAAAGCATTTCAGTTTAAATACTGCACATTTTTTTTTAATTGTTTGACGCTCCGACATACTTCAGCGACCATCGTTCCCTGTTTTATTTCCTAAAATACATCGGGGTAGGCTTGTAATTCGATTTTAGGATTATGTTTAGGGTGAGGGTTAGGTATATTGGTTTCGTCAAGGGTGAACTTTTTACTGTACGAAATTGACGCGGAGCAAGTGCCATGATCGCCGAGTATACTTTGAGTTGAATTACTAGACCTCACTTTATTTTTGATCACATCAGTGCTGACCTATATAATAACAATCCTATTACATACAATTTATCTGCTGATGATTAACCAATTAAGAATAGCCAAACTTGTTCCGCAGTCAACAGCTGAGACAGAAACTTTCATGACAGATGTGTCTAGAGTATGTAAGCCTACCCAGTGGTAAAGTCTATTTATGATTCAAAGTGCAAGTCTACTTTAAACACAGTGGATTGACTTTAAGGGCAGACACTCTGCGGAGTGATTAATTAATTAAATTGATTATATAAAGGAATAGGCTTAGTATTTCATCATCTTCAAATAAGTAGTACTGAAAAGGACTGTAAAATACTTGTCACTAACTTCTTGACTTTTTTTTGTTAGGTACTGTTTAGTCGTCACGTAGATCTACCTGATCTAAACATTTAAGTAGGAAATCAACTTTATAACAAATTAACGAGTTTCCTTCAGTGCAGTTGAAATTGCTATGCTTCAGAAACTCGTGAAGCGCAATCACATTTATATCAGTGAACCATATCTGCTCAGGGGAGCAGGAATCTTATTACCAAAAGGCAAGATTCAAATCTTTACAGATCCGTGGAGCAACTAACTCTTGATTGATAAATATCATTGTGAGCATCATGTGATAATAACGGAACCAGATGGGAGGGAAAGCGGGGAGGGGGGGGGGGGGCTCAAGGGGATCCAACACCCCTCTTGTTTTAAGGAATGGATTGATGCCCATACGTGGATCACATGGTTAGTTCGCTCACTTTGAGCAACCTCAGTTTTAAAATCATTTCGCAGTAGGCCATGGTAAGGTATAAGGAAGCTTCGCAAGGGACCCATAAAACCATGAGATGGAGTTAAATCATTCGTAGTAGGGTCCATGGTTAATTTGGGAGAATTCAAAGCTGAAAAGTAAGTTATTGGTCTATCCAGGGAGTCGGAAGAAGTGCGATGTCAGGTTACGTATGGGGGAAGGGGGGGGGGGGGTGGGCATATCATATAATGTGCAGTTATATGTTACTTTTAACGATCCAGGAACAGAGTCAAACGTTCTTCAAAATGCTACTATGTCGACAAAAATATAGTTTTACAATTCGGAGAGTACTTAATTTTCCTCAAGAGCATCATAAAATACGCAGTAAA
>CM057161.1:21985329-22008415 GCA_029962745.1 Echinometra lucunter | reverse complement strand
AGACGACGAAGGAGAAGACGAAGACGAAAAATTGATGATGGTTACCAGGTACTAACAAGGGCCTGCAGGATGAGTAGTTTTAATACAGGAGAACGTTTCATTAGGTGACTTGTCAGTGATTTTTACTGACAACTGTTATAAGCTACTGAAATCCCTGCATCTGATTGGCTGAGAGCGAATTTGTCAGTAAAAATCACTGATAAGACACTTTATCAGTTTATGAAACGCTCCCCTGATGTGGCTATACCCTGGATTGACAAACCCCGGCAACTGAATGCGTGACAAATTTCACTATCTGTTTTGTACGTAGTCTCTTAAACTTGATGATTAATTTAAATCAGGTTGAGCAATCTCACCACCCTGGTAATACTGAAACAAGGGAATGACTTGTTCACCCTTCAAACTCAATAAAAACTGATCAGGGAGTACAAGCATTATCTATTGAGTCATAAATTGAAGAGGATGGAAGTGTTGACCCTTTCTTATTTTCCCTGAGTTCGTAAGATCATCAAACGTAGCTTGATGGACAAACTGATTCTGTAGTGATAGCGCCTGCGGCCTTACCTGTTATAATTATGATCAGATGATAAATTGAATAGGCTATGACGGAAGCTTGGTCATGTGTATTTGCTACAAACAGACGAAAGCTGTTACTCGCACACCTAATCATTTCTAATATGGTAATCTCATATGATGCAAACACCCAAATTACCCACAGCTTTTAAATTTCTTTCAGAACCCGAGGAGCGTTGTCTAGAGGGGGAGGGGGGAGGGGGGGGGGGGCCTGAGCATACGAACAAGCATTTTATTTATGCTTTATTATTTCATTGCTTTATGCTTTATCTACTGAGCATTCCAAAATGTGTCTAAATTTATATAAAGAAAAAAAAATAGGAAGAGGGGCCTTCGTCCACGTTCTCCCCTGTTCCGCGGCCGTGATGTCCATTTGAAAATTGAACTCGGAATCTCATGCATTTTTATATTATTTTGGATTAGACTGGAATCTGAGGTTCCTTTTTATACCGCTCAGGTCTTTTTCCCCCTGATTCTAGCTAAAATGTTCTCTCTGTCTCGAGGAGTGATGGGGAAATTTCGTGGGCTGTCAGACCATTTATGTCGTTTCCTCCCCAATTATAGATCCGCCATGAGTCGTCGAATTTTCCCCATTTCATCAATAAAACTAACAAGGATTGATATTTAGTGAAAGTGTTGGAGGGGCGCGTAGAAGGGGGGGGGATGATATGGGTGAGGGGAAGAAGCAAGGACTGACGGTTAAGAGTTCATTATTAAGGGAAAATGAAAAAAAAATGACGCTGGAATGTGTATGGGGGAGGCCAGGTAGAGGTTTCGTCTAAGATTGCATGTCTGCGTGAGACAATGAAATAGGCGAGACAATATAATATGAATATTGAAAGTGCAAACATTAAACCACTAGAAGCAAATTAATTATTGCAATTAGAATTGAATAGAAAACGTTAGGAAAATCATAATTAATGAACATAATGGCAACGTAACTGATATATTTCACATTTATATGCATTGAAGTTTTGAGAGCTAAAATGAAAGACCGATGAATAATGTGCGAAACGAGGTCTCAAAAAGAAGAAGTATTTAGAGCAAAATGTAAGACGTGAAGGTAACATTGGATAAACATGATAAAGAGAAGGGAAGAGAGAGGGAGAGTGAGAGAAAGAAAGATATATATATATATATATATATATATAGAGAGAGAGAGAGAGAGAGAGAGAGAGAGAGAGAGAGAGAGAGAGAGAGAGAGAGAGAGAGGGGGGATATACCCTACCAAAAGAGTAAAAAAAACCAAAATGATGACAAAAGATAAGAAGACTTTTTAATAGAGAAAATGACGAAGGAAAAAAAAAGTAAGAAGCAGATCTAAGAAGACAGATAACTCTCATACAAGGGATGAGTTTATAAAAATATTGAAATAATGTGGTTACAACAAGTTGTCCGTCAATATCTTTGCAATTATCGCACAATGCAGGAACCTGCGGGGTTTCCTCGAGTCAAGGTGAGCGGTGATTTTGGTGACAAAATTCAAAATAATTTTAAACAATATACCAAACTTCAGCAAGTCATCCTGTCTTTTATGAGACAATTTACATATCAATCATGTGTCATGTGTCACGAAAGTGAATAATCCTTCTCGTCATGAAATATGCTGACATTTTAGTTCTCTAGCCAGACAGAGAGGTAGTCAGCGGGAGGAAGTATTTGACCGGCCCGGTTCAGCCCGGGGACCAGCCTACACCCCTCCGTCGAGCTACGCTTTTCTTTTCATGTCTTTAGCTGATTGATTTTCCTCGATCTCCAAGGGCTATTTTCCTTAGGCAATAAATTGGATTCTCAAGGTTAAAATCATTATATAGAAATTTCAGTTTGGCTTCAGTTACATTTTTTTTTACATTTTAAAAATCTTTCTTTCTTCATTTAAGACTTTGACGGATTATCAGTCAATACAATAAGAATAGATAAAAATATTTTTTTCGAAATAATTAAATCGGGAACAATTACGATGGTGCAAGTAAGGGTAAAACAATCTTTTACACAAAAAGGCAAAAACCTCTCTTTCTATAACCCGTTTCCCTATTAAATTTCTTGTTTTTTTAACATCTAATTAAGCTGAGGGAATTGGGGAAAAGGAAAGCTCAGTGATAAGTCTACCTGAGGTGGGAAATTTCCTTCCATTAATTGAGTAAGTCTAATGATAAGTTTGCCATAATTATGAAGGTCCTCAAGTCACTCGACCGCAAGCTTTCTGTCAGATGAGTTCTGAAAATCAAGCCTGCATTTTGAGAGAAGATGTCTAATCCACATACTACGCCATTGACACCCCTTCCCCGTTTACACTGAAATAAATGCCCTCCAAAAGAAAGAGGTAGAAAAATCCCTCCACGGACACCTTTGCAGAGATTGGTGCCTCGATTTTCAGTAATCTTTCGAGAACATTTGACCATGTTGACCGAAGACGCCCCCTTCCCGACCCAGCGCATTGTCTAACAAGCGCGAGATTGCCTTCGAGAAAAGTTATATTTTGCCCCCATGATTATCCATTTTGGGGAAACCCCACATACCCCTACAAATTACGAAAGGTATTGAAAAGAAATTACTCTGACTTGACTAACAAAAACAACGTGTTAATTAATGTTAACTCTTCACAAACACATGATTTTCTTTTCTTACATACGACCTACAGGAAGTGTCATTTGCTAGCAAAAGGACGTCGCTGCATCAGTGGTAGTACTGGCCTTTTTGCGTCATGAAAGAGTGCATATCGTTTTATAAATGACGGCAAAATGAACAGTGCAAATCATACATCAATATGGTTTGCACTTTTTATTTTCCCAAACACTTCTAAACGATGGTCAATTGCCATTTTTAGGCTCGATCAACGCGGGTAATGACGCAGTTAAAATGACCCTTCATGCGGTCATGTGGCGCCGGGCGTAAGCTCGGACACGAAACTTAGCAGTTGTTGTATGATTGATGCTTGCGATTAATTGCATCATTACCGATGTGCAATCAAAACTGTAATCTTCAGGTTGTAGATCCACGGTACAGTCAATTGCTTTAAATCGATATTATGATTAATTGCCAGGCTTTGGGGCCGGGATCAAGTAATAACCGCAGCTGCTGTAAAGCTTTTGTGTAGCACATGGCCAACAACGCGAGGTCGACAAAGCACATGCCTCATCACGAGGAAATAGGGACATATGGTTCGACCATGCGGACACTTTTATACATCTATGCCAGAAGAAGATGACCAAACAAAAGAGTCATTAGTCTACTAATAAGTCCTTGACTAATCAGAGCTTGAAGAATACACAAGGGAGAAATGGCGCCATGTATTTCCGTTAGTGGGAAGGGCAGTCATGAAAGTACCGCAGGTATGTACTGTTACGTAAAGATGTGAAGGGGGGGGGGGGGGGGTGAGTCAGAGAAAACCTGAATTCCCTTCTTGAGCGCAAGTTTCATCATGGAAAAAGTAGTATAAAACAGAAACCATTGTCAGTGATTGTTTTCTTCTGTATCATTATTCTACACATAAGGTTTCACAAACCTTTATTAAATTATACCAGGAATATACTTCTTCATTTACGATTGCGTTAATGATCGAACATCTCGAAGGTTAAGGAAATTGTGGACATTTGCATGTCACGTTACAAGTTTAGTTAACCTGTGATGTCAAGTGTCCTAAACCTTATTACCAGGGTCACACATCCGTTCTTTACCCCATTGTCAATGGCCAAAGGTATAGCGTACCCGTGACCGCCAAGTCTCATCGTAAAAAGATAATTGTTGACATTGTAGTTACATCTTTCGTAACCAGTTTGGTTAACCTTTTTGATATAAAGTGTCCTAAACTTTATTACCAGGGTCACACATCCGTTCTTTACTCCAGTGTCAATGGCCAAAGGTAAACCCGTGACCGCCACGGTCTCATCGTAAAGAGATAATTGACATTGTAGTTGCCTCTTTCGTAACCAGTTTGGTTAACCTTTGAATTAAAAATGCCCCAAAACTTTACACCAGGGTCTCGCATAATTTCTTCATCGGTTGAATGGAACCACCGGCGTAAATCCACTTTGAGGAGTGGGGGGGGGGGGGGGGGGGAATGATCGACTTTTTTGCCGCTTTATTTTCTGTCGAACTCACACTTAAGTATAAACACACACCCTTACCCACCTGCACAGATCCCCCTTACACATATTTTAATTTTTATCTTGCGAGTGAGCGAAGCGAGCGAGCCAAAAATTACCACTTTTCTTGTTTTCAATAGCATTTTCAAATAGAAATTCTAAAATATGATGAGCGAGCGAAGCAAGCGAGCCAAAAATAACCACTTTCTGGTTTTCAATCGCATTTTCAAATGAAAATGTGAAAATATGACGAGCGAGCGAAGCGAGCGAGCCAGCGAGCCAAAAATTAAACCGCTTTTCTGGTTTTCAATCGCATTTTCAAATAGAAATTCTAAAATATGATGGTTGTTTACGACAGATTAATAAAAATTATATTCAAAGATTAATTGAAATATCATTTCTCCTTAAAAGTGGGGGGGGGGGGATATCTGTACACGCCATCCCCCCTCTCAAAATAGTGGGGAATAGAACGTAGACCTTTGACTGCAATCTTTAAAACGTGACCGAGTTGTTATAATCGACAGATTTATGCCCCTGGTCAAGAAGATACTTTGTGATATGCATTCCAACGAACTAGATTAATGATTATATAAGTCTATTCTTTTCTTTTTCTTTTATTGGTCTTGCTATTTGAAATTCAGAATAATTGAGCACGTGACCTTCTTGTATTGATTTTGTACAGTGAGCAGGTAAGAGGGGTCTTGAGGCAATATCGGCTTAAATATTCAGCTAGCTTCAGAAGTTTGTTAGTTGGTTTGTGGGGGATATGATGTTATTTACGAAATATTTGCATACACACTGCGCTTTTCTTGAAATATTTCATTGTCAAAATTATTTTATTTCCGAACCTGTAAGCGACCTACATAGATTCTTTCAGAATCGAATCGAATGGAAGCTGACTCCCCTCCTTTTCCCTGACACGAATTTGTTCGGTAATGTGCAATACTTACAACAAAATAAAAAGTGACCTGAAAGTGGCTCAGAGTGTTCAGACTCGTCAGAACATTTCAGCCCAATTTCGGTCACCCCGCCGCGGCGCGCCGTTACGAAATGTTCATTAGAAACATTAAAAATTAATGAGTAGAGTAATAGTAAACTATTATTACCTAGAGCAGGTAATGTTGATGGTCAATTAATCATTCAGCTTTTGATTGGCTTCATGTCTGTAAAATAATAATGGCACCGATATTTCTTTAAATGACTTTACTTGATGTAATACTAAAAGCCAGCCTTGGCACAGTTCACATGACGGGCTGTTTCACTAAGTTTTGACGCCAACTGCGTGTTTCATTGAATGGAACACATACTGCAGTAAGCAAAGAATAATAAACCCGTACAGATAGAGAGGCCCGAGGCTATAATCAGACTGAGCATGCACTCATGTCGACCCATTTGTAGGCCTATCTATAGAGTAAATTTTGAACAAGTTCGAAAATGTTGTTCGACGCGTCAATTACCCCGCTGGCATGGTAGCTGACGCAGTGTTTAATATACATCCGGCAAATGACGGCTTCTGTGCTCCGTTCAAACCAGGCATCATTGCACTTGACGGAACAATGGTCTAGCAAATTAACACAAAAGAATGATGTTCATCGAACAAAATATGACGATATAAATCTTTTGTACTGAAAAATCCCTGATTTTACTGTGATTTATTATTTTTGAATAACCTGAGAAATCAATATTGGCGCATTACTTGACGCCATATAAGAGGATTATGCAGTCTTTACGAACCTTAGTATAAGTCCTTGACGCCACCCTGATTTATTGGAGTCTGATGGATACTTTCCTTGATAATCAGTTATTGGCAGAGTGCCTTTTCATTTAATCTATATAGTACTTCTTTCATTTGCGGTACAAAAGACAACTCCCCTGTGTCAAGATGCGCTTTACACAATCCATACTCTATTATGATAGAATTAATCTTGGACATGTTGGAATCCCATTTAGTCATTTGTACACTAAAGTTATGGTTCAATGAACTTTTAAAGACAATTCATTATCCATACAAAACATAATCATAAGACCCAATTTTATTTTGTTGTCACTTTTTGATTTGCAGGACAATGATTTCATTAAGGGGACATAATTATTGACAGAATGTATTATATATCACACGTTGATAGAATGAGGTGATCCCACGTTTGCTCCTGCTTCAAATTGCTTAGGACTTCATTTCTTCAAATTGAGGTACATGGTTAGATTTGGGTTGAAACTTAGATTAGAGTCAGGCTTAGGCATAGGGTTAGGGTTAGCGTTGAATTGAAGGATTTATTCGTGCATAAATGAAGTTTTCTCAATTGTCACAGGAGCATTTGTCGTCAGATCTGTGAGGCTGTATTTCTGAATATGATTCGGGTGGCAAAATGCGTGTATAAAGGGAGGAGGAAGCTGAGCGACAGAAACCACGATGAAGGGAAAGGTGTGTGTGTGTGTGTGAGTTTGTGGGGGGGGGGGTAACACAACGATTGATTTAAATTTCCCGAACGAAATTATATTTGATAGTTGGTGAGGGATAAGTAACTCTCTTGAATAGTTACGTATTAATCCTTATACTGAATTACAATTATTTCATGAAATTATAGTATGTCATCATTGTAATTGCATATGGATCTGAATTAGATATACCAGCAAAATTTACTGAACAGGACATAGTGGACAATATCACAAGATAATTTTGATGTCTATGTCACTGCATTATGGATCTAAAATGGATACCAGCATTATTTACTAAACAGGAGACAGTGGACCATATCACTAATTTCTAACTTCTTCATCTGTTCATATTCTTTGGACGAGGTAACCGAATTAAGGTTACATTATACGCTGAGGGCCCTACACAAATCCCCCAAAACTACCTCTTCCTAGTATGCCATTCCTTTAGTTGGAAAAAAATTTAGATTGACATGCTTTCATTTTCAACTTACTCATACAATTTGACACAATGAACTCCCAGGGATAGTAGATATACACTGTACATGTACTATTTCTTAGTTTTGAATTGTTTACATTAAAAAAATCATCATTTTCAGTTTGATCTCAGTGTATTTTTGAAAATCCCATGATTATACTATTTCTAGTTGGATATGTGTATTTATTTTCTAGTTGATCACTGTACGAATCAATGAAATCCCGTAGTTTTTACTGATTTTGCTTAAAATAGTATACATTTACCAACAGACCTGTTTACTAATGTTACACAAACTTACACACGTTTCTCTCCAGAACTCTGGGTTACCATCTTATCAGTTCACCTGTTATGCGTAATAGCATCTGAATATATTGAACCAGTTTGCATAGATTAGTTTTTGCTATGTCGGATAAGCCTCTAGCAACTTTCCTAGTTTTTAAGGGTAACTTTTGTTCAACAAGTAGGCATAAAATAAAATTAATAGGTAGGTCTATAACATTATTTTCAAGTCGACCTGGGTGAAAATAAAGAATCCTAAACCCTACAAATATGATTTAAAATGTGCCTTATTCACACTGAGTCTTACGGGGGGGGGGGGACAATTTCTGCTTACATATTATCACATCTCGTTTCAGAATTTTTGTTTCCTTTCATCGCCCTAATAGGTGAGAGGAAAGAGTGTAAATTTACCCAATATCCGTTACGATGATATAACATCAAAACTGCTCTAGCCTAGGCTAGGTCAAAAACGCAGATGAGTGTGAGAAAATGTCAATATTATTGCAAGGGTCAAAAGCATAAAATGACTAAGTAAAACAGGAATATGATGTGAAATTTACCAATAGGAATAACTTTCACTCGAGCTTACCCAGTGAATCAATTTTATGTGCAACAAAGGCACCAAGAACAAAACTGGGTCTTTCAAAATTGGCTAGAGTTATTAACTATAGTCGAAGCACAAATGTTCCTTATTTTTTCGAAGTCCTCAAGTTATCCCTGTATTAGCATTTCATATATGGAAGAAAATGCAGTTTTGAAATTCACACACCCTTAGCAAATGTATGTTTATTTAGCTTGACATTGATTCATTAATCAACGGGAACACAAGATATGTTGAGTAATTATATATTCTATGTAATGAGCCTGACAGCCTAATGATTTAACTACTCAGTTTTTCATTCTTTATGATCTTCATCCAATCCGAATCGGTTACTCTAGTCTACTAAACATGCTGGGGGAGGGGGGGGGGGGTTAATAATCCCAGCAGCTGATATCAAGACATTACTTCAGTTGAATCTAACCCCTATTTGACCACAGTTCTTCATTGCTCCTCCAACTTTGCGTTTCCAGTTTCATTCAGACAGAATAAATGATTCTACTTGGGGGCGGGGGGGGGGGGGGGCTACCAAAATTTGATATATGTACCCACACTGCACTAAACCCCTGGACAGTAAATCCCAAACCGTATCGCTTAGCTTAACGAGCTCCTTGCTTCCGTAATTTTGGAAATCCTTGATGAGAATTCTTCAGGGATTTTTCTGGCGCTGAAAGTCTTCAGTCACGAATAACATAGCAGTGGTAGATCTAGGAACTTGGAATCCAACACCCATGACATAGTATATATTAGTATTTATGGTATAGGAGTTGCCCCCTTTTTTTTTCTTCATTTTCCCCTTTTTTCTGAGGGCGCGTCTCCCCAGAATCCACTTCTTAAATCATCCTGATCATTAGCACGAACATAAAGAATTAGCGGTGACCAAGCTGAGATTCTGAAATCTTACAAAATATGGCAATACCACGGGGACTATATATTTTTTTTTTTTTTTTGGGGGGGGGCGTTCCCCTTCTGGATTAGCCACTTAAGAATGCATCCTTCAGCCAGATATATATCCACTGCTCTGAGGTCACCATGCCTTCGTCTTCCGTCAAGAAACATGGCGGATTCGTCAAATTCCTTTTAGGAAGTCATTGTGGCAACCAAGATTAGGGCACAGTGTGTCAAGAAGTCTTCTGGTGTTACCCTCCTTTTTCAAAGGTCATTGGTTAAGGTTTAAACTTCATCATGCCCTCTCGATCAAATCAGAGATATGATTTGTTATTTCTGTGTTGTTGTTTCAAAACTAGATGGTCAAATCTATTGTGGCTTTCATTCGAATAACATCTTCTTTTTTTCGGAATACGAGGCGGAATGACGCTGGGGGGGGGGGGGTGGGTGGCATGGGGACTCGCACCCCCGGCAAACCTTATCAGGGACATCTTAAGTGCATCCCGAGTAAAGTAAAATGATTTTAAAATTTTCCTTTATTTTTTCTCCTCTTTTTCCCATTGTTCGACGTATCTTTTGTTGGAAAAGGACCCTCTCCAATTCAGATGACATTAAAAAATATTTCTTGACCCCTCAGAGAATTTACGGACTTTGCCCTCCCCTACCCCCAAAGCCTAGGATCCACCACTGTTTCATATCCATCTAAAGGTCTTAGTGAACCAATTACAAAAAAAACATTGATTTTTAAATCATCGTTTCACATAGCATCTTGTTATGTCTTTACTTTTCCAGGAATTTCATCTTCAGTGTGATATCTCAGGGCCGAGCTAACAACACTTTCGGACGTCTCGAAACAGGGGAACTCACAGTAACACAGGTAAATACAGTGCATATAAAATCACATTTTATATTTATGGTTGATTTCAGTCACTTGCACATTTCATTTAGCTTCAGTTTAGCCTAGCCAGGCGCACTTGTGTACATGCATAGTTTTAAGGGAAATAATCTGTTTTAAAGTCATCCTTATTTCTTTTCTTTTTGAAGCGATTTCACCATGCGCTTTTTATAAACCTGCCAATGTTTGAACGGATTTGTGGAAACGACTACGCGACTACATCTCGAAATGCACCCTTATTTTTCATTAGTTTGATAAATTAATCAACTTTCTAGTTGAATTACTTATGAATTCAAGTAAGCAACAATTTGACATCATCATGATAATGTTATCATTTTGAGGAATATGAATAAGAAACGGCACATTGTAAGACACAGTGATGTTGTTTTACAAAACACCGTAGGTAATGTGTGTGTGAATATCAAAACCATTTTGTTCTATTTTTATATCGTAAAATTAATATGACTCTCCTCGACTATGCAAAGAAATTCTTAATGTTCCTTTGGGAGGAAAAGTGAAAGGTTTAGTTCATCGCAACCCATAATGCATCAGTCTTAACACCAAAACATCGGATATGTGTGTCGAAGGGCAACATAGGATGGAATTCGAAAATAAAAACAGGATAAGAAAGAGAGAGTGAAATTAGATGGAGAGATGAAGAATACATGCAAAGCAAAATTAGGAGGAGGAGGAGGAGGAGGAGGAAGAGGAGGAGGAGGGGGAGGAAGAGGAGGAGGAGGAGGAGGAGGAGGGGGAGGAGGAGGAGGGGAAGAAGGAGGTGACGAATATGAAACAATTAAGGACTTTTCTGGGAAACCTCATTACCGCTCAGCTTTGTGGAAAATCTGAGATTTTTTCTCGTTTTCAACCTTCACCTCTCTATAAGAAATTGGAGATGTATTTTAAAGAGCTAAACGGGGCAAGAAAATGAAGAAGTTGAAGAGACGAACGAGAAGACAGGAAATATGTAAATGAAAATACAGATGAACTGAAAAATAACAGAACAATGAAAAGACTCTAAAAAGAAAAGAGAAACTGATTCGTACCGGAGGATAAGTCTCAACGAAGAGGAAAAAAAGGTAGCAGAGATGATGGATAAGATGAACTTTAAAACTGGTAAAAATTATAAAATTGAGGCCAGAAAATTCAGATGAAAGCAAATAGTGGAACAAACTTAAAAGAAGACGACATGCATAAACAAAAAAGAAATGAAAGAACAGGAAGATCTCGTCAGATTATACTATTTTCTCAAATCTAAAAAATTGTGTTTTTTCTTCTTCTCCTAGTTTGCTACCGAACTACAGAGGAACCATTTTTGGTCCTAACTGGTATATTTAATACTACCGAAATGTTTCACCTCAAAGATCCAGTTCTTATACAAGCGATACTGTCACGTCAAACCAATTTGATCGATTCTTCAAACTCTTTTATCTCCTTATCCCAGTTTGCAACCGAGTTTGAGAAAGAATGCAGAAGGGTTGCAGAGGAAAAAGGTCTGGTCATCCCAGACAGGTTCAGTGCTACCGAGATGATACACTTCAAAGATCCTGATCTGATACCAGAGATGCTCAACGCGGTTGCTGTACTCAAAGAAAACGGTAAGAACAGACAAAGCACATTAGTTATTTTATCGAATATTATTTCATTGCCTTATCTATTTCATGTCATGTATGTGTAGGGTTATGCTCTTCAATATTTAGCTTCTCTAGCAGTTTTGTTCGGTTTACCAAGATGCTGAGTTTACTTGATAAAGTATATAATTCTAACATTTTTCCGCATGCGGTTTGTGACGTTGTAAGATAGGATAACAAAGCAGCATCTTATATCAGTCCAAATCTCACAGAGTGAAGAGAGCGAAAAAAAGGCTTTAATGAAAATGGTCAATTCCAGAAATGTGTTATGAAATTAGGGTAAATCATTCTTTTACATCCATTCCCATGTAAGCATGGTCAAGCTGGTAAAGCTGGATTTACTTATACCCTAAAAAACCCTTAAAAATACGGTCTACTTGCCATAACAGAAGTTTGTTTTTCGATGCTGACGTCAGTTCTATTAGCATACACACAGTTGATATTTTTGTCAATTAAATGTCAACTTTTCACTGCTTTGACATGTTTGAGCCAAACGGTGACAAATATGACAGGAACATTAATTTAGCCCCTGTAGGAAACGGCGGGCCTATGACCCGATGGCGGTCTCTGTACCATGTATACGCGGTAGCTATATCTTATGCACTGGGGTGACTCCGCACTTTGTCCATTTCGCGTGTAGATACTGTTTAATTACCTTAGGAAATACCTTATTGGACATAACCTTCAACACTCTTTTCCTTGTAAAAACACCTCTTGATATCGTGACAGGTCCAATTTTCGGCGACGTCCTGCTACCCCTGATAAGTTGATTTATTATGCAGTCCGCAATTTGGGTGCGTTTTTGTAACTGCCTTTATTTCATGAACGGTTTTCGAAGTCATTTTGTGGCCAGACAAGTATACAGCTCAATATTTTATCACGCTTGCCAAGAAAGATCGTCATAAATAGACTCATTCAATGAAACATATGAATGCACCTTCAAAAACATCAACAACAACAAAAACAAAAATGATGATAAAAATGCTCTCTATGCTAAAGCTCCACATTTCCATACTGTATTCAAAATTTGACCCCAAATGTTACTTTTATAAAGAGATATTACAAGCTTATGATGAAGGTGGCTTGAGAGCAGAGTAGTTGGTGGACCAGTACTCACTTGGACTTGGAATACAACCCAAGTCCGATACGTTTATTTTTCGTCTTACTTCCTAAAACTGGTGAACAGGTGAATGAAATGTAAACATTGTAAAGTCAGTTTCGTGGTCACCGTTGCTGTTGTTGTTTTGGTATTTTATTGTCTTGGGGTAATATTCCAGCTGTACACAAAATAATTTTTCTTTTGGTGATTGGTGCCCTTTAATCTGTCTTGTTTTCGTATTCTACAAACAGCGGGAACATTTCATTATATATTTTTTTCAGAAAATGATTATTTGATTAGTACATCCATTTCTCATGACTAAAAATAAAGTCAACCCTACTTGAACTATAAACAGGATGACGTATGTCAACTGGCCAGGATGTTAATTCGATTATATCTCTTTCTTCTGATGTCATGCTTTTTCAACTTCTGTACATAATATCGCAGTTCCAATCTAGGATTTTTTTTTTTTCTTATGATGTCATACCTGTTAACCTATGTTATATATCATTTCTTTCCGATGCACAAGATGTCATAATTATCGCTTTTCAAATCTCAGAAAAATGAAAATGAGCTCTTCGTCATCTGTCCATGAGATTCAATCAAATCGAATTGAAATCTTACCGCAAGATTATACCGCAGAGATGAACCATTTTGTAGAGAGATAAATAACGCTTTTACGTCATTCGAACTATTGAAAATCAACGAATTAGTTATTGAACTGTGCAGGACTGATAGAAGAGGAGTATTTAAGAACCCGTGGTTTAATGATTTGGCTCGAACCTTATACTTCCTTTAATCTTCTGATTACGACACTGTTTATTCACTGCAGTTTGAGCCAGGTCTATAGCTGGACAGTGGTTTTGCCAAAATACTTAGACATGTTAAAACATAGGCTAATCTGCTAATGTAGCCTATAAATGGGATAGTTTAAAACCGAACCTCAAAGATCACATAAGGGGGGGGGGGGTGGTGTGACGTGACATCTCACCCCTCCCCATTTCTTCATATCTGTCGACAAAAAAAAATGCATGATTGCTGTTGGCAAATCAATAAGTCTCATAAAATTTTCTCTTACTTGTGTTTCGAGCATTTGCTGGTGCATCTGAAAAAGAGGTTAGATATTTTCCCCCCGAGGGCCAGATTCAAAACATTCACCTGGATGGGGCAACAAACTTTTTTAGCTTTACAGCTCGATAAGCGAAATATCAGTAGACTTCACCCAGGTTTCCCGCATTTCTCTTGCACTTTAACATTTGGTAGTTTAATTAATCCATATACAAAAATAGAACGTCTATTGCTAATAGGTGTCCCGAGGTAAAACTCCAATACAGCAGACTTGACAACTGACGTGTTTACCACCTCATTAATCTCTAGGTAACAACCCTACCATTAGGGAAAATACATCAGTCAATACAATGAGTTCTCACTTTTTAAGAACCAAGAAGACCTTTTTTAAGGTGTGGCCCAAAGGAAAGAGCCTTGGTGTGGGAATTTGTAAAAGGAGTTCGAGACCAAGTCAGTTTTTTGGTACGCTCCAGAAATTAAAAAGAATCATAAATTTTCAATGTTACATTTTTTAAAAGAGAAAATATTAACGTAGTGAAAAAGCCTTTCATGTATGCATCCAGCAACGCAAAAGAGGTATTGATAACGTTTTGAAATCGCCGACCCTTTTGTGGTTATTAGCCTAAAAACCCATAGAGGTTAGCCCTCGCATAGGACGTAAAGTCGTTTCGCCTTGGGAATTAAAATGCCTTAAGTTTATTCAGTCTATTTTAACTAAAAATTTTCATGAGTTGGGAAAATGATAACCTAGTAAATCTTAAGGTTGGTGGGCCTACTGCAAACGGACACATGAATTTCAGATAAGTTTGTATTCTTTCTTCCCTTGTGATAAGAAACATGTCAGTCATTTTTCACTAATAAAGGTGATAATGATGATCAAGATTAATAATAAATGAAATTTGCTGGATATTTTTTTCTTAACAGGTGTGAAGACATGTGCACTCACCAATAATTACATCGACAACACGTCGAACCGAGCCTACGCAGCAGGAGGGTTAACGGCTTTCACTCTCTACTTCGATGAGTTTGTCGAGTCTTGTCGACTGGGTATCAGAAAACCTGATCCGAATATATTCCATGAGGCTTTGACAAGACTAGGTGCAGAAGCTGACCAGGTAAAGGATTCTTGCCCCCCCCCAGCTTCTCTGCCCCGCCTCTCACTATTTTCTTCAGTCTGTCGCAGTTTCCTTCTCCCCCTTTACTTGCAAGATTTTCTCACTCTCGCTATGCCGAATTTTAAAGTTTTCCTCCCCGATATCAGTGTCCAATTCCCATTCCCCTCTTTTTCTGAGCTCCTTCGTTCTTTCTCTTGCTCTCTCTTGCTCTTTCTTGCTCTCTTGTCTGCATCAGCCATTCTTGCATATTGCTTTCATCTTATTACAGAAAACTTTCATCGGTTGGGGGTAATCATACAATTGTAGTTTAAGCTTCTACCAACCTTCAATTTTGTAGGCAAGCTTTCGTCCACTCCAACAAAACTGAAGGTTGGTAGCAGCTTACAACTGTATGCTTTCATCTTGTTCGTCTAGCAGTGCACAGCTGTTAAAATCCTGTATTATTTATTTACACACTAATTAAAGTATAAAAATAAATATGATATTGCTAAAGAGGTATTGAAAGGAATGTTTGAGTGAAATATGATTTACAACAGAATGCACCTGAACTATGTAAGGTGAAAAATAATTTTTTGAAGAAATCAAGTGAAAAAAATAGTAGAGATGATGAATGTATATTACATACAGTTCTCGTGATGGTGTTAAATAACATTTTCTGTATAATTATGTGGGTGCACGTCATATGAGTGAGAGCTTGCTTACGTACAAACAGCTTTGGTTGGTATCAAAATGAATAAAAGTCAGATCATTTACGCCTGTTTTAAACTGCACAGTATTTTATATTCCTCATATTACATGACCAGCTAACAAAATCAGGCAAATTTACGGGGAGTGGGAAGGGGTTCACGAGTCTCGCACATCCCTTTTGAAACAAAGTGGCATACTAGTACTTTAAAAATACAACTTCAGAAATGCGCCTCTCTTTCATGTGATAGTTTTTGTTTGTTTGTAAGGATACCAAAGTGAGAGATGTCTCCCTTCAGGGGAGCGTTTCATGAAGTGTCTTGTCAGTGATTTTTTACTGACAAATTTGCCAATCAGATGCAAGGATTTCAGTAGCTTATAACAGTTGTCAGCAAAAATTATTGACAAGAAACTTCGTGAAATGCTCCGCAGGACTTGTCAGTAATTTTTTCCCGAAATATTGTGCATTCTCAATCATTTTACAAAATACTGATCAGTCCCTCAGTTTTACGGAGTCTCTAGTAATACTAGATACTTCGCAGCTCAAATGACGACACCTCTAGGCCGAAGTGCCCGTCAGAAATGAGAGTGAAAAAAAAACCGAGTCGTATTTTGTTGCCAATTTGATGTCAGTAAGGAGACGAATACATTCCCGCCGGTATTTCGTCAGCATAAATAACGAATTAGAGTGACAATTGTCCTCGTTCAGTCATGTGTGATAAATTATAATCAAATAAATATTTATGATTTTCGCAGTCTCATTCGCATGAAGATAAATAGTTTATTGACCGGCTAGACGGTCAAGAGCAGCAATCTTTTTATTTCTAAAGAACATGGGTAAGATGAAGCTGGCCATGCCCCGTTTGTTACTGACGTAACCATGGTAACCTCATGTGAAACCATCAGAAGTAAAAGAAGATCCACTTGCTAGTTTCGGAGCTAATCAGGTTCCATTCCGGACTTAAATTCATTTGTGTCGTGATATTGTAGTTGGAATATAATAACATTAATTATTTAGCTTTTGCAGCACAAAATGTAATACATTCAAAAACACTTACACGGGACTGCATGAACAAATTGAATGGATATGTATATCATATATATGTTTTGTGTATACTTTCGAAATTGATATTCCTTTTTAGGAATTCACTCTGCCACGGAATTCAGTTATCAGTTTACAGGTATGCTTAATGCAACTCTAGATTAGAGTATAATATACGAAAATTTTATTCGATTTCTAAGCGAACAGTGCGATATAAATGAGGTACAAAACAAACAGTGCATGTAGGTGTTTCTTGCACGTAATACTGGCACATATCTTGGGAATAGTAAAGTTATGTGAAGTTAATACAGTCCAGCGAGAGTACCAGTTAGTTTCGGTTGTTATGCTGAAAAATATGAAAGTTGTTTAGCAGGTTTAGGTTTTCGAAAAGTATTATTCATCCACGAATACCAAGCAAAACCACACAAACAAACAAATAAACGTATGGAATTGTGGTAATATCAACACTAAGTCCAGGGCCCTGCCCTCTCAGTAGTACTAAGAATGAAAATTATATTAGACTCTTAAGCTCAGAGGGGTTAAAATCAAGACCATTTTTGATATTTTGTTGGCAGAGAAGGAAATAGAATTAGTTTTTGACCCAAATATTTTGTTGGCTGCCTTTGTTGTGTATTGGTTTGACTAGTGATTATGATATGGTTTTGGTGTTGTGTTTGTCTCGTTCCTAATAGCAATACGGAGGCGGGAAGGGTTAAAGTTTTGTTTTCATTAATCCCGTAGAATATGTTCATAATGTCGATTTCTCTTTTACAAACATCTTGATAACGTATATATATTCACTCAAACATTTTCATATTTTCGTAGTTTTTTGCATCTAACAAAAAGTACTAAAACACACAGGAATCTTTACAAAAATGCAATTTCGTATTCTTCACGACCATGACGACAGTATGATAATTTCGCTCGAATATTTCGAACGATTTATTTCTAAGGGAGTTTAAGATCGCTAAAGGCAGAGGTTAGCTATCTTTACTCTAAATTGACAGAAATGTTTTTAAAATGGGGTGCCTATCCTACGGTAACGAATGAAAATGAAATAATGCAAGTGAATGAGAAATATCACAGACTTTTGAGATGGGGAGAACCTCTTACACGAGATGAAAAAAGATGTCTTTAAATGTATTTTTACGTATTTTAGGGGTTGATTTTTTTGTACATGTACATTTCTCTGATACAAAATTTTGTTCCAGTCATTTCTCTGCATAGGCCTGTATTAAATCGAATTATCAAATTGCCATTCAATCTCTTGTTCTTGAATACATTATTTACTATAGTACATTTTAGTTATTACATCTATTCTAATATTTTCTTCTGTAGGCCGTCTTCTTAGATGATTCCGAGGTAAACACGAAGGCGGCAGAAGCTCTCGGGATGTCCACCATCTTGGTGCATGATTCGAAAGATGCCCTAGAACAACTTAAAATCATCACTGGCATTGATGTAAGTTAAAGGCAATAATTTTGGAACTGTACTTTAGGATGTGAAGGGGAGAAAGGAAAGGAGGAAGGGAGGGGGGGGGGGAGGGAGGGAGAAAAGGAGAGAGGGGAGGAGAGAGAGAGAAGGGGGGGGGGAGATGGGAAGAACTTATATAAGATGAAAATACCATCATGTCTTTAAAAATGTCTGGGGGAGGGAGGCGAATGATGAAGAGAATATATGGGGGGGGGGGGGGGTACACAGAGTTAGAGACCTCGAGAGAGAGAGAGAGAGAGAGAGAGAGAGAGAGAGAGAGTACATTGTATAAATAACTCTATCATCTGAATGCTCGTTCAATGTATTGCATGACTTGGAAAGAGTCAAGTTTTTAATTGCTTATCTGAGTGATATATATATTTTTTTAAACTCCATTATGTTATAAAAATTTTTGTAGAATGTGTATCGTGTTTTATGTAATATCAATTTTAAATAAATCGATCAGATTTACGTAAGAACTTAATGACCTTAAGTATTATTATTGATTCAGTTTGATATAGATCAAAAGACATCATTACAATGACCTTCAAGCAGACTTGTCTGTGGTCACAATATTTCAGCGATGTCAGTGACCCCTCAGAACGGGGGAAAACCCTTGTCATATCTATCTCCCCAGTGGTGCAAGAATGCCATCAACGCTGCGTCGAAACCAAAGATGATAGAGCGCCGCGGCGCTCTATCATCTTTGGTCGAAACTAATTTCTTTTACCCCTTTCTTTTTGCATAGGTCTTCAAGCAAGCTGGACCGATTTCCGTTGACCCGGAAGAAGTCACACACAGTTACGTCACAACAAGGGTAAGGTCATGAGCCTAATGACATTTTCTGTGCAGTTTTCATTGTAATAACGTCATATCACATTACATTAAATGCCTGGATATCTAGAGACGTTTCTTTCGCTCTTTCTCGTTTAGTCATCATATTGATTAATTAGAAGAGAATAAGTAATTAAATAATTTCCTGCCCTGCAAACGCATTTACGTTAGATTTCTCTGTATCGTAAAAGTCTGCATATTTTCGTAGAATGCATGCTACTTTTTAAAATTGATAATCCTCATACGGTGGTGAATCAAGACCTCGGCTTCAGAAGGGGCAGGGGAGCGTTTCATGAAGAGTCTTGTCACTGATTTTCACTGACAACTGTTATAAGCTACTGAAATCCTTGCATGTCATTGGCTGAGAGCAAATTTGTCAGTGAAAAGTCACTGACAAGACTCTTCATGAAATGCTCCCAGATCACCTAACCTTATAATATGTCATCCATGTACTACTTAAGATTACATCTTTGTGTGTTACCGAAGGGATTGGAGTTTATCGCCTTAAAAGCTGAAGTTGGGGAAATTTCATTGGTCCGATATCTTTGAGGAGGGATAAATTGCCCCTTTGCCGCTCTTTCATATGGGCTTGTATTCCAATACACCGTTATATGTTCATTTGTCTTATGTATTTTTTAAGGCAAAAGTTCAAACGATCCCAGAAGCAAAGCTTAATTCAACGGGGCTTGAGATATACATAAACAAGATACAATATGAATGACAAAAAGCAGTATCCGTGGTATCTACGGTAACGAATGATAGTGATCATTAAATTTTCCAATGTTTTTACTTCTAAAACCATAAATTCAAATTATTCCTCTTTAAAAATCTCCTTTATCAGTCTGCAGTATTCAAGGTCTGGTATTAATTATTCCTAACGAACCGCCCTGTAGCTGAAGTCAAGATATATCGCGTTACACATCTAACTTATCAAGAAACATTTTCAATGATTAATATTGTTTTTTATCAATCTCTAGTGAGTGATAACTCTTCGTGATGAAATAAGAATTATATATATATTTCCTTACTTCGTTCAGATAAAGATCGATATTTTATATATTCTATGAAGTTTTCTCTGAGGAGAACGCTTTCCTTTTGTGTGGTGATCATGAACTTATAGCCCAGTTAACTTAGGTTCCCTTATATTCCCAAGTGGGTAGAAGTGGGGGCACGAACTTTGTTCTTTGGGGTTAATTCTTTATAAATTCCCTTCATAATGATTAATCATAGTATTAAAGAGAGTGTCGCGTTCGCATTAAGCATTTGATGCATTATAAGAAGAGATCAAATCTAAGATTTTTCTAAAGAAAAACAAAACAGCATATATTTCATGTATGTGTTTTTATCATGATCATCTTCATCCAAAGTCTGATTGTTGATTTCCATCTTCAACTGATGTTAATTTATATTAATCTTAGTTCTCATTGTCAATTAATCTTTGTAGAAGTGCTGTAATTTTCAATTCCGTTCTCAATTATCGCATATGTCAGTCTGATAAGTCTGATACTAAATGGAACTTGAAGGGTTATCGGGCGCCAGACAGATAGATCGAGTTGCAGTTACTCAAGTTCAAACTATTTAAAACTGCTTTGGCAAAAATTAAGTAATTTATTGTTGTTGTTTTTTTAATCTCCAATTGAAATGGTGTCGGTAAGTCGTTATATCATAAATCACTTTTCAGTCATTATACCGGAGCTCAGATGCAAGACTACTCTTGAATGCAAGACTATATACGCTCAGAGTATGGGATAGTACAAAATGATACCCATCCGGACTCGTATTTATGCAATATGATAGTCTCTATAAGACCACAGACCATCATTTTAATCCCACTGGTCACTCCATATTCGAAATGTAAGAACACATCTTAAAGATTTAGGACAGCTTTTTATTCACTCCGAACGGAAATGAGTGATTAAATCGGTAGGAAAGTATTAATCTGAAAGGAAGTGATCAAATAATAAATGCCACCTAGGGTGACGATTAAGTGTCCACTTAGAGAGGAATGGCAACTGTTGATGGGATGCAGAGGAGACCTTTAAAATTTCTAAGGTTCTTGAGGCATTTCTGTCTTTTTTTCTTTAGAGGGCGGTTGTTGAGTAGTGTTCTGGAGAATTCTGCGTAGTTATCATAATTTTGCTCTATCTAATTAGACTCTGCACGACCTTTACATCACTATTTGTTATGACTAAAATGAAACAATATTTGAATCAAAGGCCGCATATCATCAAACGTTTGATATTTGCCAGGCCCCTCTCTTTTCGCCAGATCAAAGCAGAAACAAAACAAGAATAGCTTTGTATCAGGAGTTGAAATAATGTGGTAAAATGAATCAGTAAGAAAACGGGGATCACAAAAAATGAACTTTTATAGCCATGACAACAGCCATGTGCTCCAGTTTCTCCTGGTCTCGTGGAACCGTCTTTCACCACCTCGTGCATGATCTCATTCCTCCCGGAATCCCTCTGCTGCAGATCTAGGAATGTGATTGCATTCCCCATTGTTTCTTCTTGGATGGACTTGATGAAGTTAGGTGAAACAGACCTAGAAGTGAAATGATCATGACCTGAGTAATAAAAGCGTACATTGGGAAGTTACACGTATCTCCATGTGCTTCCCGTGCTCAGTGACCTGTATAGGGCATAGCTATTATCATTTTTTTTTTGGGGGGGGGGGGGGGTAGTGGCACTAGATTCTTAGATCTTTATTGAACGTTCAAAACTACGCTTATCTGCGAGGGACTGAAGTGACTTACCGAAGAATGGCATTTTCAGTCATTCAAACTGGACTCTTTAATGTAATGCATTACGGTGTACATTGTAAATAGGCATTACATGGAGACATGATGAACATTTTCAATTTTTAAACTTTTTATGGGCGACCATAAGGCACAAGAACTATGGAGGAGGACGGGGGTGGGGGTGTCATGTAATTCTTGACCCCCTTGGCGACACCGCTAATAGATAGTTACGTAGTATTGTTCAAGAGCCAAGACGAGGTATTTCATAAACACCATCTGTTTGGGGCATCTTTATCATCCGAGTAATTAGATGATATCGATATGTGAGCGTAATCGGGCAGGATCTGGCTCAAATTACTCTCCGGGATTCGTTACAAAGTTTTTAATGGGTACAGAGAGAGAGAGAGAGAGAGAGAGAGAGAAAGAGAGATGAATAACTAGAGAGAGAGAGAGAGAGAGAGAGAGAGAGAGAGAGAGAGAGAGAGTGAGAAAGGGGATAAGCTATCAAATTACATCGGAAGGAAACTTGGCATTGAATGTTTGATGATCCGATGCCCATGTTGTATAGCACGCTCTCAAAGGACACAAAGGGAGGGGAGGGTGATAGAAAGAAGAGGAAGGGGCGGATTCGTTGATTTATAAAGTTACCGTCACGTGATCATTGTAAACATTAGTGAAGAAAGATGCCAAGAAAAGAGTTTCCTCTGCTGTGTATTAATGTACCTACTATGTATTAATGTATATGACTAAAAAAATTTAACGCTAATAACCAGTGGTGTATTGTGTGTGCCAAGGCATGGGGGTGGGGGCTTTTTACTCAGTGGATGAAAAGCGACTTAACAGCAAGCAACTTGATTAGCCGGGGGGGGGGGGGGGGGAGTCCGAAGGTCTTCTTTTCGCTTTGTATTGTCCTTTCCCTTTTCCCACTTTTTTTTCTTCGTTTCCCATTATTGCGGCACCTGCCCCCATACGCCATATTACCTAGGTCACTAATGACAGCTGCGATATTAATTGCACTTTTAAAGCTGATGTCAGTGTCAGAATGACTTAAGAAATCCTTTCAAACTGAACCATCTTTAAGCTTAAAAGAAACTATGTTTCTTAAAAAAAAGGAAATAGTAAGATTATTATGATTACGTAGTTAATTGGTGACCAAAGAGGGTATACATTA
>CM057161.1:21828401-21984829 GCA_029962745.1 Echinometra lucunter | reverse complement strand
AGGAAATGGTGAGATTATTATGATTACTGTGCGCAGTGATGATATGGTTTAAGACAAACCAGTTACTTGGTGACCCAAGGGGGTATACAATTATTGCGTAATACCATGCTTGTACTATGCTAAAAAAAAAGTACAGATTTAGGTCAAATTGTATGGACACATAACATTGTCATAGTATGCCTAAGACATCTCGTTTCCTGGTATTATTAGCCGTTTTATAAGGCTATATTGCATGAGATGTGAAAATGATGCCTATTAATGACGGACTGATAAGAAACAAATGGTGAAAGTATAATAAAGATATAACACGATACATTTCTAAAATGCGGTTTTCATGTGGCACGCGAACGATTTGCGAAGGATGCGAATGTCGAAAAATGGCTATCATTCGCATTTTATGCTCCAAAATTTCGCCGAACATGCGCGGGGGTTCGGAAGCGTTGCCAGTTGTTCGTTTTTAGTTCGGCAGAATTTCAAAAAAGTTTGGAATTTTTGCGAACGGTTCCCGCATCCCTCGAACAATAGCTGACAACGCTTCCGAACCTCCGCCCAAGTTTGGCGAATTTTCGAAGCAAACAATTTTTTCGGTATTCGCATCCTTCCCAAAACGTTCGCGTGCCCGTGAAAACCGCACTTTAAGACTCCCCTCAAAGATTCACCTTCGAAATATTTATTCTTTATCAATCTGTCTTCATTCATATATTTCAGAGTAAAGTTCGGTTTCATTTCGCTGAGCTTGGAAGCGGTCCGCCTGTACTTCTCTGCCATGACTTCGAGGAGGATTGGGAAGCATGGAAATATCAGGTAACGATACTCAACATCAGAGTTTTTCTGGGCCCAGAAAAGTACTGATCCACAACATTTTGATGACGAAGAAGAAGAAGAAGAAGATGTCTTCAAGGACTTAGATCTGCTGACAAGGGTGAAAATCCCTGGAATTTCCGACCATCGTTGTGAAAGACCCTGGGTATACACCGCAAACAATGTCAGAACGGCTTGATGCAGAAGTTTGGATAGACATTTGAAATGGTTTCATATGGAGATTAAACCTGAGAGAAACAATTACCGGAAAGGAGAGAGTTTTCTTTCTCTACGTAACAATGAAGTGCTTAAAAGCACGACTAAGACATTCTAAGATATGGAGCAGAGATAGTTTGAGATTACAGGGACCCCTGGCATGGGTGTTGACAAATAGTTTAGGGGGGGGGGGGTGGAATCACCAGATTGTTTGAGGGGCAAAACGTACGTCGAGACTACTTGTTGCCCCTCAGGTAATTTGTTCGTGACTTTTAAGTTTCCGCATTCGAAAGGAAATAAAGTATTTGAAATTTTCATATCAGTGAGAAAGGAATCAACGAAATAATTAGATTTAGTAAACTTTTTAAAAACAGACATTCTCATTTCAATTTCATTTTCAAATCTCGTTCTTGCCAGATGCCAGAACTCGCCATAGCAGGGTTTCGAGTCATTGCTCTGGATATGAAAGGATTCGGAGAGAGTAGCAAACCCAAAGGTAAGTTACAATGAGAAAACATGTTTTATGTCTCTATCAATTTTCCTTCTTTTGGCTTTTGTTGTCAGAACAGGCTAGTGGTACTTTAAGCACTTGACTGGGAATGCATAGGTCGCAGCCCCTCCTTAGTCATGTTAGTATTGGTCTGCACGGCACTAATGTACTTTGGTAAGACATTAATCTATCACCATGACCACTCTCGGCCCTGGATAACCGATGGGTTTTCTTCTTTTAAATTCACTGTATGATCATGATAATGATGACGCTGCTTTGATTATAGTTACTGAAGTTTTTTTCTAAGAATTTTATGGATACTCTTAAAATGAAAGGATGATATTCTTATTGTTGTTTCATTTTATGAGTTATCCATGAGTTTTCTTTTCATAAAAAAGATGTTTGTATATCAGAGGAAAAGTAACATGATTTGAATATTAAACTGACGTGATACTTATTGCTTTTCTTTTTGTTAAATTTTCTTCTTATTCAGATGCAGAGGACTACAGGTTGCAAATCTTATGTCGGGTACGTTTCTTGCACATTTTTGGAAATTTGATCAAAAGCTTCTTATCCTTATTAAAATGCAGATAAAATAAAGACATAGCAATGGATGGCTTTTTAAAGGGCTGAATAAAACAATTCGAACTGCTAGACTTAATCTGTAAGATATAAAGTTACGCCTAAATTTCGATCTGCTAAAACTGCAAACTGCAAACTGCAAAGTCTGAGGAATGTCTAAAATGCGGCCATATTGCTGTCCGTCGTCACTCGATCAGAAACAGATCGAAACTAGCGGCGGAAAGAAGTGTCACTTCGTTTCTTGAACTTTGAAATATTTTCTATGACATTTTAACAAGTAGGCCTATAGACCTCCTATAAATTCATTGTACTAGAATAAACACAAGCCCCTTATTATGACCTTTTGTTTTGTAATAATGTTTATCATTACATGTGGTTTTAGGGCCATCCTTACTGGAGTTGTAACAGTGTACGTGAGTGTCCATGGGACATGGGAAAAAGAAGAAAGGGAGAGAAAAACGCGAAAACAAAAACAAAACAAAACAAACAAGAAAAAGGAAAGAAGGGGAGAGGGGGAAAGGAAACATAGAAAGAGGATCCCTCATGCCACCCATGGTAGTCCCCCCCCCCCCCAATGTTTCATGGCCGCTGGACCCACGCCACGCTCCTGCCCTATAACCTCGGTCACACTAACTCCAACCGATCGATCCTTATCTATTCGGGATAGAATGTGATATTTTCTTCGATCTGCTATCGGTAAGTTGTTGGTGTGACTGGGTATTACTTATATAACTAACCCGAAACTCTTTGGCACACATGCGAACAACCGTGACTTCAAAACCATAAACATTTATTGCGATATATCATAAAAATATATGAGACATAAACATATACCATCTGACCACTCGCATGGCCAATCTTTAATGTTTTTTTTTTCTGTATCTTTTCTAGGATATCTCAGAGTTCTTAGATGCGCTGGTAAGTAATTCGATATTGCATCTTCCTGACTGGTTTTATTTTACTTTCACATGGCCATTGACATGTTTTTTCTTTGTGTTGGTCAAGCAATTGAATGTGAAAGAAACTAGCCATGGGTTGTTCTTCAAGGCGTATGACTTGGTTTGTAGGAGCAGGGGGGCACGCAGAGGTCTGAATCTTTAGAATAGTAGTATATGGACTAAATCTTTAATAAAGCGACAGCAATTGGCACATGCAGGTCTGGGACTGCACAAACATTTGTATCACTATTTGTATCATTTCTAGCCATTTCTAATCAAATTCATACCGTATAGCATAGTATTTCCATGTACTTTTAAATGATACGTCGTATTCAAGGTAATTGCATAGGCTGTTGTTTTGTTTGGGAAATACTTTTTCAGTCATTAAAAATGACCCAGTATCTTGGTTCATAAAATTTGCAAGGGATTTAACCTGAATATTTGGCAGTGTAGTTTCAAGTAGCATCAGCCTTATTGTGTGTTAGTTTTTTCTTTTATTATTAGCATGATCAGGCTAAATTACATTAATTTTACATGATTCATTTTACATTGAGAGATGACTTGAGGCACAAACTGTAAAATTTACGGGAAAAATATTGCCCTTAGTGGTCAAATTTAAATCTATTGATTTATCACCGAATAAAATACGCCAAGAAAATGGATCAAAATTATTTTGGAAGTCACCAAGGGAATTTTATGGATTTAACCCGGAGACATTTTACTTGGTTTGCTATGATCTTGATGATATAAGAATCTAATGGTCGTTTGAGGTCGAATTCAAATTTGTATCTTACTGAAATCAGGAGTCCATTACTTTCTTTTATTTGAACATGCAACAGAGTCAAGGAGAAATCAAGGAGACCTATAATAGAAAAATGATAGAAAAAATGATAGAAAAATGATATTTCTTTGTCTAGTCTTTTCCCTCCTAATCCTTCTCAGTTAGATCAAGCGATATATGCCAGATTAAGCACGATAATTACACAAGTAATATATGCGTCTCCCTCCATTTAATTTAATATCCAAGATATTATTTGCCTTTCTCAGACATTAAATGATCAAAATGACAGACAGACGATGTCTCTGTTTTTTTTAAATCCAGTTTTACCACTTTCAAGGCGAATGTGAATCCAGGGAATCATTATTAGGGAGAAAGATAGAATATGAATTTCCTCTGACTAATCTGTTTAATCCTACCTTGTCGTCCCGTAGGGGATCGCCCAGGTCACTCTTGTTGGTCAAGGCATGGGGGCGGCTTTCGCCTGGACATTCGCTAACCACAACACGGATCGAATTAGGTAAGTGGGCATATGACTTGCCCCCTTGAGAAATGCGATACATTACAACAATCCTTGACCGATTTCTGTGTAATTTCTTTCATTCTTGCAAGTAATAATGCAATGAAAAGCATTTTGGTTAGTGTCCTTCCCGACACCTTTTGCAAAACTTTAGCTGAAAAAATAAAATAAAATAATAAAAAAAAAAATTGCACGCGAATATTAGTCCAGTCATGGTGCACGGAACTGAGTCATGTTAGTTCCCATCTGACAGGTTATTTCTTTATTGCTTGTAATTACTGGAAAACTAAACTTCGTGATTTTTTCTCATTTTTACCTTTGTATAAAAATACTCCCTTGAAATGCTTTTAATGTTTCAGTAGTATATGATTCTTGGACTATCATTGTTGATAAAAGTCAGTTCCAAACTGTTAGTCTAAGGGAAAATGACTAGATTAATATTAGAAATATTCATTCGACAAGACTCATCCCTTATGCCCTTACAGACTCAATATCACATACGTTCCAGTGGTTTGAATCATGCATAATTCATTTTACTATTTGAAATTGATTTTATTATAAAAAGGAATGCACCAAGTTCTTCCTTTCTTTCTTTGGATTTGGTAGAGCTGTTGCTGGTATCAATACATCGCCCTCTGTGGTCATTCCCGATACATTGTACGGTGATCATATCAAAAGAATGGGGTCTCTTCGTGACTGCATCAAATTCCGACAATCTGTAAGTCTGCAATTTATCTGGATTATTAGGAAAAGGAGAAAGGAGGACAGAAAGGGAGAGTAAGAGAGAGAGAGAGAGAGAGAGAGAGAGAGAGAGAGAAAGAGAGAGAGAGAGAGAAAGAGAGGGGGGATATCTTTCGTGTCTTCTGAAAATTTCTTTCCCCTTTTTAAACTCACCTTCGACTTTTCTTTATTTATATCACAGTTTCTTTATTGTAGATTAGAGTTTAGAATTATGGACCTTACATAATCTTACCATATCATCGATGTTGTGTTAATGTTAACGAATCAATAAATTTGTCAATATCAACTCACAATTTTTCTTAAAATATATCCACAATGAAACACTTCGAGTACCCCGTGTGATTTTTTTCTATACACATGTCGGGTAATTAGTGAAAATAGCCAAGATACTTCGCGGAAAATATTCATACTACGATCTCCGTTAATGATTTTTTTTTCTTCTTGAAGCAAACTTTATTATCTATTATTAGCAAATTCGAATCCACATTTAGATCTGAAGATATTAATATTGCTATTACAAACATTGATGTCTAGACTATGCAAACTTTGCTTGTACGGTATTTTGAGGCACGGTATCAGTATGGACTCATGTTTATCAAAAATCAATATTGATACTATTTATCAAAATGTTAACCTGACTTAATTGTTATCAATGAAATTCCCTGATACAGAAAACAGATAAAAGAATGAGTAGATCATAAAACGTAAAGGGTATAACATAAATAGAAAATTAGATATACCAACATCGTGAACATTATTAATAGTTAAATTGTCAGAATTTGTTAATAACCTTGACAGTGACAGGGATGTTATTCCCTTTGGTCATCGGTGTGAACAAGATGAGGAAAGTGGCATAACGTAAAATACAAGAGTAAAAAGTAATCACAGTTTGTTTTTGTATATTTTGAATTTTATTACATTAAATAGAAGAATATTTTTCAACTGATTTCACCATGCATTGATTAATATTTGGCAGTATATTCTCGTGTCTCCAAAGATATAACATAAATTGAGGTGGTTATCAGAGAAATAGCTTGACAAAAAAATTTCCATTTGTAATGTCATATTGTTCCGAATATTTGCAATTTAAGTTTTATCTTGAGACAAAAGAAGAATTATAAAAAATTGGTGGATTATTAAACCTTTCACCTAATACAGAATATTTTGTTGACACAAATTCTGCTCACTCCAGGTCAGAAACAACAACAATAACCCTGACGTGGAAATGGAACAGTTCTTCAGAATAGCAACATATCATTCCAGTGACACGGTAGGTTTTGCATCTCACTAATTATTCATTTAGAAAAATCTACTCAATTTTTAGAGAACAATTTCACACAAGGAATATATCAGAGATTGGATTAAATTTACCGAATGATTTTTTTGTTTAAATGCAGATGTACATATTTGCATTTTCCCGACATTTTCAGTGCATTTTATTGCATAGTCTATATGGAAAATTTTTATTCTTAAAGGTGACTTACAAAGCTATTGCATTTTCATGGCTATATGAATTTCTTGATTTTTCTTGATTTTTTTTTTGTCTAGAACCCAACGAAAGATGATCGCTGTCTTCATGGAATGGACATGAACGGTAGGTAAACAGCCTTTAAGAAAGAAATCAAAACAGAAAATAACAAAAAAACAAAAAAACAACAACAACAGCGACAACAAAAACTCGAGAAAAGTGAGAATTTCAACAGAATGACATATGCGTTCGTCGACTAATCTACTCACTAGTCAATTTTATGTCAATAATATTTAGGGTATATTTGAATTCGGAATATGCAATATAACAGTAATATTCGAAGCAAGCTCATATTTTGAATATAGTACTGTGACAAAGAAACCTTATTATGAAGCAAAATGTCTTTTGAAGATTAGTACACTTTAACATTCAAAATGTTTATGAGTTGAAGTACTGGGGAGCGTTTCATCAAGTGTCTACAATTGTTATAAGCTACTGAACTTAAATCCTCGCATCTGATTGGCTGAGAACAAATTTGTCAGTAAAAATCACTGACAGGGTACTTGATGATACGCCCCCCCCCGATGTTCGGGCCCAAAGCGACCAGGGTTCAAAACTGGTTGGTGTTTTTCGGTCGGTGACGTCACTCCTCAGCCTTAAAGCATCAAATACACAGCTATAAAAACAACAATTTTTGATACATGCTGGAAGAGTTGCAATAGTCCATCACTCAATGACTTACCTTTTCCTTCAATTAATCTTTTTGTTTTTATTATCCAATCAAGGAGACTTTGAGCTGTCAACGAAAGTATCCATGAACTGTCTCTGCATGGAAGCAGATAAACGAGAGAAGAAACAGTTGGGCAGCCATCGTAGCAGCAAGTCAAAATCACGGTATGTAGCACCTTTTTCTTCCTCTTAGTCAATGGCGCGATGGCGTAGATCTAAAGCAGTCAATTAAAACACAGAGGACAAAAAGGAACAAAGTTACCAGCTTGGAAGTACCATGAAAACAAAACTGACATTATCAGATTATAGAGGATATTCTCCATCTGACTACTAAGTATGTCTATTCATTCATTCATTCATTCATTCATTCATCCCTTGATTCTTTCATTCATTCATATATTCGTAGGGCCCTCATGAAAAACAGTGTGTAACCACCAATGAAGCCACCCTGGGAAATAAAGACTCAATAAATAAATGAATCAGTGAATGAATAAATGAATGAATGAATGAATAAATAAGAAGTATTCATATATTTATTTTATCACGGTTTTCATTGTTTAAACTCACTTCTGTCCAAGCGGCTGTATTCAGCAAGTCCGGGATTCTCTGATTCTAACCACCCGCCCGACCTTTTGTCTGTGATCAGTTGTTGCGATCTGTCAGACCGAACAGATCGCCATAACCACACAGAATTCCAAACATTTGTATTCTAACTGGCTGTTGCTCTCAATTCCTTGTAACTATGATCATTTGTTGTAAGGAAACCTTGATCTCATTTACCTGGCCACAAAAGTTTCTTATCTTCTGGATCAAAATCACTTTTGAAAGGTCATGATGAAATCAAGGTATTTTCACCTTTAGTTTCGAATCAGTTTTTGGTCGATGTTAAATGAAGTAATTTCTCGTTTTTATGACCTCCAGGGGAGCTAACTGGTTTAGGAACAACAAGGCCAACTGGGAATGGAACCGGCGACTTAACGGCAGAATGGTAAGATCTTGTGTGAGACTGATTTCCGGTTTGCAGTGTGTCTTGTTGCTAGGGTGGAATCATACCTCACTTGTGTATCACAGCAATTCAAGACATGCATGAAAATGTGTAATTAGGGGTGGGGAGTGATAACACCCCTCTGTCCCCTCCAAAAATAATGAATGAATGAATAAATAAATAAATAAATAAATAAGTAAGTAAATAAATAAATAAACAGATAAATAGATGGATGAATAAATAGGTAATTGCATTAATAAACGTAGTAATACATAAATGAATCAATGAACAGATGAATGAATTATTAATTACACAAAGAAAGAAAGAAATAAAGAAATAAATTACTAACTAAATGAAGATAATTAGATTATGAAAAAAATATACCTGAGCGATAAAATCAGTGAAACATAGCGAATATAACACTTACATTTCCGTATCGTATCAGTCCCGGATTTTGAGGTTGTCCAGTTGAGAGAAGGGGCAGGATATTGCCCCTCCCGTCTTCCCCCCCCCCCCACAAAAAATGGACACAATTTTGGTGAAGAAAAATGACAAAAGTCGTCTCACTAAACAGCCCCAATTATCAATAGCTTGCCTAGCAACAGCAATAATAAACTGATCCAGGGGTGGTGAATTAATTTCCCTTTCACCTTTTTCATAATTGATGCCCTAGGCGCCCCAGGAAGAAATAAAATGCTATTTGATTGAGAGTGATAAATCCTGACTTTGAGCTAATACTTCACGAATGATTTCCTATCAAAGATCAATTGTATAGTGCCTAACTGAATCTTCATTTTGACGGCGTCCATTTTGTCTTATCTATCAATTCTTTTGAATGATGATTTCTCTAATTTCGCAACATTACTCTTTTTTATAGGTTTTCCCAAGTTTATATTTTTTGCTGATTCATTGGGAAAAAAAAAATCCCCGCAGTAGCATTGCGTATGCAGAGAACGATATATACCAATCCATTTTTCAAATGAGTATTGATTTGTACTATTCTTGATCTGATTAGACTATTAATTAGGCCCTAATAATGCTAATCCTATAGATAAGAATTATACCCACGTCTGCATAAAATGATTCACTGAGTCAGATAGTCTGAACCCGCAGAACTGTCAATAATATTAAGTCTAATGATACCCGGGAGACCGAAAAGATTTTCATCTAATAATTTCCCTTTTGGAAATTGCTCATTTTATGTTTCACGACTCGATCACTTGGGTGGTCGGTTTATATGCACTATACCAAGGAGTTACCAGCATAACTCCTTGCTTATACACTTGAAGGTGGTAAAGGATTGTGTGCGGCTATAAACAGATAAAGAAAAAGCGTATCATGTAAAGTTTAGTGCAAATTTAAAGCAAAGAGTAATATTGAAATAAAATCACTGCCAAATATTGGAAGGATAATGCATTTGAGCTTAGACTTTGCTATCAGCATAACAGTTTCTTCTTGCATTTAAATTTTACGGGAAATAATATCGGGCTTAAAGAACACGAAACCTTTCAAGTTTAGACTTTAATATACCTGTATATGTTACCGTGGTATTAAAAAGAAACTTTCTTCTAGTTCTTTACAGACATACAAATTATGTTTTCCAAGACTTACATGTTTTAATGATTTTTAGCGCATTCAAAACCAATGGCTTCTAATCCTTTCAACGCATAAATTTCGAACGCAAATAACTTGTAAACATCAATATTTTCAATACTGACCGTTACTTCTTTCCTTTCTTTTCACATTTTAACAGCTTTTAATCCCTGCCCTAGTTGTGACCTCAGGTCAAGGGTCAACGCAGGATATACCAGATGTCAGCGAACTTAAGAAATGGGTAAGTGGATAGGAATTGCTTTCTCGGTTAAACTACATTAATTTGAAGTTTGCTCTGAATAATTCATTTAGATTCCTTTATTAATGATGGTATGTGATGGCTTTAATGTTCGTTATGGTCAAAGCTTAGCCATCAAATTTGCAGCATGTCAAGTCCCATTAACACACTGTGACAAACGTGGAGATTAATGTCTTGCCAAAGGAAGTGCTGGGCAGGGATTCGAACTCTCAGCCTTTTTTGATTTGGAGTCAAGTTACTGAACCACTATCCTATGACATCTCCGCCAAGAAGCTTTCGCTGTTCATGCCCTAAAACACAATTACCACAACCACTAAAATATCACTGATTAAACTTTGCTAACCATGTAAACCATCTAGGTGCATGTTTGGTCGCCCCTTACGGTTTTAAAGAAGCTGAAATGGTCAAAAAGGGGGGGGGGCAGGGTGTTACACATGAAGTTTACAAAAACTATCCTTCATGACTATCCTTTGGCCATAAATAATTACAGAGGAGAGAGGGTAGGGGTTAAAAATATATGATTATACCCCCTCCCAGCCCCCAACAATCAAAAGTCCCAATTACATGAATTTTATCAATTCATTCATTCAGACTAATACCAACACCCATTTATTATTTTGAAGATAAACGTTCCCCATTCAATTTATGCAATATATTAACTGTCTGCCCCTTCCTTCTTCTTCTGCGGAGGGATCATGCCACACATAATTGTGTTTTATATATTATAACCAAATTTGTTTCCCGAAAGATCGTTTTTATTTCCCCTTTAATCTATACAAACCTTCATGTAATGATCAGGATTCACGTGGGCACAGTTAATTTCATAATACATGTATTCTTTAACGTTGTTTCGCTTTCACAGATTCCTGACGTAGAACACAGCCACATATCAGGTTGCGAGATCAAAACAGACCGAGAAAGGTAATGTAATACATCCATTTTCTCAGTAAGAAATAATTAATGAAGATTGATAACAGTCGATGTTTATCTTTTATGGTAGTGCGGAAACTTATGTGGTGAATATCAGCAAGGAGGTATAGTCTGTTGTATAAAATACAATGGAAGATTAAGAAAAAATGGAGTACAATCATCATCGAAACCAGAATATTAATTGTGATAATGAAATATTTCCTTCCACCATAAACATAATCGTACAAGAGAACAAGGCTAAAAGTGTCACATTTCAGATTTTGGCAAGATGTTGATAACTCCATAGAGAGAATAAGGCTATGCTGATTTTGAAGATAAAGTATAGATATGAACCCCGATTTGCTCTAATCTGTATTTGTCTCCACCTCTTTTTGGCAGATCTTCCGAGCTGAACCGAATTCTTCGAAAATGGCTCTTCACGATCCACGCAGGCGAGCATACGCCACTGATGCCGATGGAGACATAGCGGAGAATAGCCAAAAGATGGCGCCATTGTTATTGAAGAGCAATCACCCAGTGGCGTAACAGCCGGGGGGGCAGGGGGGGCAGAGTGCCCCCCCTGAAGGATTTCAGCGGGAAAATCCAGCAAACCACCGGGAAAAAATGAAAAGGAGGGAAAGGAAGAAAAAGGAAGGGAGAAAGGGAAAGGAAGAAGAAGAAAGGAAAAGAAAGAAGAAGAAAGGAAAAGAAAGAAGGAGAAAGGGAAAGAAAGAAGGGGAAAGGGAAAGGAAGAAGGAGAACGGGAAAGAAAGAAGGAGAAAGGGGAGAAAGAAGAAGAGAGAGAGGGAAAAGAGGGAAAGGGGAAAAAAGAAGAAAGCAAAGGGAAACAAACAAAAAATGAGGGAAAATTTAGTACCAAACCCGGAGTTTCCCGGTGCTTCACTCCCTGGACCCCAGCAGTGGCTTCCCTGTAGACCCCCATCAGGTCCCCTAAGCCAGAACCCTGGGCCCCACCCACTATAGGCTTCGCAACAAGCAACTCGCGGTGCGGGCTTATCTCCGCATATTCTATTTCTAGACTTAGTTACCGGTAAAAATTCCTCTCTGCCCCCCCCCCCCGATAACAGGCAGATAATGTATGAGACCTGTAACAGACAACGAACAATTCAAAGAAACGTCAGAGCTTCCGCGCTTCGCACGGGAGGGGAAAATCACCATCCCTGCACCCTTCCCCTAGCATGCCTAGGGAGCGCGCTTTGCACTAACGTTTTCCTAAAAGAAAATCCTAGCCACACCACTGATTCTAAACTTAATTACCGGGAAATTTTTGGCTATGCGTATGCCCCCTCCCCCCCCCCCCCGATAACAGGTAGAGAGCGTAAGAAGAGCGGGAACTGCCAGCGAAAAAACGTCGGAGCTTCCGCGCTTTGCGCGGGAGGGGGGAAACTCCCCCCTCCCTGCACCCTCCCTCCTAGGGAGCACTACCGTCCTCCTAAAATGAAATCCTAGTTGCGCCGCAGAAAATAGACTTAATTACCGACAACTAACAATGCAAAGGAACGTCGGAGCTTCCGCGCTTCGCGCGGGAGAGGGGAAACTCCCCCCTTCCCTGCACCCTCCCCTCTTGGTGTAAATTCCAGGGGTGGGGGATCTATCACCCCCACCTGGGGGAGAGAGGGGATGGTGTGTACAAATTTCCCGCCATGCAGACACACTTTTCAAAGAAGAAAATATATTTTAATTATTAATCAGTTAGTAAAAATTCTGAATATATATATGTCATAAACAATCATCATATTTTAGAATTTCTGTTTGAAAATGCTACGGAAAACAAAAAAGTGGTTATTTTTGGCTCGCTCGTCAAAATCTTAGGATTTCCATCCAAAAATGCGATTAAAATCGAGAAAAGTGGTTATTTTTGGCTCGCTCGCATCGCTCTTTCGTCATATTTTGGATTTTTATTCGAAAATGCGATTCAAAAGCAAAAAAGGTGATTATTTTCGGCTCGCTCGCTTCGCTCGCTCGCAAAATAGATATCACAATGTGTATGAGAGGAAAAAAAATCGTTAAAAAAGTTTTTAATCCCCCACTCCTCAAATTGGATTTGCGCCGGTGGAGCACTACCGTCCTCCTAAAAAATGCAATCCTAGGTATACCACAAATTCTAGACATAGACTAGTTACCGGGAAATTTTTAGGCTCTGCCCCCCCTGATAACAGGTACCTGTTACGCCCCTGCAATCACCGTTAACCGTCCTTTTGAAAACTAGAGAGTTGATTTCGGAGGCCTGAGGAAAATGCCTGCTGGGGCTTTTCAGTAAATCGGAGAATTTTATGATTCTATCAAAGAAGTCACAAGAGGAAGATCTGTGCCCTTGAAATAAAGTGACTTGCTTCGTTATTCCCTCTTGAATTGAGCTATGGAATAAATGATCATTTAGACGACTGAAAATTGTCATTTCGCTCTTTCGTACAGAAGGCTTACATCATTAATATACATCATACTATCATCAATGTCTGTAGCGTAAGGCGAGGACCTGAGGACTAGTAAATGAATAAGAATTATGCTGCATGTACATACATAAATGTACATAAATGAATCTATGCAATGAAAGTGTGTGTTGTGTAAATCTTAGAAATCATTTTTTCGTTACGATAATTGAAGACATGATACTTTGCTTATTTTGCTCTTTTTCGCGAAAGGTACTGCGCAAACTTTCGAAAGTAAGAAAATAAGGAAAGAATGAGATGGTTGGGCAGACAGATATACATGAAAAGAAGAAAGTTCATGGAAAAATATATTTCAAGAGACAAATAACCAATAATCAGTTTGTCAGAATCTTGTTTCGTACGAAAGCACAATGAAAATAGAAAAAGTGGAGAGTGAGGGGAGCCTTTGTGCAAGAAGAAAAAAAACCTCTTTGTAAATATGTAAAGACAAAATATTTTTAAAGCTAGGAATATTGCACTTCAGTCTTAATGCAGTATGGATATTCTGAAGATGAAAATATTCACTGTAAAAGAAATCACTGTATTATATTATAATATTCTTATATCAAAGACTATTATAGCCTGGCCACAGTATTAGAAAAAAAAGTAGCAGCCGTAGTTAATGTGCCACTTGAATAATGATAATAATAGTAGTACTTAAGATTAGCTGATGAAGCTAATTAAATCTTTTTTTTTTTTTTTTTTTTTTTTTGGGGGGGGGGGGTCTTCTCTCCATTGTGTCTGTACATAGATTACTAATTAAGTATCTTTTTCCCTTGTGTCTACAGTCTAAAATCTGTTTTTAAATTTCTGCTGAAGCTAAGTGAAGAAAGATGATCATTACTTTCCCCCATAAACCATCAAAATACACGCATACTTCCAGAAAAACACATTGTAACCGGATCCTATATAGCTAGATTAACACTTTGCACACTCTTTGTTGCATTTTATATAATTTAAAGGAAATGTAAAGATTGAACGCATAATAGATGCGCAGGGTGTTTTATAATGGTACCTCTCTCTTAACCATTTCCTTTCTGTTAGTGAAAGAAATTATATTTTCTTTGAGTAAACATGAATGAGAGCTTATGTTGTCAATGTTACAATCAATCAAGGAAAAGTATTCTCTGTACAGTGCTTAAGCTGGATTGTTACCAGTACATAGTAAAAGAAAAACATTGATTGTTGATATGTATTTTCTCAGGAATTGATGTTTAATAGCTATAGGGTAATCATTTTATGTACATAACACAAATTTTAGTAATGATGTATATAACACAGATTATAGTTTTAATGTACAAGTAACTATATAATATATGAAATGTATGATATATAAATATACTACATGTATTTTCACAGTGATTTCATTGTGATTTATCATGTATGTAAATGTAACTCAGATTTAAGTTTAAATGTATATAATGTATAACATATGAATATGTTATTTCATAGGCGAATTTTGCATTTATGGATCCATCGGTAAGAGAAGTAGTCAAAACTGTAAACTCTGACATGCCTGAAGGTCGATGGAATTTCTAAAAATAATAGCTACAGAGGAATAGACCCGACATGTCTCAAAAGGTCTTATAACACTGCACAATATTTTTCTGGGTTTCACAAGACCGTGGGTTGTCATCCTCATGGGCCGTCGCCAGGGTGGGCCGCATGGTCGTTGAGAGTTTATGGAGTCCGCCCCCTGTTCGATAATTTGTTTTGAGGGCCGGCCGATTTACGGTCGTAGGGCCGGTTCGTATCGGTTGAGTGAGCAAGTCATATTCGAACAGCCTCCAACCGCATTTCATTTCCAGTCGGCCCCGCGGTACGTTGGTATCCAGTGTTGTCGTTCTCCGGGGAGGTCCCTAAAATGGGGCGTAACAGAATCCCTAATAACAATAATAAAACAACAACAACAACAACAACAAAACAACAACAGCAACAAGACGACAACAACAACAACAGCAACAACAACAACAACAACAAAACCAACAACAAGAAACCACCCAGGATCCGCCTGTCCAAATTGTTATCACAGTTAAATACGATAGACCAGGTCGTAATTACAGTCTAAATACATGTATGTGTAAATGAGTCAAGGAATTTACTAAGACCTTGGATGGTGTTCATAAAGTTAATATGAAGGCCAAATGAATATACCTATTAAGCACGAGATTTCGTTTTTATTTTGTTCTTTTTTCTTTGTTTTCTTCTTTATTTTTATATCCCGCGCTAATATTACTAAAGCAGTGGATGCTTGTTTCTGTAAATCATTGCAGTGCCTATGCTGTTCTTTCTTAATTTCAATTTTTTGCACGACACCAGTCTCACAAATATGGCGCTGGAAAGCCATTCTCTGAAGCAATCCTCACTCGGTATTGCCTAATGTGCAATGTGCGCTATACTGCACGTCGCATGCATGCATGCGCCAAAGGAAATGGATTCAAAGATGAAGCTTGAAGTACCTCCATCTCTTTCAAACCGTTTATCCAGAGTAGATAGTTAACTCTCGTGCCGCAAAAAAGTTATTTTACTATGTTCTAAATACGAACTGATCTATTAAGAAATTCAAATCATATTACATAAAACAATCGTTATGAAGATTAAGCCTATCAGTATTTTGTACAGAAACTTTTGTTAATGTCGCGTAGTTATACATTTTGTTACAATATTGTACAGCTCCTGACTGAAAGTGATATGTGATTTGGAGAAAATAAATTGATTATTTTGAAAAAGAAATATCGTTGTCCCTAGATTAATGTGTTACCTGGTTACAGACGGAAGATTCTGATGTATACCAGCACATGAAGAAAGAAATGACATTTAAGAAACAATCGGAGACAGTGGAGAGGAAACATAGAAGAGAAACAGATAAAGGGACAATAATAAAAGTAATTGCGAAACCCAAAGCGAAAGAGATGTTTCAAGTAAGCTGGATCGAGAAAGGAAAGATTAAAAATAATCAAAATCATGAGAGAAAAAGAAAAGCCGAAGATAAGAAAATAACAAAATAAGAGAGAAGGAGCGAGAGAGAGAGAGAGAGAGAGAGAGAGAGAGTTTCGTATTTCAAACACGCTCAAATGAAAGTATGATTATTAATCAATGATCAGTCCAACATCCTGTTTTTGTCTTTAATCCCTCGTCCATACCCACTCCTCTGTTTCTCTCTCTTAATTTCTATTGCTCTTAAGGTCTTCATTTCTCTGTGTTTTTCACGCCCTCTATTGTTCTCTTCGTTTTTCTCCTATATTCCCTCTCTCTGTTAGTTTGAACAATATGAATCACACAAGGCTTATTGTAGTTGTTTAGATAATGTGCGGTAGTGGAATCAGTTCTGTGACTGAATCTGCCCAAAGGAGTTGGTGAAAGTTACTGGCAAAGGTCATTTAAAGAAAATTACACTACTTGTATATTGTTTTTAAAAAATTTTATTTGTAGTAGGATTCCCGACGGTCTAGCAGTATAACACCCGAACACATGACATGGCCGGATCCAGAGTTGTCATGGCTGTGAGAAAGCGAGGGAGTGAAGCAACCGAGGGAGGTGGGTGTGGAGCTTTTGCAATTTTCATCATTAATGGCGCAATTCGGTGCATACTCTGGGTATTCTATAAAAAGTTGTGGGATAAGAAAAATACACACTGCCTATATTCGATGAACTACTGGAGAAATAACATTGCTTAACAGAAAAATAGGGGGCGTACTTCCCTTACCGCCCCGTGGATCCTGCCCTGCATGAAGTGTAGGACAACCATTGCAATAATAATACCACTTCAAGCTTGTCCCCGTCTTTACTGATTGCAGCAATTTTTTTTGAAGAGTATCTATAGCTATGTATGCTGGCGACTTTAGTGATGGAACAAAATGTGCCGAAACACAGACCAAACACAGACTCAAATCGATTTTGTTGCTTACGGAATGAGATAGCGCTATTCATTCACCTTGCCCTGGAACAAGGAGTTGGCTGAATATTTTTTGAAAGGAGAATCACATTCGATCCTAATCGCATTACAGTGTTTGTTTCAACGAAATGGTACTTAATAGTTGTGAAATCTCAAGCATGTGCCAAGTATGGCAGACGAAGAGGGCGACATTTTGTTTCATTGATGTGGCCTATTTACTCCCGAATAATTCATTTTTCGTTAGTAGGCCTAGGGCATAAAATAACCAAAAATTAGAAACCTCTGTCTAGTCAAACTCACAAGTTGCTTTTACCTTAATTCTAAAGTGGTATTTCTGTATCAAAAGTAATCTCTTGAAGCTGTTCGATCCTTCGTTCCCTGTCTCCTTTTCTCTCCTTTTTGAATTCATTAAAGCAGGGGGGGGGGGGGGAGGGGGTGGATAGCTTAAAAGGGGACCTTGACAATGGTCCAAACCAGCTGAGGCAGAGGGAGGGAGAGAGTGCTCCCGGATCTTGGTTCGACTCCCAACCTCAAGTTCTCCTGAGAGAAGGGATATGTTCTCATGTGAAAACGAGACGAGTGATACCACATGCTTGATGGCACCTCCAAAAGTTTATTGCACCTTGTATAATTTAAGGGGAAGGTCGAGTCCTGATCAAGGTGACGAATAATTTGTGAGCTTTCGAACTAATATCATATAAGTTTAGGATAAAAACTACAGAAAAAGGTCAGATGAAAAGGACTGCTCATCAGATGTAACGCAAAATAGCTAATGTCTTTGCACCAGACTCTCTTGCCACATTGTTGTCTCGTGAACACATTTTTGTGTTCTGTTATGGTTATGCGACTTTCAGTAAATCTGAGTCAATTTCTTTCTATTTTGAAGATGTCGAAACCTCTCAGTGTGTTCTAATGATCGCGTACTTTATATATAATGAGCATTTCCCAATTGCTTCAGGAAGTTTCTGTCAAAATGTAATGCCGCGGAATCCACGTAATTACAAGCATTGCTTCCCTTCCCAATATTAATTTTCTTTTCTAAATACATTGTGTCAAGCAGACATTTATTTTGTTTTGTATTGATGCTAAAAAGAGAAAATGATGTATGTTAATTTACGAATTACTGTAAGAAAAGAGAAATTCTTTGTTGGGATTATTTTGAAAATAAAAAAAACTTGAACTTGAACTTGAAAGCTTAACTTTACCTTTAAGCTCAAAATAAAGCAGGAAATTCTTGTATGACAACATCCACACATATCTCTAAGTGAAAACAGTTACATTGATCTACATTTTCACAATCTTTTGGGAACTATTCCAGAACAACATGAAAGGATGAAATAACGTTTTGATAACATGTCAAACAATATTAGTTTCTGTGATCATGGTGATGATGAAAAGTCACCAATGAACCCCAATGGAAAACTTTTCAGGCCTCATTGCTCACACTGTCAAGCCAAATTCCTTCCATTGTTTACTGAACTCAATTGTTTCTATACATTTTTTCATGACGATAAGAATGATTTCGCTTGGAATATACAAATTGACCCATTGAAACAAATAGGTCCCCATTGCCCCCATGGAATACCAATTGGCAATTGGGAGTACATGGAAAATGAAACAATGGGTCCCTATTAACCCATTGAAATCAAAATTCAATATTGAATTGGGCCGTCATCCTAGTACTGTAAAAAAATGCAGCATAACTAATACTTTTGGCACAATTATGTTGAGATTAGGTTCATTTCAAAAGTCTACTTTTGAAAGGGACCCATCACTCCGACGCTTATGTCTTGTACTCTGCATAGGAAAGAAAAAGTGATTACGTCGTTCAAAGAAAGAAAGAAAGAAAGAAAGAAAGAAAGAAACAAACAAACAAACAAAAACAATAATTCTGTTGATTTCTGTTTGTTAGAATTGTTACATGATCATCATGATGATCCAGGCTAATGTGTTTTCCTTTGTATCCTCTGCGGTCACTTTCAGAAGACAAGGTTAAAATGTGAAAACTATATTCCATGAAATAAACGAAGAATTTCCGAATAGTTCAGTGATGTCAGTGATGTTTAAGATTAATCTAGCTTTAATAGAAATTAAAACTATGCATTTTCTTGTCATTTAACCAGTATCTGTGCACAGGTTTTCGAGGAATGAAGCACAGTCCCTCTTTTTGCTTCATGACATCATCCGCATATAATATATGATGTTAAGAGCACTGTTCTCATTACTGATTAGATAATAAGCGGTTAATGTGATATAGCTCTAAGCGGGGGTGAATGAAAATGTAATATCTTGATCATGTCATTTAGGCGGATCTGCTTGGAGATCCAATAATTAATATGAGCTTATGAATACAAGCTTGTCTCATATCGCGGTGATTCATGCTTCGTAATCCCAAAGCTTGCATGGGTCAGCAAAATTTTAATCCTCTGTGAAACTTCCTGGTGCGGTTGAAGTTGAAGCACTGCATAGGAGAGTGAACAGAAACTGTAGAGAGAATAATACAGGATGGGGGCAGGGGAAAAGGGATGAAGATGGGAGGGAGGGAGGGAGAGAGAGAGAGAGAGAGAGAGAGAAGAGAGAGAGAGAGAGAGAGAGAGAGGAAGAAACTGAGGCAGGGGAATTGGGTCAGAGCAAGCGAGATATGGGAGGGGGCGAGAAAGATAGTAAAATAGAAGTGAAGAGTGAGGGAGAGAAGGAGAGAATAAGTGAAGGTGGCATAGGTAAAGAGATGGTGCAATTGAGAGAGAGAGAGAGAGAGAGAGAGAGAAAGAGTGAGAGTGAGGTCGTATGTATGTGTGTGCGTGCGCGTGAGAAAGAGAGAGAGAGAGAGAGAGAGAATGTAAATAAATAACAAATTTAAATGGTCTCTGTCATATAGGCCCTCCAAGTAACAGGTGATAGTATAGGAAACAATCACAGGAAATTGGAGGATTACGATGTTAGAATGCCAACGGAGGAGAGACAATTGGAGAAAGAATAAAGGAAGGGGGATGGAAGGGGTGTGAAGTAGGGCGTCAATGCGAGGGAAGAAATATTTTAATCTCAAAATGACGGTGAACGTTCATGTCCATTTTCAGGAAGAACAAGGTCGGGTCATTATTTTATGGAGTATGCCCTCGAAAGTCCAAAAGGAACCGCAGAAATGTTAGTGATGATGATCATCGCACTTTCTTATTTCGCTTTCGTTTGTAGGCCCTTATATACAACTCCAACAAAAACAACAACAGCACACACCAACACCGACCCACACATACTCCAACACACCCACACACGCACCCCTGCACAAAGCATTAATTTCACTCGAATTTCTTCAAAAGAATATAGGGCTGTTGCTGTGAGATGGGAATTCCAACCTGCATATACCGGCTATTAAAAGATAGACGATTCCCTTTAATTCTTTCTAACTTAACACGTGGAACATTGTAAGTTTTTTCTCAACAATCAACAGACATGTATGAGTGAACTATAGAATATTACCTTTTAGAAAACATTATATCAGTGGGTACAGGAAATAATGTTAAACTGTTACCGATATTCCTCAAACTGAATTTTCCAATCGTTATGCTCGTACTTTCGACATGTTCGAGTAAGATTTAATGTTATTATATTGAAATAATTCAGACACTTCGATTTTGCTTTTTACCCGATTATGTTCATAGAATAAACCTGTTACTGTATATTCTTCTGCTTTAATTTTGTGCTTTGCTTATGTTTCCCCTCCCGATAATCACTAATTATACATTAAACTCGCTCTCAGATTTTCAATACGTCTTCAATCATCGTTAAGTTCTAGATTACAAATAGAAGTAGATACCCAACTTTTGGTGGTTTTTGTGAAAAGTACTTCTGTCATGAACTTCAACCCTAATTGCATATCTAATATGTACGAAGACAAAAGTCATGATTCGAAGAACGTGTCTAAAAGTTCCCCGTGAATATCATGAAAATATATCGGGCGCAAAAACATTATTTGAAGTAATTTCGACATTTTTCGACTCGAATGCACTCTATAAGCTTAAGGAAAGCGAATCGTTCACTTTTGTGTTGTATATTCACAGTGAGATATTTTTTTGTTTGTTTCAAGCTTTTAAATTCTACAAATTATCAGACTGGACTGGGTTTTTACATTTCATGCATATTCATATAATTTTATCAATGCAGAGCGAAAAGTTACAAAATACTACTAGTCCACGTCCACGACTTCTTCTCATGATAATGCAAAAAAATCTGTAGAACTGACAAACACAATTTTGTGTCAGGACGATACTTGTTAACCGTCAATTTCAATTACTTTGGCGATATGTGGGCGGTTAATTACTTCCACTCTTCAATACTAAAAAGATGAAGATTACCATCAAGCCATTTTTGATAAATAATTTCCGTTGCCTTACCACAGAATTCTACAAAATAAAACCATGGTTTGCAACTTTGCCTTATAAGTCAGAATTCTTTGAAATGCTGCAAATAGCAGAGATGCAACATGAGGAGAACTTTACGCAATGCTTCAACAGGTTGAAAGTTCTTGCGTAATTTGTTTTTAAAGGTTGTTGCAATGTTTTCCAATATCCTGACTTGTGACAGGTTTCAAGGTTGGGATACCACTTTCGGAAATTAGTGAAGGCATTCGATCTTCAAAAGGGGGGGGGGGTACTTTCATTGGGGGGTATTCAGGAATTAGGGCAGCTTTGTAATCAGTGACAATGAAAAGAGGGCGGAGGATAGGATAAATACCCCCATTAATTACGAATAAATTAGCTAGTCTTGTTTATTAAAAACATCTGTTCGTGGTCTTGAGTGGCCTAGAGGTTTTTATTAAAAAAATAGATAACAGGGGACTTGGAAAATAGACCAAAATCAGAAGGGGTTTATACCTTATTGGGGTTTCGCCCGCCCCTCAATTTTGTTGTCTGTTTGTCGTGTCTTTGGCTTTCGTTTGCCCAAAGGCGGCCCCTTTTCTTCGGAAATGAGATAATTCATCTTGCCGAATTCGGTCAGCTTGCGGAAGGGTAGTATTATACAGCGCGGATAGGCTCATCAGCGCGTCTTCATCCGTTTCCTGCCCCGCTTGACACGGGGGCAACAATTCGGGACTTGAGGGGGGCTCGCCTCGTCCACCATACAGGAAACCCTGTTACCTCGCACCGTCGATGGTGTGCAAAAATTGAGATGGGCAAGATTTTGATAGAAACATCTTAGATATTGATTCGGTCTGGTTTCTTTATCATTTCCCGCCCATTTTCGAACGAATTTCATGAACTAAACGTAAATATGAATTACCAAGGCTGTGCCAGCCAGCGTACTTTTACTTTTACTTTTGAAACAATCGTTAACAAAAATCTACTAGAGTCAAACCTGTCTATACAGGCCACTGAAGGGGAACACAACAAGTGGTCACTATAGACAGGTGGCAGCTAAAGGAAGGTTCTATAACACACATTTTTACTTCAAGGAAGGCAATGTAAGTGGCTTACTATAGACAGGTGTTTTTTTTTTTTTTTTTTTTTTATAGATCTCTTTATAAAGCTCTTTGGAAGCGCATAGAAAAGTTATATTATAATGTGATATGCGCTGTACAAGAATGGACAATTTATTATTCTTATTATTATTATCATTATTATTATTATCATTATTATTATTATTATTATTATCATTATTATTATCATTATTATTATTATTGTTATAATCATTATTATTGTTATTGTTATGATTGTTATTATTATTATTATCATTATTATTATCATTATTATTACTATTATCATTATTATTATCATTATTATTATTATCATTAGTATTATAGAGAGGTGGCCAATAAGACTTGATTGACTATATACATAAGATTTTAAAAGAAAAGACAGAGAGGGGGAGAAAGAGAGAGAGAGAGAGAGAGAGAGAGAGAGAGAGAGAGAGAGAGAGAGAGAGAGCGAAAAGGGGAGGATGCGAAAAAAGGTGACATTATTTATGTGGAAATCAATAGAATCTACATACAGATTGGAATTATGATAGGAAACAACAGGAAGAACATAAATTGGCTTAACTGTGGGTTGGCACCGTATACTGGAATAGCAGGTTAGTAGAACCTAGCAGGTACCCCATTTTTTCACCTGACATTCTTTTCTGGCTAGAGCTGTAACATCATACTTGAAAAGCACACACACGCACACACAAAATCTACTTTCGAAAAATCAACTGAAGTGCAACTTCAAAGGCCTATTGTACTGCCCATACAAATCATGTTCGGATTACGTAATAAGCGATTGTAAAGTCCGCACATTTCTAAAGGTGATAGACAGGGCTACTGAAGTTGCCATAAGTTGATTTTTCCAAAGTAGTTTTATCATATTATTATGCAAATATATATGTAAACATATATAAATGTATATATATATGACTACATACATCCTCAAAACTTAAGATTTCAGGAATTCCTGTTTACCTCCAAATTGAGCAAGTCCCGAAGCCGAGCATTGTGAAATAAAATTTTCATTTCATGAACATGTAATTGTAGTTAATTATAAACATATTCATGTGTCAAAAAGGAATATGTTTAACAGGTTCATTGGGTTTTATGTAATAGCCAGGGCTGCCATGTTTGTATAACTTTTGCTCTTTCTGCGGGCAGTGCAGTGCACAATTTCCTTGATTACCCCCGCTAGTCTCGTACCCATTGAAACCTGTATTGGGAGGGACAAAATGTGGCCAACACCTAGTCCAGAGATGTCGGCACCAAGGGAGGATCGAACCCAGGGCCTTCACCAATATACCACGGTGTTCCTGACCACTATATATACATTTTTAAATCTAATGACTGGAATCAGTGGTTCGTACTTTGAATCAAAATTTCATTTAATGACAAAGTATTCTTGTTTCTAACCTGCTTTGTGTACAATATTTACATGTTACTACATTCGATAGTGACAATATCTGCACATATATTGTGAGAGCGATTTTTTTCCTTTCCTATCCATCACTATAGCTTTGATCAATAGATCAAAAGTTCAGTAGTTCAATAGTTTATTTTTCATTTCCAACTGATCTGATTTGATATTTTATTACCGAGTTTTGCATCAACACATTAAACAAATATACTAAATTGATTTTGGTAAAAGAGTAAATTCATCGGTGGCGGATGATTATTACATTTACTATCATTATTATTGTTGCTGTTGTTGTTATTATTATCATTATTATTATTATTATTATTATTATTATTATTATTATTATTATCATTATTTTTATTATCATGATTTTTTTTCTTCTTCTTCTTCTTTCTTTCTTTATTCATTTATTTATCTATTTATTTATTTATTTATTTATCTATTTATTATTATTATTATTATTATTTTTTTTTTTTTGGGGGGGGGGGTGAAGGATTAGCTTTTAAAGCTGCCTACCTCACGATCTCCTAGCTTGGAAACATTTCTGTTGCAAGCAAATATTAACATAGGATGGATATAGAGCTATTATTTTCACTATACATGTATATATACAACTATTTACACAGTCTTGTCAAGACTTGTTATAATGAACCCATTCATATCGTTCAGTATTTGCAATATATTTATCAGTATCAGAACCTAAATATAAAAAAACCCTACAAACAAAATCCCTGTACAAAACTTAATTCAAACTATTTTTGGACCAAAGGCCATGCTAATTAGACGCAATAATTAATTACAAGATAAGCATGATAACACGATAAAGTCATCTCGATTGCCAAATGTCACTGCAAATTTATATTGCTGTCATCGTCGGATCATTATTTCAGCATTTCATGTCCGGCTCAGTCAGTCAGTCGTACCTCCATTCCACTGATAGGGATTAATTGACTCATCTGGTCTGTTGTCTGATATTATACGTCTGTCACATATTCAAAAATATGTCTGTCAGTCTGTTGTCTGGCACATATTGAAGCTCGGGGTTGTTTCATAAAGCTGTTCGTAAAGTTACGAATGATTTTACGAACGACTTGATTATGGCAAGCCAAATGGGATTCTAAGACATCATAGATCGCATCAGCTAAAGCTGAAATACGCAGACTTAGATTAACATTACTATTGTTTACAAACATTTTTATTGGGAAGTGTATGTTTTTCCCCAATATGATTGAGATTATGGGAAATGCAGTCACACTTTATTAAAACGTCAGAAAAATTGGGGTATCCCATTTGGCACTTCATATTCAAGTCGTTCGTAAATTCACGCGTAACTTTATGAACGACTTGAATATGGCAAGCCGAATGGGATTCTCAATCATTATAAATCGCATCACCTAAAGGTGAAATACGTAGACTTAGATTAACATTACTCTTATTTACAAACAGTTTTATTGCAAAGTATATTTGCCACAATTTAACCGAGATTATGGAAAATACAGTCACGCTTTGTTAAAACGTCAGGAAAAACTTTGGGTATCCCATTTGGCACTTCATGTTCAAGTCGTTCGTAAATTCACGCGTAACTTTACAAACAGCTTCATGAAACGCGCCCCCTGGTCACATAATGAACAATGAACTACATGTCGACCAGTGGATCCCCTTGTTTCACGGTCAGTGGAAAGTCTAAGATCAAGACTCATAGTTCATCTTAAGAAATAATCTTTCTTTAACTGAAAGGACTTTTCTTATTACTCTAACTATGTTGAAAATTAGAAAGTAATATGACCGAAGCATTGAAGGTTTTATAGCTGATAAGAATTGACTAGAAAGTATGTGAAAGAAAAAGAAGATAAAGTATCCGAGGAAAGCATTACGAAAAACTAAAAGCAGGTACAGGATATTACAAATGATTTAAACCATGAAGTTCCTAACTGTTTTTGTCAGTTGAGGTACACATTTTGAGAGTCTAATTGAAGAAAAAATGAATAAATGTGGGTGTATTGGTAAAAAATACAATCTCAGGAGAAATTACGACACAGACGAAAGCAAAGAGAAAGGAGAAAGGAGAAAGTTTGGCTCGGTTTTACTGTTGCAACGTTTTCCGCGGTAGGCTTAGGGTGTTTTAAATGTTTAGTCATGCCGAAAATATGTAATAGAAGTGCAGCACCTTTGATGTTTTCTGACTTCCAGTATTCCATTACAAGCTGACTCTTAACATTACAGCATAAAACATTAATGAGATGATATGCAGATTCCAAGTAGATGCCCTGCCTACAAACGTGTGTATATATCATATTGCATTTACCCATATTTTCGTCAAGGGGTCAGATTTTTCCTCCCCTTCGTCCATTAATCCCCTCCCCTTTTTCAGGAAATGTGACGACGTCTGCACCTGTTGGTAGACTTATTAGAATCAAGTGCGGTTGAAGACTTCTACCAAATGCTCTGTGGTCTGTGTCATGGAGGTTGATCGCCATTTTGTGATTGAATTTCTTCATATAGCTGGCAGTTGAGGCACGAAATGCCAATTACAGTTTCCGTCTCTAATCAATGAATTTGTGCTCCATACTCTCAATATTTTGCTATAGGCCTTTGAAATAGGAGGTCCCATGGGGATGTAAATTATGTGTACACTGTAAAAAATATTGGGTAAGATTTTAACCAGCACGAGGGTAATTATTATGTCCAACCAACTTTGGGTAATATTTTGACCCAATGAGGGAAGCATATTGTCCAGTTAGGGTGAAAATAAGCAGTATTACTTTATAATGGGCAAATTTCCAATAAATTTGATAAAAAGAAATGCCCAAAGAAATGTCCAAAGTTGTTTCGACACTTAATTACCCTCATGGCACATTTTTACCCAATATTTTTTAGAGTGTAGGAATGCCCTAAGCTGTTGATGTATAGGTACGCCAAATGACAGTTATTTATATATCTCTATTTTTGAAAGGAAAAAAAAAGAAGAAATTACAGTAATAAAAGAACATTAAGTAAAGAAAATCATTATCAATTAAAATCTAGTAATATTTTCTCAATTTCTCTAGTACTGAAATAACAATCATACGTTTTGAAAACCATGTTGCGTATAGAGCTTTTATTTCGCTGTGTGTAGAAAAAAAATCGCTATTGTCCTTAAGTAATGATAAACATCATGTTCCGAAAATGAGATCTTGCAAATAGAAGTTCAGGTAACAGAAGAGAGAGAGAGAGAGAGAGAGAGCGAGAGAGAGACAGACCAATAGCAAATTTAACCTCGCACACTATTCTCTCCCCCTGTCCACACACTCCCTCTCTCCCTTTTCCCCTCTCCCCCTCTGCCCTTACGGCTCTCCCTCTCAAAAGTTCGCTCTTTGCGTCCACCCTTCTCTCCCCCTCACTTTTGACACCGACTAGAGTTTATGTTTCTCGCCCTGAAAATGTCACTATACCGCAAAGCACATGTCCCAAAACAAACGGAGATACACGATGAAGGACACGTCTGGACTGAGTCCAGAAATCGAGCCATCAAAATATGATCATGACGATGATGTAGGGGGAAAAACTTTAAAATCTATACTTACAGTTTCCTAACTGAATTGACAAACATGTTAGTTGAATTTTTAGAGGACATCCAGTTGTCCCCCTTAAATCATTGCCTGCTGGAACTAGGTGTATCCTACTTGTCCTTTATTAAGCTTATTGGACACCAGTAGTCAATGTGTTAACTGTTTTTATGGTAAAGCCTTATTGAACTACCTGTCGGCAACACATGGATCTACGGTACATCATGGCATTTAATCTTTGTCAACAGCTATCCCATAAATTCTTCGAAATCATATATCTTCAAAAGACAGTAAGCTTGCCGATGTAAAGTTATTTTGACTGTCAATTTCTACCTTGCCAACTCTTCATATTTCCTTGTTGACACAATTATTTCTAGTTCGACAAGAATTTTGGATTATGCATAAATTCAGACGAGGGCCCCTTGCATAAAACTTATACCACTGATTGTAACTTTGCCATCACAGGTGACTTCCACAGAAACCTTGAATTTGACTGGCTGTTGAGAAATGTTACCATGTTAGTTACTATTGATGGCAGAGTTACCGCTAATAATAAGTTTTATGCAACGGTGCCCTGAATCTTACCAAACAGTCTATTGCCACTTTTATGTGGCGACCTCATACATGAATCTCATAGACTACTGATTTCAAATTAGTAAGATCTCTTATACTAAATACGTGGACAGAATTTGGATAAAAATAAAATAATCAAATAATCTCATGAAATTAATTAACATTCCATTTTATTGGAAATGAATTCAGATTTGTAACTTACTGGAATTTTTAATTTCATCTTAGAGGATATGACATATTCATTGTCCCCAACATATGATAAGATCGGGGCTAGTTTATACTATATAAACACTTTTTTTTTTAATTTTGCAAGGTGTTTGAAAAGGTTTAACAGACAATTCTATACATCGCCTAAAGGTGAATGTATGTGTTGAAACCAAAGGAGAGAATGACAACATGTTCTAAGAGAAAGGGGGTCGAACCTGTATTTCATGTGAAGTTTACTTTCGAAAACAAAGTGAACTCCCGAGTGATTCCTTTGAAAACAACAAGAAGCAAGGCAGAACAAGCAGTTGCGACTTCCTCCCAGCGCAACGCAGGAAGGTGAGTCGGCACGAAGCTTCCTCCACAGACGTCTTAGACACCTACCCACGCTCTCCTATGGAACGCACATTATCCGCCCACACTCCTAAGTACACGGTATACGTTAAGTACAGAGAAACGTGACGGCAAACTGATGAAATCAATATCAAAACAACGCGACCTTGTAAATAAACATAATGATGATTAGATGATGATCTTCTGCGTACAGTCATATGAAGTAGATGTTGAATAGTCCCTTCTATACTGTGAAACGGTCAATTAATTCCACAGTGATATAATTTTGACCATTATAGAATTGAAATGAACTAATAGTTTATTGGAATAAAAAACAAAACATAAACAAAACATCGAATGCATTCTCATGTGCACCCCACGAAGCGAATCTTTTGAGTATCTAAATGCAGCAGAAAATGTGGTGTATGCAGCAGAAAATTAATAAAAGTAGTAGTATTCGTCAATTGTAATATGAATAGAAAACAACATGAATATTAACAGCTCCAAGATTACTTTCAAAAACTTTACCATGCAGCAAATATTTGGGAATTCATTATATGTCATCAGTTTTTGTCATTGCTTGAAGAAAAAGAAGAAGAAGAAGAAGAAGAAGAAGAAGAAGAAGAAGAAGAAGAAGAAAAAGAAGAAAAAAAAATAAAGAATGGCTTTTGCATCTACTGATAATAAGTTCTTTTTATTCCACGCGCCAGTGTTTTCAGTGTACAATGATCGCCATTATTTGATCTCAATTTGAACTCAATATAAAGGCTATAACTTGTGCTGAAGATCCTTTCATGTAACCATAGCCCCACTCAAATCTTAGCCCGAGGCATCCAAACGCAGCTTATTTTAATCACAATATCATCATTTTTATAATGGTAAAAATAGCATCATTAACTTGAAAATATATTGCCTTTTCAGCTTATTTGATAGCTTCTAATATTTTTGAAATGTGAATACACTTAACACACTTGGGTTAGTGTGAAATTCGAAAAAAAAAAGTTTAGTTCCTGTCAGATTTGTGTGACATGAATTATATCAAAATATTAACCATATGTTTTTTCCTTCACCTGCCAGTTAACATAAGGACAACATTTGTTTTAAACTGTCACTTCTCTCTTAAAAACATAAAATTAGTCTTTGGTCCATGAACGCCTATAACTTATCCAATTACTACAATAGAATAAAATTAAACGATATCTTTGAGTAGATTGTGACAATAATGTCATAGCCAACTGGTTTGTTATTGCCTTCATATATAGAAAAAATCTACTTCTGAATCAATCTGTTGTCCTTAAAAATTGAAAAAAGGGGACGAATGATGTTTCTGATACAGACTAGGAATGCAGTATCTGGCTTTTGAAAGCATTTAAACAAGTGTTATATCATATTTGCAACAAAAACAGCGATAAACAGGGGCATCGCCAGAAACTTTTTTAAAGGCTCAGTGGGGTTGTGGAGGACCAGGTTGTAGACAAGTTTGCCTTAAATCGTCGACAGCAGAAAATGGGATCTTGACTTCATTCATTTGATCCACATGGTAACATACTTGAAGGGCCCGAAATTTCACTCTAAAGACTTTCACATTTGTGGATTGCCCAACAAGAATAGTGGGTAACGCCCTTCACTTCAGAATGTTGCGTTACACCAATTTTCCTCATTCGGTCGAATGGTAGAGCTATGTTATCGTCTTGGACCGAAGGGATACATTGCATTAATTGTAGCATAGAGGAAGAGGTGCCAAACTGCTTCTAATGAATACTTCCTACCGTATGCCGTGTATAAATTGCTGTATCACGGTCGGAGGTTCCCCATTTTAAGACTCGAGGTGCTTAATGTTCCAGTCCTGCCTATCCCCTTGGCGTGAAGCGGAGGACCTATCTTGAAATAAAATATCTGACTGCTCACCTGCCCACTGGGAAACGACAACACATCACCTATACCTCGACTTATCATGTAAGTGAATCTTTAGAAATTTTTACATAGTTGGTCTGTAACAAGATCCTCTTTTCTCGCACTTCTTCTAATCTTGTTGTTTTTTCGTTCGTTTTCTTTATTTTATTTTTTTCCCTTTTTTCAATGCCAGGGTTAGACTTCTATCAAATATTTTGTCGTGCTCTGAGTTAGTGTTTTGTAGAAAGTGAGCAAAAGTAGAAAGAAGGTACGAAGACTATGAGAGAGGATGGAGAGACAGACAGAGAGAGAGAGAGAGAGGGAGAGGGGGAGGGGATGGAGGAGTGATTATCTAATCATGTCATACAAATCTACTTTCAGTGTTGATGTTGACGAAGAAGGACTCGCATCATCTCAAAAATCCAAATGGCAAGCTGTTGTTTCCGTTCATCATCTGAAAAACAAAAGGATGGACATGTCAGTTGTATTAATTGCTTAATACTTTAATCCCAGATTAGTATATGGCTCTGTGAAGGAGACTCTTGAAAATTCTCTGGCGCCATTTGTCGGTCGTTTCCTTTACAGGCTCAAGTTAATATGAAAAAAAAAATTATAGCTGTAAACAGCGCGAGGGATTTGGAGAAAGAGAGGGAGAGAGAGAGAGAGAGAGCAAGAGAGCGAGAGCGAGAGAGATGAGGAGAAAACCAGAATAGGGCCCAGTTGCATAAAACTTTCAATTGATGGTAACTTTGCTATCAAAGGTAACTTCCATGGAAACCTTGAATTTGATTGGTTGTTGAGCAATATTACCATGGTAGTTACCATTGATAGCAGAGTAACCATCAATGCTAAGTTTTATACTACGGGACCTAGAAGAGGTACAAGTAGATCTATGGGTAAAAAAGTGGACTTCTTTTCGAATAACACGAGATCATTATAACATCTACAAAGTACGAGTAAATCATGCCCCTAAATAACTCCTATGAAGAGCACAAAATCATAGAAACCTATCAAGAAAATTCTGTTGGAAATCAGACACCTAAGACAGTTATCACATTGAATGTAGGTTCACTGTAGACAATTTTCGACAGGACTGGGAGAGAGTAATGTCAGTGCCTCACAATTATCCTGTTACCAGGGTTATATAGTACATTTTGGTGTCCACTTCTCTAATTGCTTTGTCAAACTCTCATAGATTGCAGAATTCTAATATTACATATCCATTTCAATTCACAACGTAGTGATAGATGGAAGCAGGGGAACAAACATAAGGTCATAATGTACATAATGTACAAATTCAGCACACTACACTTCCCCTGATGCACATTACACACACAAGTTAAACCTGCAAGAATCTTCAGGATTGAAGGAGGCAGGAGAACCCAGAAGAAGAAGAAGAAGAAGAAGAAGAAGAAGAAGAAGAAGAAGAAGAAGAAGAAGTAATGTTCTAATTCACCTGTGTTACTTTAACGAGCTCTTGGTCATTAAGAACATTCGTATTTTTCTTTGACATAAACTTATACAATATCAAGTATTCTGGAAGTGCAAGTCCAAGATTGGTGGTTGAGAATGGCGGCTTTAAGATAGATGAGACAAATGTTTATTTAGCTTATAGACACGTCATGCATATTCATCTTTCTGTACTAAGCCGGTACGTTAAGTGACTAATATCAGATTGATTAAATATGCATGCATGAAAAAGACACACACGCTGTGACGTGTCAATGAGGGATTCGAGTTTATATCTCTTTGATTTCCAAATATGGTTATGAGTTCCTCTTGGCTTTAAGCCACGATATTACTCGTTTGTCGGTCGCGCAACCGATTAATAGGGAACGAAACTGGGAGGGGGTGGAAGGAAACTGGGTGCTGTAAAGTTCTATGATTATGAAAACTAGCAAGGTGATTGCGTAATATAAAATGCTGGAACAAACGGAAAGGCGTTAGCAGAGGAATCTCAATTAATATATATGTTTTATTGCATTACGAAAATTGCCTTGATAGCGCCCTCCTGCAGGCCTCACTTTGAAGATCATATCCTATCAACAAGATCAAAGATATAACCATCTTTGGATTAAATAGAAGAATATAAGCCTCAGATTGGGTAATTACGGAATAAAACAAGTAATCCTCATTATTTTCAAGATGTCAAATTTCGAGAAAAAAATTAAATATAGGCTTAGATATGTTTCACTTTATCCCCCTTAAATATCATTATTGTACTGTAACGTTTTCACAATACAACATCATTTATTATAAATCATCTTATCGTTTATTATATATTATATACGCTATATTCAGTACATATCAATAGATCATGTATTTAGTCTATGAAGAAACCACGTTACCCTCACTTTTCGTAACGTGTTTATTTTGTGGTTCGTGTTTTGTGAACGTTCTTTGTAATCACCATGATATATACTAGTATTCATTTTGATGCCAGGAATCAAGTTCCTTTTTATAACATGGTTACTTCATTGTTACATGAGCATATACTTTATAATTAGACACCTATGACAAATAATCATGTATATATCTTTATCGAAATATCATGTAAGCTGGTAAATACGTTTTTATGATTGCATAACTTACAAAAATGCAAAGAAACGATTTCTCTTTTCATCCTTTCCATTAAGTGAGTCCAAAAAGTGAGTGGGATCAATCAGATTTTACATTTCCCATTTGGATACCATGACAACGCCCTTCAGATATAGATTAGAGTCGAAAGTCGAAACTAATCGCAGTCTAACCGTCTGTTGACAAACAAGCTATGTTAAAAAAGAACAAGATTAAAAAAATCAAGGGGTATAACTTGTTAAATATTAAACCTCAGGGACATCATCATAGCAAAAGAATGGCCTTCAATAAAAATCTAATAACTGACTTGACCTTCTCTTCGGAAACTCTTGACATCCGTGACTTTCAGCATTACTAAAGGGTAACTGTAAATCAAGTATATATTGTGTGATAGATTGTAGCCGACAGCGCTAGAAGCGCTCAGTAAGGCCCCCTAACCCTCCCGAAGACACCTCCCCCCCCCCTCTCAGCATGCTCAGTGCCAATCGGAGTTTCTTCCTCCCGTTCTTCCGTAGTTCAGTAGTGCTGGGGATGTTCTGGCAAGCATCGATGGAGTTATTGCACGTAGTCATAGTTTTTTTCTCCCCCTGAGTACTGGGTACTTCTTAACTGCAGATGGATTACTGATGGCACTTTTCCTCTCCTGTACGATAAATGATACTCTGTTATACGTTATTCAAAAATCCCCTTTAAATCTAATTACTTGGTCATTTTTATCGATCAAAATACAGTATTAGTTCTTTAAAAATCTAAGCGAGAATGGTTATATTCTAAACAGTTTCTAACTCACAATGAGGCAATGAAAAGGGTGTATCTACATGTAATGCTGTGTTTATCTATACTGAAATGAAAGAGATGCGTATATTCAACATGTTTTAAACAAAGCAATAATACATTGTGAAAGACACCAATGAATAAAGAGAACAACATTTATACCTGATATTCAGTATTTCGAAATAGTCGTTTGTTTACGTCCATTCATATCGCGTCATAGTAAACTCTTGAGCTCGAGATGCTGTCGGTTTTGGAGATCAGTGTCTTGTCTCAGCGGACGTAAAGCTTTTGTATATTAATTTGCACTTTCAAGCGAGGCGGAAGCCCAAAAATAAAGGACACAACAATGCGAGTTCAGTGAGTCATAAGAGAAAATAAAAGCTTGGGTCACTTGTTTTCGATTTGCGACAGACTTCTGCCAAGAATGACGAATGGACTCCATGAATGTTCCTTGATGGGAATTAAGGAAGCGTTGATTTACTCAGTTTGGATGTCACGGTCATAATATGCCTGTGATGGGCAAGGGGAAGGTCAGATGCAATAATTGTCCATGCACAATACAGGCCGTCGGCCATAATAGCTCACATTTCCGAATCAAAAGATTATCGTGATTAATGTGCATCACTGACATTTCCGCCACAACAGCCTTCAACATCCGGTGTATTATTGTTAATTAACAATGGACAAAATGTACGATTTGATGCGCGAAAAGCAAAAGCATATTTGATAGCCTTGTTCAATTGTTGCTCGTTGCTGAATGCATAGCGCTTTTTTTTTGGGGGGGGGGGGGAGAGGTGGGAGAGTTAAAATACCTTATGATATATCGTGATATTAACCCAGCTGAAAGTCAGATTAATCATTTTTCAAACTTTAATGCAATGGAGTATTGCTGTATTTTTCAATCGAACGTTTTACATTCAGTAATGCATATAAAAATCCATCGATATTGTGAAAATTACCCGAGAAATGGTTGTCATGGTAGTTGCACAAGATTCATCTTATGGATATAGGCACAAGGAGAACTTCTTCCAACGTACATTTCTATAATTTTATATTCTTCATACATTCAGTATTTCATGCAACTATTCAGAAATTTATATGATAACTTAAACACGAAAATGTCTCATACACTCTTTTTAACAGAATATTCCAAATGTTCGGGCTGTTTCGACGAAAACCAATAATGAGGTTAGTTCATGAATAACTTTGTTTTAAATTTAGAAGAACTACAAACAGCTATCCTTTTAATACACTTTGCATATGGATTTAAAAATGCCTGAAAGCTGTAGGTCAAAGCATCCAATACTTAACACGGCACCGGTACAGAAACTTACTGGATTTGGGTAACCTGTTGTCTACGCTGATGTACACTGTTCGTGCAAAGTGCGTACTTTAACTTTGCCAACTTAATAATGCATGAGAATTACATCACTATGTAAGGTATGAATTTTCTCTCCAAACTTGGAATAAGGCATAGGCACAACTTTCTAAACACACATATGTCTTTCTTTACCAGCCCAGCTAGGCAAAATACATGATTCAAACCAGTTAAACACATATTACACACTCTCCTTAGCCCCACACCGACCCTATGAATTACCTATCCCACTAGTATTCATGACCCTCGAAGGAAACCAACCACCGGAAATATGTTGTTTGCCCCTTCCTTGGAAGATGATGAGGAAGACAAAGACTCCTGGATTCCCAGGCCTTCGGGACTGAAGGGAAGGGTGTCACCACTAGGAGCACCATCCGTTCTCATCCGCTTAGTCACCGGCTGCACACTTCCTGTCTCTAGGAACGCAGTAGCTGGGGAAGGGGGGTATTCAAAGCCAGGACGATCGTGCACAGGTTGCATTAGATTGAGATCTTTCTCGCCTCTTGGATCATTCAAAGGTGCGGCCATCAAAAGGAATAGTACGGCTATACGATCTCTCCTTGTAGGTAAATGTCCAACCCATTGGTTTTCTTGTTCTTAATCTGGGTGACGCACCGATCTTCAGTGTTTACCTTCAGAAGTTTCATTTCAACAATTTGGGTTCTGATGGTTTTATTTTTTTTTCTATTTTGATCAGTTTTTACTTTATTCGAGAGAGTTTCTTCAGTGTAATTTTCGAGGTTATTTTGATTAATGTTTAGTGTAGGATGACCATCATGGACATTAATGCACAGACATGCAGACCGACATCATCGATTTTATTTCAGATAAGACCCTGAAGGTTGCCGTCTTTCCACCCTGCTCTGAAGGATTTACATCTCTCAAAAGTCTGAGAAATTTAAAACCATAATCACGGCAGTCCCAGAAAAGAATTAATAACTAAATCACCTTCTACGCTTTCGAATATTTCTATACTGTGCTAACTTAATCTAACATTAAGGTGTGGCTTTTTTGAGGAGACACTGTCTTGAAGAGTGTTCAAGGCCAGTAAGTGTTATCTACACTTTCCTGGAATCATCTTTCGTACATATTCCCTGAAACTTCCCAATGTACAATGCTGTTTCTCTCCAGGTATGCTTGCACACTAGGTTGCCTGTCGTGGATTCCAGTACCTTATTGTATTTTCATGATTATATTTCTTGGTTTTCTTAGAACTTGCTGAAGTCCACCACACACCCGATACCAAGATGACGAAGGAAGAAGCCGCCACCGAGGAGACAAAGACAGAGACCAAGACTGAGGCTGCACCAGAAGCTCCGTAAGTCAAACCCTTTTATGCTTTCATACTCTACTTCATGCGTTGATATTATCATCTTTCGGTCCTGATAGCTAGATTCGTTTTAAAAGAAGATACACTTTGTATTCTTATCCCTATTTCAATTCAGTGTGTCCACACTAACTTAAATGGCATGCCAGATATTAATAGAAAAATTCTCTATCCTCTCTAAAGACAGAGGGTTGGAATTTTGACAATTTTAGACCAGGTATGGAAAAGGACATTTATTATATTTGTATATCTCATACGGCATCAGGATACGCATTATCTGTTTGCCGATTTTTATTCTGTCTAGAACCAATTTTATAAATTTCTACATTATCTTTAAAGCTTATTAGCAATTTTCACCAGATCATTATCCTTCAATAGAGAAACATTAATTTCTTGTCATGTGTATGTGACTCAAGAATTTCTTCATTTTTTTCTCCTCCTGAAGAACGATAATGTAACATACTAGTGATTAGGCATATCCTCTCGTATGTTGGCGTAGTCTCTGGCGCGATAATGCACATTTCCTTCCCATTGAGTCAAGTCGACTGATTGCTAGTCAAATCTTGTTAAAGTCTCGACTCTTTGTCTCTTCCGGTAAAAGTTCATGTCCCGTCAGTGACGAAGGCAATGGCCATGAGTCGTTCCCCATGTTTCCTACTCGCTTTAAGAAGAGAGAGAGAGAGAGACGCTTTAATGAAAATGTCACTTGATAATGAATTTAAGGGTAGTCCTTTCAAGCACCTTTGAAACGCTCAATTTTATTTGAACTCTTTTTGGGCCTATTCTATGGCTGTATATAGAATTTTAGACTGAACTTCAATGCCATAATATTGAAGCTTCGTGGACCAAATTCAGAATTAAATCCACTTTTCCCCCTTCTATATACAATTGAAAATTAGATATATAAAGGAAGGAGCCTTGGAAGTAGAATAAATCCCCATTTCATTTTCTGGATATTAATTTTGTCAGCTTATTTCTTCATGCTTTTCCTGTAAATGGTTTCATGATGGTGTCTTTAAAAAATGCTGACAACCCTTTCGTTAGCCCGGAAGTTAGCATTGACGATTTTACAGCGCAGCCTAAATTTGAACCCAAACGGAAATACGCAGATTTCAAGGACCACGCCCAAGAGCGATTGGTCACCACGCCTACTTCTTTCAATAAACCGAGTTTCGTGCAGGTTCGGCGTCATGGGATCTTTGAAAGAATTTGTCGAGAACCCTATAGCTCACTTGTTCGTCGAAAGAGGAGTTCAACGAAAGATTGCGTGTTGTTTGGTTTATACATTGGGTTTTAGAAGTTGAGTAGTGTCATCATGGTTGTTTGTTTTCCCTGCAACAGCCCCAAGACCGAAACTGAGAGCAAGGTCGAGGAAGGACAGGCAAGCGGAGAGGGCGCTGCCGAAGAAGGAAAGGAAGGTGAATCAAAACCAGAGGGAAAGACCACTTCGACGTCAACAAGAAAGAAGAAGTGGCTGCCATGGCAGAGGAGAGAAGGAAATAGTGTCAAGGGAGCAAGCACAGGGACCGAGGCACCAAATAGCTCAGGTAGTTGTATTCCCCCTATCCTGCTTTTGTTAAGTATTCATCTTTGCTAAAAATCTGTTCCTGGCCTTGCCCAAACCTGATAATATATCATTGCAAATGAACGAAAACAGTAGATAGATATTTTACCTCATTCTATATGGCAAAATAATGTTGTTACCTTTTTGTTAGGTGGTGGAAAAATTACAAACAAACAATTCGTACAGAAGAAACAGATTACCCCCAAACAATGCACGGAAGTAGCTAGCTATCGAGGAATATCAAGAAAGAGACGACAGCAGGGTTCAAGAAAAGGTGCGTTAGTAACCTTGAAGGTTTTGTGAAGCACCGTAGCATACTGGTTCAACTGTAGCCCCAACTTTATGGCAGGTGCTTCCCGTCTTACAATCCCCCTGGCGACACCGTCAGCTCCGGCAAGGCCCCACCAATTAGAGCCACCCACGATCCTGTGTGCACAGCTGTCAAAAGTTGGCTACATCAGACCTTGGTTTCATATCCGACACCTTGATCTTTCCCAGTCCTCACCATCCTGTGCCTCAATGCACGATTCAAGAATGTAATCTTGGGATTGGGACTAAGCTTGAAGACCACCCCTTTGCATCTCGCCAATTCCAGGCTTACACATAACTCGCATAACCTTGCCTTCAAGGTTATGATAGAAACATGACAGGAATTGTCAAAATTAGCCTATGAACATACTTTGATTCATGTGGAATTAGTCACTATATTAAAGTAGTGACTCTTAGTGCACAAGCAGTCTCAAGAATGATAATGCCTTCGGGTATTGTCGAAAATTCTTGGAGAAAATCAAAATTTCAAATCAAGATTCCACACAATTCAGAATCATTCTTTTATAGGCAAATGAAAATTAAGTACAAATATATTTTTTGAATTTGTCTAGAAAGATGAAATACAATCAGTATTTATAATGATAATGGTAATGATGACGACAATCACCACAACAACAATGATTAAAATGATAATAATAATAATAGTGATGATGATGATAGTAATAATAATAATGATGATAATAATAATAATAATAATAATAATAATAATAATGATAATAGTAACTATGATTGTTATAATAATAATAATGATAATAGTAACTATGATTGTTATAATAATAATAATGATAATAATAATTGTAATATTTATGATGATAATAATAACTATAATAAAAGGGTGTCTAATCCATTTCATCAATCAGCTAAAAAACGAGATAGAGTTCATGCATTTTGATAACTCATACTTCATCCGTGTACTGAATTCTTCCAAAAGATTTATTGAAAGGCGACATGCTTTCATCCAGGAGACGAAGTTTTGTTGTCTTTGTTTCCGAGCTGCAGTGATAAATTGATTTGATTTGATTTGATATATTTTTCCGCTTCACAATATATACAAACAAAATTATGAATACAATTTCATTGAGACGAAAGTAATGGAAATGACATAAAATAAAGAATAGAACTATACTGAGATACTTATAAATAATACTGACCAGACTGAGAAAAGGATATAGCAAAATGGAGGGGCATGCTAAAAAAAATAGTGTCAACTATTTTAGAGTTTTATTGAAACACTCTGGTGGTATTTGGAGGAGCTTCACAATCAACCAAGTTTCAAACTTATTATCTAATTTTGGAGCAGTGAAACGAGGAAGAACACTGAAACCGGGCTTGGATCAATAGTAGATGGTTGCAATGTCAGTGATGTAATCTGTATAACACAATAACCGATTAATTTCCCTTTACTCTTTGCTTGTGCCTTTGAACAGAGGAGAGACAACCAACTGAAGCAGAGGTCGACGCTGAGCTCCAGAAGCGCATCAACGACCTGGAACTCCAGAAGAGCAAGATGCAAGAACGGCTCCAGCTCTACAGGAAGATCAACGACTTGGAGAAGGAAGTAGGAGACATGAAGGGTGAAATTGATACACTCAAGGTGACTGTTGCGAGGCCAGAGGAGGTTGAGACCAAGGTACCGGACGAAGGTCAGTGAGATGGTAAATAACCCTTTGCTTTATGCTTTTTTAGATTCCTTATTCAGTTTATTTATCAGTTTTTACCATTGTAATCCTTTAGTTTCACCTCCACATTGTGACCATCAGTACGTCCTATCGTGTGTTTTCATGCAGACTTTTCACCCATTATTCAAATTTGTTAACCTCATGTTGTCATGGTTGTCAGATATCTCATCATACTACGAAAAGGCGAGGTTCCGTTTCATTTTGCTGTACAAGCGGCGCGTTTATTTCTTAGCATTCGCGGTTATTTGAGACAGATATGAAAACGAACGTCGAAGCAGATCAGGATTAAAGCAAATCTTATCAGTTTTTTTGTATTTATCTGGGCCCCGTTTCATAGAACTGGTTATCAGTAACAAATGCCAACTTTCTATGACAAATTTGCTCTCAGCCAATCAGATGCAAGGATTTCAGTAGCTTGATAACATGTTTTAAGAAACGGGCCTCAGACATGAAAATTTTATTCATCACCACTTGAGGGCTATAGTTTGACATTATGTGAAAGCTCATTACAGATCCATAAAATGTGTGACATACAAAACAAAAAACAAAACTTTTTTTTCATATGAACAATCAGTCAACCCTTTACTGTTAAATCTCCATTACCTTCTTATACCACCTTCATAATTTTTATACACGCTCTCAGAAATTAGGTCACAAAGAGAAGACGAGTTTCATTCACACCGTACACCACTGTTTATGATCATTTCATAGTTCATAGTTCATAGAAGAGCAATTTCGGAGATAAAATTGAATAATAATAACACACCACATTAACAACAAGATAACAATCGCCTGAAATGTTGGCTACACAAATAGGATCTTGTTTTTATTCTTTATTTTAAAGCTGTTAGACTGAAAAGTAGTCACCTTTTTTGTAATTACACAAATTTAACAACATGTAATTTTCAAAAACTTTCTTTGTACAATGCATGCTGTTATTGTAGTTTGCCTTAAAAATACGACTGGAATTAATCATTTAGCATGCCGTTGAAATAGGAAAATATTGGTGTATTATTTGATTGAGATCAGATATGACTGAAATGAGACAGGAATATTAGCGCACAGGAAAAACAGATTATATCTTGATCCTTACAGCTCGTCTTGACCTTTCATTTTGTCGTATGAAGCTAAAGACATAAAGGAGGGAACAAGAAGGAAAAATAACGTTTAATACTCTCCAACACCCTTCTGCCTCTCAAAGAATTGTCATGTTCAGAATCCGTATTTTTTCGATTTTCGACGAATCGTCGATTTCCCTCGTGTTGCGAATTAAAGCATCAGTTCGTCTTAGGCCATAATCATCAAAATAATCAACATCAACATCCTAAATAATTCTTATTTTGAGTGTCACTTCATTGTGTAGCATAGTCGTATGATTTGTAGTTTTTCCATGAAGCTGCGACCCCTTTGTTTAGAAATTTAAAAGTATGCCCTACTACGCTGCTCTGTATTTGCACGCAATGTTATATTTGTTTTGGGTAAGAAATGAATGAGAAAGCGTCGTTTCTCTAGAATATTCATACAAATATGTAATTTGCTAGCAAGCATTTTAAGAATAAATATTAGTGGAAATTATACGCCCTTTATCAAGAAAAAAAAAACTATTGAACTTATACTCCAATGCCTATCCCTGGATTCCTTCGGAACCTTTGTATGCAATTTAGGGGTTAGCCATTCTTATATCTTCGATATTATCGACTTCCCACTGGACATGCTGGAAAACAGGTTACATCCATTTTTGTCTCTTCAAGATATTTACAAATTAAGATGCAGAAATATAATGAAAATAATAAGAAATTTCGTGATACTTTTGATCATAGCGTATTAAATGTACCATTGGTATAATTCGAAATGCATCATTTTGTATAATGCGATGGCTTTCTTACTTTAAAATGTACAAAAATGCACTTAACCCGCTTTGCGATAAAAGTCATCATAATCTGGTAACCTAAGGGTTAAATGCTTTTAAGTTTCGTAGTCAGGGCGTTTTTTCACTCTTTTTCTCCCCTTGGGGAGAAAGGAAAACGTCTGTTTCTTGACACCGTTAATAAATGTCTGACTCATGTCCGCCCTTACGCTCGCTGACCTAGGGCACAGAAACTCTGCACGCAAGCAAACTCCTTGTTACTTGCTTAAAATGTACCATAAATTTCGTACGTGGAACAAAAGGGTATGGATACGTTTAAGAAAATAGAATATTGAGGGTTGCTGTTTCGTCATTGCCGAAATTCCATTATGTAAACATGTGAAAAGCCTTTACCAAATTTCACTGACAGTAGCAAATTTATTTTTGTTCTAAAATGTGGAATTTTCATAGATTGAATAGATTATTCATTCGTCTTTTTCAAAAGTTAGTACTTTGACCATTACGTAGCAAAAGTACATCACGAGAAGTTTTAGGTCCGGATCGAGTTAGACCTTACGCATTTGAGATCAGGAGATCAGGGTTGCAAGTAAGAGTGTTATTTATTTGGCATAAAAAGTGAGGTAAAGTGACCTAATGTACTGGAGTCCACTAAAGGAAAAAATTGAACAACGTCTTCAAACTATACAGACTGTCTTCATATTTCAAGTGACGCAGATATGCATTTGACGGGAAAGGTTTGAACGGATTTTAAATGAAATTTTGTCAATACATTTTTTTCTTTTATTTTTCTTTTAGGTAATGGAACAACCAAGCCGTTTGCGTTTCAACAGTAACTGATGAAACAAACAACTCAGCAAAGAGAAATTAGACTAAACTGAAAACTCACACAAGAAAAAATAGACTCAATTCGGCATTTCTGCATGCAGTATATGTTCTGCAACGTGTAAAGCAGAACGTCTTCATGTTACCGTGAAGGATTAATGTTCGTCAGGGGGCCACTACCATGTGTAGAATGCGTCATCAGGCATCCATCGACAGACCCTAACCGGTTTAATCTCCGTCCGGGGTACATTGCAGAGATAACGAACCATCAACCATACCCGTCTGCAGTAATGAGATACATACAACAGCAACAACATTCAACAGCTTCAAACCTAACATCGTTGTGCAGATCCCCTGTCTTTCCACCAACCTGCCTTTCAGTAATATCTCCACGCATCTCGGCTTCCATCACAAGCCTCAGTTCCGACTCCCGAACCATGAAAATGCAATATTTCATCTGGATTTTCCAATACATTTCTCGAAATAATCCCTTCCCTTCCGCAAAGTCCAGAGCATCGGTTTGACGATATGCATGATCGTGGCAAGTGGACATGGTTGCAAGAACTCTCCGGATGCCTAAATCGCACCAATCAAGAGCGCCCGTATAGAATAAAGCCGTTTTCTAGACGTATAGACATTTCTTTTCTTCCTTTCGCCGCCTGTATGGCTGTAGGTATTGTAGTTTCGATGAGTAGTTAAGTTCTCGTATCGACTAACGACTAGCCCTAAGATACAAGAAACATTTATCTCCTTTTCTCTTGCTCTTGTAGTATTGCCGTCGTTATATTGGGGGTATACTATGGACAAAAATGCTGTTACGTCAGCTGTAACGTGTATTGTTTATGATATGGGGAAAAACAACGTGCATTTTTTGGGTTGTCAGTATGCTTCAGTTTTCGTGTTGTCTGTCTCTATTTTTTGAAACATTCTGTACCACGTGATTTGGTAATGATGGATCTTCAAGCTGCTGTTTACCTGCCATGTATTAAACTTCGTCCTGCTTTTCTGTATGATAGTGATTTTGTGTAACTTTCCCTGGGGAACTAGTCCCACTTTTATTTTCAAGTAGGCAATTATATGAATGCATGATGTTTTATTAGAGAACTTTCTAACATGTTACAAGGCTGCAAAAGATAGATAATCCTTTGTTTGGGTGTAACCGCGAATGTATTCTAAGAAATTGTTAGTATATGATTACGATTTAGTCAGAAGCTTGGACAATTGATGTTTTTTGTATAGATATGGTCCACTTTCCAAACTTTTCTATTGCGATGTAGAAAGCTATCAAAAGCCGGGCAAAGTGCAATATTATGAACTGAAACATCTAAACCATGCTAAGTATTCACTCTGTTGATAGAAATAGTGTTTAGAAATAGCGGTAAAGATATATGCATATCAGTGAGCATGTTCAATATATGCACACAATAACATGTATATCATATATTTGTATTATACTATTTGTCACATTAATTGTAATGCACCCTTTCTAATCTTGTACAGAGCTCATTATATATAAAGGATCTTTTTCAATTTTCAGAAAAAAAAGTTTGAAATTTGTTTTGTTTTGTTTCGTTAAAGCGGAGAGTTTTTTTTTCTTCGCAAGACCTTCATATGGCCAACAAAATGATGTCCTTTCTTTTCGGGCAGAGAATTTTTTGTTCGCTAGCTTTTGAGCACTTATGCTATGAACAAAAGTTAGGGCACCAGAATGCCAACTCAAACAATATTAAGTTTCTTAGATGTTAGTATTGGCGTCTACGAGAATGTAGTATAAAGTATATATATATAGTTTTGCATTTTTTTTCATTTCTCTTATTTGTGTTTTCTTGGTACCTAATAAATTGTTTCTCTTATTTCAATAATATATACGATGTTCATTTTTCTTCTACTTTCTACAATCAGCACAGTATTTGAAAATAAGCTGTATCGCATGTACAATTTGGCGTAATTAGTTGATACATTGAATTTATTTGCCTTACAATATTACCTTGCCTCTCCCTCAGCTCTCTCTCTCTCTCTCTCTCTCTCCCCTTTTCTCTCTTAGTACGTATACCATCTATACATGCTATACATCCATCCTTTACCTTTATTTATTTTCTGTCCATCTTTCTTCTGTTACCCCGGTACTTTTTTCTCTGTTATCTCCTTCTTCCTCTTTCTTTCTTTCTCGTTCTCTCTCTCTCTCTCTCTCTCTCGCTCTCCCCTCTTTCTATCTCTTTTCTATATCCCGTCTTTCTTTGTACTTCTTTCTTCTATCCCCTGTAACTATATTTATTCCTTATTTATCTCTCCCTGTTCCTAGATATTTTCAAAGGACAGTCTTGTGCTCTCTCTCTCTCTCTCTCTCTCTCTCTCCCTTTCCACCCCCACTCTTTCTATCTCTTTCCTTCAACCATTTCCCATCTCCCTTCTCTATATCTATCCTTTCCCTATCTCTCTCTCTTTTGCAAGGACAGTCTCATTCTCATTGTCTCCTATCTTCCCACGCCTCTCTTTTTCTTCTATCTCCTCTTTTTCAATTTTAATAGATTTCCTACTATCTTGCTCTCTCTTTCTCCCCCTCTCTTTTCTTTTCACTTTCCCTGTGTCTTTTTCCCTTTTCTTTCTCTCATTCTATCTTCTAGGTAAAAACAGAAAACGTTTCTAATCGATCCAGTCAAACTTTCATTACATTATCGAAGAGAGAATCATAAAAAACAGCATATCTTTAAGCTTACCATCAAATACAATACAATCAAAATTTTATTTTCAAGAAACAAAATAATTCACTCAGTCGGCTCAAGAATGGATTATAAATGCAACCCAAGATCAAGCACATCACGTCAGCTTCATCCATCACAATCACTTCAATCACTTTTGGTCTTTACAAATCTTCCTTAAAAATCTAATTCCTATTCACATAAACTCATACTTTTTCTTCAAAGTCTGATATACATTTTCCTAGGTGCTAGCTGTATAATTAGATATGACTAAACTACATAAACAAAAATGTTACGAATAGTAAAATTACAATGCCAATAGCTTGAACTATTTGATACCATATCGAATGGTTTACTAATGAGAAAGAAATATTTTTCAAATATACTTTATTGAATGGATTAGAGAATATAAGTGTCAGAAAGCAACTATCTGACCATGGAATATAGAGTGATCATAAAGAAGTTCCACTAAAACGATAAAAAGTTTTGTCAAAGTGTCATATAGGAAGAATATTTTGAAGTAATGAACGTACACAAAACGATGGAAGAGTGAAACATAGTTGATTCTGTCATCATTACATAATATGTTTTTTTTAACCTAGTTGTGTTACTGACTATAGTACGCGCATTATGGGCTTACGAAAACCTTCCTCAAAATGTAAATATGTATGTAAATTGATGATAAATTTAATATCATATTTAGTGAAATCCCGGTTTTAAGCCAATGAAATTACACACTTGTGGTCCATAGCACTCCGTTAGGTTAGAATATTTATGGAATGCCTTTGGGAAAGAAACAGCAAATCATGAATGCAAATAACTATAAACCCTAAAGCAAGACTAGTACAATTTATACGCACATAATCAGTTAAAAAAAAATCAAATGTAAACAAAACATAGAATAATATTTATTGCTTATTCTTTACAGAGTAATAGACGTTTTAGGTGAATATGTCGTAGCTTTTCTTATCTATTTACAATATTCACAGTCAAAGTCTAAAATGAAATCTATGTAAGTCTACAGATAGATATATAATTTATGATGTCACTAAATGAATTCTAACTACATTGTTATAAATGACTTGTACAAAAGTTAATTCAAAAGAAGTTCATCTTAAATGTTACGTTGCAGGGTAAGTATTTGTTTTCTTTAACAATTTTAGAAGTTACGTAACCGGTCACGGGTAAGGGGATTTTAGAAAGAAGGTGCACCTGCCGATATTTTCTTCTTAGCCGTACAAGCCATTTTGTCAATGGAGGGGGGGGGGGCTGGGCGCTAAGCTCAATATTTGTATCCTGTAATTGGGGTCCTCCTCCCTTCAAAACAAAAATATTAGTACACTTAAAACGAAAACAAAACAACACAAACAAACAAACGATCTTGGATTTCTTAATCCTTCTTGGAAATTCAAGTTAAGATCTATCCGAACATAAAATGAAACATATAAGGAGGGAAAATACCCCTGAATACTGTAAACAAAATATTATCACAGCTAGAAACTCCTCTTTTCAAAATTTTGTTCTGTGGAGGAGTAATCAGATCATGATTTGCTTTTCAAAAGAAAAAAAAAATGAAAGAAAGATCACTAGATCACTCCACAGATAGACATAATATAAATGCAGGGCGTAAAGAGACCTGTACGGACACTGAAGTGTATAACGGATGAGTATTTGTAGACTTGCAGTGCTATTCTATTCAGAAATTGTAATAATCTTATCTTATACCTTAATAAAGTAATAAGTCTTGAAAAGTACTTTCGTGTAATAATTTCATAGTTTTGGCAAACCTAAGATGATCACATGGACTTATGCCATTTTTTCACAGTTAGCAGATTTATTGAGTATAATGATACTGATACCTCGTGAATACTACTGACAAATAGTAAAACCAGGGAAAGTAAAACTCTTCCCTCAAGCCATAAGTTAGAGTGTCATTGTTATGCATTTATAGTTTATAGAAAATAAATGATTAACAAAGTTATACAATTATTACACATTCATTTAGGATATTTGTTTGAAGAGAGGTAAATTAAAGTCATCAAACATTCGCCATTTAACAGAAAGATTGAACAAATCTTAAAGGAACGGTGTGTAGTCCTCAAAAGTGTTCCCCAAATAGGGCAGTTAACCCCCGGCGGTAACACCCGAGTCATCTATTAATTGGCCAACTAGGTTCTCACTGGGCCAACCTGGCCCTATAGCTGATTTGTTTTGCAAGTGTGAAACAAACTGACGTGAGCCATATTGTATTCAACTGAAAGAGTGTTGGTCAAGCTATGTGTATGAAATGGCTTCGGATATCACCACCATCACGATAGCATCCTTGTGCAGTGCATGGTTAGCTGTCATACTTGCTAGAAACAATGGAACATTCACATCTGGAGAGGGCGCTATAGAGGTATCCGGATGGAGGACATTAGATAACAAATTTTGTATAGAATTGACGTGTCTTCACCTCCTTGAAAAAAGAGCTGCAATATGAAGATAAAAATGCGAATATTTAAGTAAGTATACGTAAGGGAGAAATGCAATACATAATAATATAAGATTTAAAAACATTCACATCTTTCACATCAAGACAATTATTCACTTAGTTCCGTTACATTGCGACCGAAGTTTAACCATGTTAACAGTGCCAACGAGATAACGAAACGATTTTAGACGAAGAAGACGAGATGACGAGTTATTGGAACTCGGCAAGTAGACTCGTTTGTGACAAGAAGACAAGATGACGAGTTTTCGGAAATTGGCAAGTCGACTTGTTTTGCACGAGAAGGCAGGATAACGAGTTATTCGAACTCGGCAATTCGACTTGTTTAGGACAAGAAAAGACGAGATTATTAGTTACTGGAACTCAGCAAGTCGATTTTGCTAGGACAAAATGAGACGAGATGATTAATTTTTCGAACTAGGCAAGTCGACTCGTTAAGGACAAGACAAGATGACTAGTTACTGGAACTCAGCAAGTCGATTTTTTTAGGGTAAGAAGACGAGATTAGGAATTTTTGGAGCTCAAGCATCTCGTCATCTCGTCTTTTCACTTGTCTTGTTGTCTTCTTGGCCTAAACAAGTCGACTTGTCTAGTTCCAGTGTAACTAGTCATCTCGCCTTCTGGTCCCAAACAAGTCGACTTGCCGAGTTCCTGTAACTCGTCATCTCGTCTTCTCGTCCCAAACAAGTCGACTTGCCGAGTTCTACTAACTCGTCATCCCGTTCTTTAACATGTCTTCTCGTCTTCTTGGCCTGAATTATCTCGTCATCTCAGTCATGTCAGTGAAACTTTTAAGCTTCCGTACTATGCCAAGTATTGTCGAGTTATGAACGTAAATTGACATTGAATTTAACATTTAACATTTTTTTTCATAATATTCTGGTCTACGCCCCATCGGCGCTACGATCAGGGATGATTTGAAATACTATGCTCACATACGATAGAATCGTAAACGACTTGGTAACGTATGGACTTGCCATGCGTTACAAAGATTTTCAAAACTTACTTTTATAGGAATATTCCCTCCTGTGGAGTGGGCAGTCCTTTCCTCCAGCGTATTTCTGTACGATGTTTGTCCGAACTGTTCTTGTGCCGATCCTTTGAGGAGGACGGTAGTTACGCTCTATTCTCTCTAGCTCCTGCCCTCGTTCCGTACTCATTAGTTCCCTTAACGTTTGCAGCTGTCACAAACAAAATAAAAGTGTTTTTTGGTTAATCGTTAAAAAAAGAAATATAGATAATGCCTTCTCTGTTCAACACAAAGGACAAGTCCACATCGAGTGAAGCTTATGAACACGAGAATATCACCCAATAGTGGTGTGGTTTCTTAGACTCTTAAAACCCCTTTTCCATATCATGAGTACATTGCCTGATAATGGGTTGGGAGGGGGGGGGGGATGTGTGATCTGGTGATGGCAACTTGAGTCAACTTATAGAGTTCTAATTTCAGTGTTCCAAATAAACCCGTAGATTTCGTCAAATTGGCCACGTTTGCATCTTTTTGTTCTTCTCTTTATTTCGAATATTGAATATGACTCGGGTATTTCTACCTCTCTTCTTCATGTCCTTTCATTTTGGATGTAAGATTAATGAAAAGCTTTCCATACCTGATAGCTTGTGAAGTATACTGGTCTGTTGAATAGAATCCACGTGACAGTCTCGGAACACCTGGGCGTTGTTATTGATCCCTCATACGTCATATATTCCTTGGTTTCCGGTAGAAGAAGAGGTATACTCAGGCTTGACACGTTCACATAATTACCTGGGAGAAGAAAGAAAGTAAGTAAGTAAGAAAGTAAGTAAGTAAGAAAGAAAGAAAGAAAGAAAGAAAGGAAGAGAGAAAGAAAGAAAGAAAAAGAAAGAAAGAAAGAAAGAAAGAAAGAAAGAAAGAAAGAAAGAAAGGAAAAAAGAAAGAAATATCACGAAAAACGAAGATGAGATGAGGGTAAGTGATTTTTTTCACTCCATGTGGCAACGATGTTTAGACATTTATTTTTACTCTGGCTCCTCGCATGCAAGAATCACTTTTTAGCTTCACTTGCATGATCTAAACATAAAAATGACTTGCTTTCTTGAATCGTTCATTGTCCGGATATCATACTTCTCTTATAATATTGATGCTAGATTATTTGTCTTTTAAACGTGATAGTGTCAAATATTGTTTAATTCTGTGAAAACATTTGTAAAAAAAAAAAAAAAATCAGGGATAGACATAAATTGTCCACACTGTACTTCAAGGAAGCCAGCAACTTTGATACATCATACCTCACCCCGAAGTCTATTAGCACGACTCCAACTTATACTTGAATAAAACGAGGAAAAACAGGAGCTGAAAATTAAGTCGATAATACATAAAATGTATGCGCTCTATTAATATAGGTCGAATACTTAATGGGAATCAATTCACCTAATTTCAAAATGCACTTAATTATCTCTCTATTGCCTTCAGGGTTATTCAAAATGAATGTAGTAGGATAATCTCCATGTTAGTTAGCATTTGGAATACGAAGTACATTGAGAGTTGACATGTGTGTGTGTTGGGACATCTCGGTATAGACTCACAGAACGCGAGAGCGATGATCAAACAGACCGTCAAAGTTGGTCTAGTGTACTATCAGAAAAGCGCTGTGGCTCAGTGGTAGAGTAGTGGGTTCGAAACTATGGTTCGAAACCAAGTGGATGCACTAATGCCCTTTGGTAAGGTATTAATCCTCATTACCAAATCCCTCGGAGGGGACTTAAAGCCGTCGGTCTCCTGGTTGCTTACTAACAAGCATACACATGCTTCCTTAGCAGTCAGGTGAAAACACCAACCATTAACCAAAAGCTGTATAGAATGCTCACAAGATCGACAGCCCAAAAGACCTTTGTCTTTTTTCTGAGGGTTTACTAGACCATGTAAACCACCAATGTCGACTAATACCCCTTTCATATTGCGCTTTTCACCGGCGAACTTCACCGGTGAAGTTCGCCAGCGAAGGGGAAAGTGTCCAGTATGAAAGGTAAACAGGAGAACTTCACCGGTGAAGTTCGCCGGCGAACTTCTCCACCTCTAGAGGTGGAGAACTTCGCCGGTGAAACTTTTCACCGGCGAACTTCGCCGGTGAAACAGCCAGTATGAAAGCAAACCGGAGAACTTCTCCTCTTTAATGACGTCAGAGGTCAATTTTTTTCTCTCCCGAAGTCCCCTGCACCGAGATTCCGCGCGCAACTACTTGCAAGCTCAGCTGAATACTGTGGCCAAGTAGATACCCTCGAACATATTTTTTTTTTTGTTTTTACCAACAATATTTATTAAAAAGCACTTTTTTACATGTATAAAATTTTTTAAAATATACAAATAGAGTAATTTGGTTTTTTTTCTCGTAATACTTCCAAAATATGTTGTAATTAATTTTTTTTTACCTTTTTGTAATAGATAAGAAGAATGTTTACAATTTTCTTTCGTTTCGTTCTGCACGTGCCGAGCACTGATACTGACACTGTTTACTACCAGATCTTGCCGTCAATTCATCTTGACAACTTTCATAATTGTTTATTAGATCCTGCCGTCATCTTGACAATTTTCATAGTTATAATCGTGGTGCGGTGGAAATGCCGAACGAGGCAAGAGAACAATTCTGAGATCCATGTTGTTGTTTCGGAATAAGGCTTGAGCTAGGCGATGTCCAGAATCAGAATGCTTGTAATGTAGTTATTTTTTCGTTCGAGTACGATTGTGCGCGGTATCAGAAAATTAAAAAAGCGCGCGCCTTCATTGACCCCGGACTTCCGCCCGGGCCAATCGCCCATTGACTTTCGCCGGTGAAGAAATGTCAGTGCGAAAGAGTACATTTTTTTTTTCGCCGGTGAAGTGAGGAATGCGAGGCGGAGAAGTTCGCCGGTGAAGTTCGCCGGTGAAAAATGAAGAGGGCAGCGTGAAAGACTCGATCTCGTTGGCTGTAGCCGAGTTTGTCAATAACTTCTCCATACTTTCAAGGTGTTGATAAGTCTACCATCGTATTTTGTTTGTACATGGATTATCCCAATAGGTTGGAGAATATATGTATATAAAAAAACAATAGGGAGCATCATTCCTAATTAAACTTTGAATTTATTTGAGAATGAGGCCATACCTTTGTAAACCAAATGTTGCAGAACATGAATGCCTGATAATTTGCCCAATTCTCGCCCAGTCATGTTGCCTTCCTGTTAAAGAGAATTGAGAATTAAGAATTAGTCGTTCATTTGATTTCAACGCAAAAACATTTTGAAAGCCAGAAAAGAGAAGTATTCAAACGACAAAATTCAATAAGAGTTTAATTACCACGAAGACATATCTTGGCAACCACTGATTGCTGACTCCAATATTTGAGTAAAAAACCATCTAGAAATCATTCATGTTTGAATAAAACACAAATAGATGAAAGACAAATGCATGTTGAAAAAGAAATAGAGTAAAGACCACAACATTGCAGTTTCAGTCTAGATTTATCAAACAAGAATCGGTGTCTTTCTTTTTGTGAGATACCCTAAAAATTTTGGTTATAAATATTTCATAAATTTTCCATTTGCCCTCTCCAAGATTTGTTTGATCATAATGATAACAAAGCTTAGAATGAATTGATCTATTCATTAACAATAATAAGCAGAGAATTTATACTGTTCTATAACATAATTCAGAAATATAGAAATAGAAATAAGAAATGCATATACAGAAGAATAATTTTTTACAATGAATCATAAAACATTGTATTTGTAATAATCATTTACGAAACAAATGATAAATTGTCATTTTTTAATGTAATTCAGTTAAACATAATATTTGATCAAAAATAAGATTATTTGCAGAAGAAGGACTGCCATTATAAGCGATGTGCTTGAAAATATGGCAGCCCCAAAAATTATGAAATAGATAACCATATCAAATAAGCAGAATGGAAAAAAAATAACTAAATCCTGTATTAAGAGGATAATGACGATGAAGAGGATGAAAATGATGACGATGATAATACTGATGATGATGATGATGATGATGATGATGATGATGAAGATGATGATGAAGATGACGATGCTGATCATGATATCGGTAATGACAAAAATGGTAGGAGGGATGATACTGTGAAAAAGACTGAGGAGCTAACACAGAAATTTACCGTGAATATTCTGATAGCAACATGGTCTTAACTTTCGCTTTAAATGAGTAAAGTGAACAAGAGGATTTGATGCATTCTGGGAGAGGATTCCATAGGTCTGGGCCATGGTGTCTTACGGATCTATGGGCAATAAGTAACTTAGGGTTAACTACATGAAGATTAGAGGAATTTCGAGTAGGGTAGGGGTGAATAGTGTTATTTAAAGTATAAAAGTTTTGAAATGAAAGAGGAAGCATGTTATTCAAATACTTAAATATTTCTTCTTTGTTCTTTTCAAGTTATCCGCGTACTGTAATTAAGGTAATATAAAAACTGATTTTGGAAATATTTTCGATTTTTTCCCGCATGAGCTTAGCCTGTATCAAAGTCTTAGGCTGGAACGTATGGAAAGTCACTGGTATTTTTTTTTTGCAACCGTTTAATAAGATTATGTTCTGTTCCATTTTTACTTCGACTGCTCAAATACGTCAGGATACTTATTAGTTTAATTTATATTCCACCATTCCTGTGTTCCGCTACCTTGTACTAAGGCTCAGTGATTCGTTAGAGTTAATGAAACATTACATTAGTTTGGTTGGGAGTCATCGATTTGGAGATGCAAGAAAGGCTGCTACGTTTCCACACCCAGCCTTTGGTGGATAATCTCCATGTTTGAAATGGTTAGATAAAGGAGACCCTGAGGAATAAAAAAAGGAGGAGGCTAACAAGCTGATTATTGTGTGTTCTAGTACATGATGATTTTTTGTTTTAACATGTCTGACAGAAACACAAGAAGAGGGAAGGGGCCGTAGTACTTCAGCCCCCCCCCCCCCCCCCGTTCTGCAATCGCTGAGATAGCAAGGCAATGTGGACGGGCCTTTGTTGAAACTAATCTCCAGTGTATCGATGCCTTAGAAAAAAGAATCAATACCAATGTTCTTTCCGGTGACCAGCTCTTGTGTTTGTATACCCCTAAATCAAGGCTCTGCTAATTAAAAGTGACGTGCTTACATGAAACAAAAAGAGATCAGTCCCATTTCAATCAATACGAATTCCTATGCTTCCTTTCTCTCTATCTCTCATCAAGGATTTAATTAATCACTGGCTTGTCCGAACAAGGGTATAATAACCCAGGCCTGTAATTAAACAATTTATAGACAACAGAGCGACAATGCTCATTAGCGTGATTGGCTCAATACGGCAAGGTCCGGAAAATCGATAAATCACTGCACCGCCCTCTGCGGGGAGTCCGAAAATCCGGGGCCAGGCTATCTAAAAATCATTACAGAAAGCGAGCAAAAGTACAAAGCTTTAGAAGAGTCATCAGAAAGAGTACAGGGGCAAAAGTACTTCACTCGGGGTGCTTTGATTCCCTAGGTAGTCGGGATCGATTGGTTTGATCGAACATCGCTTTAGCTTGCCACTTTCTCTAAAAAAGGAAACAAGTAAGCGGCTCATTGATTTGAGTCAATATTCTGTATATTAGATTAAAACAGAAACCCAGTCCAGCTGTCACTTTTCACGGTTTCATTTTCACCCCTTTCTTGCTTTTTGTTCTTCATTCTATTTCAGTCTGAGCTCCGGTCGGTGGAAAGTATCATGGGCCTTAATTGATGGATGAAACAAGGGGTTTTAAATTCAATTAAGAAACCCATTTTCTAAAGTGCCCCATTAGAACATCGAACTTTGAGCTGTTGATTTAGTGTAGCGAGCCAAATTGAGCAGTGCGATTTACTGTCGAACTCTTGTTTGCTGAACCACTGTAATCCCAAGAACTACGTTTCTGATTCCCCCATTCTCCATGAATGATGAATGTCATTTGGTCAATTTCATCAATTTTAGGATTTTTCAGTTTTACTATGACAGCTTGTAATGTCCTTTCTGAATACACTGGCCTATATCCCATTCTTATCTCTTTAATAGTAAACTGTAACAACGACACTTAGTACAAGTAGCAGAATTCATTACCAGTAAACCAGTAAATTACTAATAAATTTATTTACCTATTTATTTACTAGTAATGCTTGCTAATTTATTACTCGTAGTAGAATCTAATATACTAATAGTAAAATGTAGTTACTAACAAAATTTAATACCCTACTATTAGAATTTAGTACTCGTAGTAGAATTTGTATTTTGAAAGTCAACACAGTAACTTGGTGCTTTTCTAGTTAATTAGTTTCTTAAACATCAGATTATAATAGAGTAAATACCAGCCAAAAGGAGTAAAAATTCACCCCGAAAAAAAAGAAAATCACTGACAAGCCAAAATTAATTGCTTGATCAAGGGAAGTTTTTTTTTGTTTGTTTGCTTCAAAGCTGTGAAATAATGCTGTTCGGTTTTACATAGACTATGTCATATTCTAACATCCCTGTAAAAGTAATTTTCAAATCAAAGACTTTAGCTTTGGCAGCATCTCTCAGTGCATTCTTGTATTTTGGAGGAATAAGGCCTGGCAGAGGTACCTTGTGACATCTGCGTCTACAGAGACAAAAAAAAATTAATACACACACGTATGAAAATTCGAACCCTCGAACTCTTGACTAAGATCCTCGTCAATGAACGCTACATCACCGTGCTTGGACGTTAAAATGCAACGCGTGATGGAAACGAATTTACTCTGATATTCTGTTATGCCTTTTCTATTATTCTACTTTGAAAATATAACTTGCCAGTTATAAATCAACCTTTACAGCATGATCTAATTCTTCTGCCGTATACCTTTTTGCGTGGTTTTTGTAGTATACCTTTTTTTTGTGTTGTGCACTCTTTATTTAACCCGATCAATGATGAACTCTTTCGCCGAGTCCTAATTCAATATTTGGAACAAAAAAGGTCTTTTCAAGGGGGCCTCTGGTACTATTTATCCTAATGTAACGCCTGGAGAAAGTAATAAAACGAAATTAGAACAGTTTGCGATCGCAGGTAACATATGGTAGCGATAGAACAATGCGTCAAGAAACCGCGCAATCATTTTCTAATTCATTTGATATAAGGGCTTAAAATAGAACATTTTGGCTTCATTTGCCACGTTCGCAGCTGTATCTGGTAAGTCGCAAAAGTAAATGTGGTGCAGGTATTCGCACTGTAGTGAACGATATACTCCACAAACTGTAAAGGTATCGGAATATAATTCAGTGCCAGAATATATCCATTTTTTAAGAAAAAAAAGTTTACATTTAGTGTGAGGGTTTTTTTTGGTAGAGAGAAAATTGGGCCAGGAAAATGAACTATTATGTCACAGCAGAACGAAACACAGAGTAAGCTCAAACCTCTATCGTTGGTCTGTTTTGCTTCGTTTTAAGCAAGTCTTATAAAATGGTTTCTATATGGAAAACAAAGGGCTAATTGGATGACAAAAAGATTCATAAAAACCAAGGATAGATGAAAGGAGACAAAAAGAGGAAGAGAGGGAGATACTAGACTACAAGAGTGAAGGAGAGGGAGAGTGAGTGAGTGAGAGAGAGAGAGAGAGAAGAGAGAGAGAGAGAGTGCTAGAGTAGTGAACTAATCGTTAAAAATAAAGCTATAAATCCTTGCCATTCTCCTAGCCAATGAATGAATCTATTTCAAATCTCAATGATTCACACATCAAGGCCCTGAAAGAGCGATATTACAGCGAAAAAAATTACCTTGATAAATAGTCCCATAATTGCCAATCCATTTGGTGAGTTTTCGGCTTGTGCATAGCTCTCATACAGATCGTCATTGAAGAATATCAGTTGAAGCTGCAAGTGAAGCAAATGAGAGAAGATTTTGATATCATCAGATGTTGAAAAAAAAATGATATTGTTTGGAGTTATATTCATAAGTCCGACTGAACAAATCATAGATTGTAAATGGTACGATGGAAACCTGCCTGGCCGAAATTAAATTCATCCCCTTTTCATAATTAACATAAAAATGTAAAGCAATTGATTCTGAGTCATGATTCATGAACAAAAACAACATTTTAAAAATCGTCAGTGATACAAAAAAGTAATATCCCTGCAAAATCGTTTTGAATGTATCTGCGACCGTCACATACTGGACGTGTGATTTTGAGTGACGTTCTATTACGGAGAAATGTAAAACATCCTGTCATGAAAAGTAAAATGCGTTTCCGAGTTCCTCATAAATTTTATAATATTCACTCTTTATTTCTAATCTGTTGTACACAACATTCGACAAATTTATGCAATAAAAAGCGGTTGACGCATTGGCAGAACATTGGAAGTTGTAAACATTATCAGATTTGTACATTTTATATTAGACAAATACATGCATGGCATGTATAGTGCGTTAAACGCACTCAGACTATTTAGGCGATTTAATTTGAAGTTCTTCGGTTATATTTTCGAACTGCCTGCAGTGTATCTAAACCATTTTAGATCAGTCACAAGTTATTAGTTTCATGATCTTTCGCCATAATTATCGCTCGGCGAGGGAAAATCAGAGTTTATCATTCCCATTTCAGCTTTGAGGGCAATGTCCCATCGTTCTTTCACGCCCTGTCTGCTTGACTTCATGTATTTTGGTTTAGAACTCATGTTATTGTCGTCATTTTGTCTCACACAATCGCAATCCTATCTTTCGAATGTCTCATGAAACACCAGTTAGTAATCTTAATGAAATAATCCTCCCGTATCTATTCTACGATTTCATCTCGGATTTTACAGTCGTGAGGCACGTTAACAGCATTATCGCATAATTTGAATAATTCATACAATGATAGCCATACAACACGTATACAGGGTTTTGATAAGACCTTGACTCTGTTTGGTTGTGTTTTTCACGATTTAAAAAAAAAATTAGCACGCAAATCTACAATCAATTCTAAAGTTAATAGGAAAATAAATAACATGCAGTGAACAAACTGACGCTTTTGTCCCGGATAGGAAACTGAATAATTCTATGCATTCTGACCCGTAATAAACAACAATGAGAATTACCTCGTGTGAAATTCCAAATCATAGACTAAATGCTAAAATGTTATGATAGTGTTTAAAATGTTAGAGAATCCTACACATACATAATGAATAAAATGTTTTTCTACAACAGCTTGAGTTGTTGTTGTTGTTGTTGAATTGGGTTTTTACAAACGTGTATCAATCAGATATGATTATTTACGTCTGCGTTCTACCTTTTACGTGACCATCCGAAAGACGTGACTCAGACTCGAATCTGGGTCCGCTAAATCAGTTTATAACTTTCACTGTTAGCTGGATTACAGGCGCACGCCACAACGACCAGCTTCTTTGGAGCACTTCTAGATAAGTCGGGACACATTCATGATTTCTACTTTTTTAAAATTCTTTTTTTTTTTTTTTTTGGGGGGGGGGGGGGCGCAGACTCGTCCGGTTGTACGCCCCTTGAATCCGCCAGTGAATCCAGGGTAGTATACCTTTAACAATTCATTCACTATCTTTACCTAAGGATGATGAGCAAACTATCTGTAGCCGGTGGTGTTTGCTGCATACGTCGATTGAACCAACATGGTTATGGATTATTTCACACAAATTAAACCGCTCATCCTTTCTCTCTGCACCGTGGCAGATGAACCAAGGTATAGAGCAGAAAGAGTTAAACGGAGTAGTGTTGTTGAATATTCCTTTCTATTTTTTGTTTGTTTTTTGCTACATATATCATTTCATAAGCTGTCTAACATGTTAGAAAACCCACAAATAAAATAACAACAACGGTGTTGAGTAAAGTGTTGTGTAAAATTTCACCCAAGCCGGTAGGAAAAATGTTAGCTTGTTTGGGCAAAAATTACCCCATATTGAGCAAAATGCACCCAGAATTGGTTAGAATTTTATCCAACAAACATGCAAAGTCCCGTTTTAACCCGATGCACTTTAATCTACAAGAAAATATTTTCTTAAGATATATAAAGTGAAAACTATAGTAAAGCGTTATGCATTATGCAGTAATGATCTATCAAAGGTTTGCCCCTTTGCAACACAAAAACTTGTGAAATTAAACAATTCCTTGGTGTTCAATAGTTTTAGGACAACCTTCTTGACAAGTACAACTCTGTAACTGACAACTGGGGAGCGTTTCATGAAAGGACTTGTCGGATGTTTTATCCGACAAAGTCTGTTTTATCCGATAGTTGCCATAGTAACGGTGCTTTTCAGCCAATCAAAATCAAGGAAAGGTGTCAGATCTGACAACTTGTCAGACAACAAATGTTGATGAAACGCTCCCCTGTACACTCTTAGAAATATGTGTCAGTTAGAGCCCTTTGTTGGTCCCGTATTTAGAACCTCCAGAAAAAAAGGGTTCTATAAAGGTTTCTATATATTTCAAGAACCCCAACAGATTCCTTGTACAACCAATAATGGTTCTAAAGACCCCTTTAGAATAGGGAACCTGTATAGGCTATGGTTGTTCTTTGAAGAACCTTTAAGGGTTCTGAATGTGGGACAAGGGAAAGTTCTAATAAGCTTATTTTTTTTCTATGAATGTATAGAGGGAGACAGTGAAATATCGAAATCTCATTCAAATATTATTCATTATTTTGCAATGCCCCGTGGATGATGAAGAAGTGTCCACTTTTCCATGAAGTTTTCATGACCAATCAATCCAAATGTCCAATGTTGGTTGAAAAGGATAAGAAAGCCGGGGAAAGGTTAACTACGTTGTTAAAAGCAGAAGATGTATAACCCGCATCAGTCGTTCCAAATGGAGAAGTAACGAGAAAGAAAACACATTAGGGTCTTCCGCTGACGAAAGTTTGAGGAGGGGGGGGGGGGGGGGCTTGCTCAGCCGACGAATCAAAACCAGGGTAAGGGAGGCAGGAAAAGGGAAGAAAAAGACGATGGAGTAAAAAGAAAAGATGTTTCCGATGAAAAAAAGACGAATCGAAATATGCTGATAGCCACTAAATAGTGGAAAAATGACTGAGAAATGAAAAGCTAAGGGAAAAGGGAGAGAAGAACAGAAAAGGGGAAAAGGGTATAGGTTTATAGAAGGAGAGAGAGGGGCGAATGAGTGAGGGAGTGAGTAAGAATACATAAAAGAAAGAAAAAATGAGAGGGAGAGAGAGAGAGAGAGAGAGAGAGAGAGAGAGAGAGAGAGGGGGAGAGGGAGAGATAGTGGGGCAAAAAGTGGCATAATCATGCAGACAGACAAACAGACGAGGAATTCATGGTGAAATATGAAAAGCTGAAAAAGGTATGTTCTTCTTTCCCCTTGAAAGCCTCATTGCCTCCATGTCAATTATTGACAGCAATGTGGAGTAGATGTAATGTGGCGGTCATTAAGGCCCCTTTTCAGGCTAAATGAAAAACTTAAAGAAAAAAACCTCGGTTTGGGTTATACCCATTAGCTTCGATCTCGAGGTCTCTCTATTTAATCACAGCTATGTCACGATTTATCCTAAACGAGCACTTCCCATCAATAGATGAAAGTAAAATCCTTGTTTTCAAATTGAGCATTGGGTGTTCTAAACCCTACCCAAGGAAAATAATGCTAATGAGAATTACTCATCAATGTCACCCCTGTCCTCATTCAAAAGATCTCGATTAATAGTAAAATATCTTAAGCTTTTAACAAAGGTTAATCCACCTCCTTAAACAATTTGTCCTAAATCAGATTTAACAAATTTGAATCTTGATCAGTATGTTGATCCAAATGGTGTTACATAATCTCGTACGTCCATGGGAACATTTCGATATCAAGCGTGAATGTCGATTTCTCTGATTAAAATGTAGAGTGGAAATTATCTACTACATCTATTTGGGTAAAAAAACCCAACATTGATCCAAATTTGGTCATACACGGTAAAATGAAATAAGGCCACTTTTTAATCAGTTCTCATTCTGTGGAAGGTATACTACATTTTTCCTTTCCATGTGTTTCATGGCGATGGGGACTGACTGCATGCGTGATGAAAACATTTTCCGTAAGCCTGCAATATCAATGATATTTTATAACAGCATAATCCTTTAATCATTTTGAAACGTAACGTTTTTGATAAATTGTAGTGGTATATCAATTAAGACCTTAGTTTAATATTGACTGTGGGTGTCGTAGAAACAAGATTACACCTACGTATCTAATATTTCCCGCGCTTTTGCAATATCATGAAATTTCATTATGGAAGGTATAAATTTGACATTTTTGACATTTTTCATAAAGTTACTATCTTAATCCAGGCTTTAGTTCGGTATTGGCAATACGGTATGTGCTAAAGAAACGAGATTACGCTATTTTATCTAATGTTTCCCGAGGATACGCCTGCTGTATCATTAAGAGTAATCCGAATCATTGAACGGATTCAATTACAGCGGCGTCTCGTAAACAGACGTCTAAATTGCAAAATGAGTCATTTCGAGTAATTGATGAAAAGAGAGCTTTTGCTAAATTGATAAAGATTGTTCGTAGCTCTTTTTCATGAGCACGGGCTTGTACAGGCATGACAAGAGAAGAGTTATAGTTTTGCAGTCATTACATTCACAGAAGCATTGATTGTTTCATCAATTTTAATGACAATTTTCTTTCATTAGAAACACTTAATTTTTTGCCCCAATCCATTCATAAGGTAAAACTGCACTTTAAAAAAAAGGAGAAATCCTTCCTATTACCAAATTAAGTTTGGCACGTACTTTTCATGCCTTGCATAGCAAATAAAATCAGAATTGAATTCAAAAATACATTTTAAGAAAAGGTTGTTAAAATGTCATTGCCCGCATAAATCGTAATTTGTGGTAAAACAACGGCGCGTAATCATATTGCGTTGGAGAGAGAGAGAGAGAGAGAGAGAGAGAGAGAGAGAGAGGGGGGAGAGGGAGAGAGAGAGAGAGAGAGAGAGAGAGAGAGAGAGAGAGAGAGAGAGAGAGAGAGAGAGAGAGAGAGGGAGAGTGAGAGAGAAGAGAAACACTAAGATTTAATTTGATGTAATGAGCCCAAAATATATATTTGCTGTAACCGCAAAATGGGTGCGCTCGTAACGATAAAATCACGTTTTAATGCCAACAGGATATTTTTGTTGTATGAATTCTCTCTTTTTTAAACAGCGTGTAAATTGAATATTTAAAAAAAAAAAGAAGAGTAGGAGAAGGAGGAAGAAGAGGAAGAGGAACAGAATATCGAAGGAGGGGGAGGAAAAGGAGGAAGGGCCTGAGGGGGAAGAGAATGAATAGAGGAGGAGGAGGAGGAGGAGGAGGAGGAGGAGGAGGGGGAGGAGGAGGAGGAGGAGGGGGAGGAGGACGACACTGGCGTAGCCAGGAATTTTCAACAGGGGGGGGGGGGGGTAAGACGAGGGTGTGGGAGGGGGATGGTAGGGAGATTTTTGAAAATTTGTGCATGAAAATGGCGTTTTCTGCACACTAAAATTCAGTATTAGGGGTAACTTATATGAGAAGTGAAATTGGCGGGGGGGGGGGGGCAAGGCGAGAGGGCGAAGCAACCGAGCGGGGGTAGGGTGTGGGAGGGGGATATTCCCCCTCCCATGGCATGGAGACTTTTGGAAATGGCATTTTCTGCACACTAAAATTCATTATTAGGGGTAAGTTATATGAGAAGTCTCACATTAACGTTTTACTTTCATCTAGCTGGGTTGGGGTGTGAAGTGGACTCGATGAAAGTTTTTTAATTTTTTTTTTAATTTTTTAATTTTTTTTATTTTCTTTAATTTCTTTTTTCTTTTTTTCCTTTTCTTTTATTGCTCGCCGATCAACAGGGAGCCATGGCCCCTGTGCCCCCCTTAGCTACGCCAGTGGATGAGGAGGAGGAGGAGGAGGAGGTGGAGGAGGAGGAAAAGGAGGAGGAGGACGACGAGGGCATTTACAAATTGTTAAATCAAAGTTGAAGCCTGTTGTCACAGAGTACCAAAATCTGGTTCCCTTCTATTCGATAGTTATTTTGAACTGTTGAATTCGACTTGCTTGTTTCACCCCTTCCTTCACTCGTCTTGTTCTCAATAATTTATACCTTTCATTTTCTATTTCACTTCTAATGAACCCGTTTAGATTGACGAGGCAGCATGAAACAATGCTACTTCGCAGATTGGGAGTTGATATGTAAACATCCTCACGAACCACTATCAATCATACACTTTAATTCGAAGATACCAACACGCTTTGTTTACACCTGACTCGTTAATGATGGACACTTCCGAAGCACGGTAATCAACACCAATATTGGCAGGGGTAAATCAGTGGCGTCGACGTGGGCCTAACAAGTACCGAAGGGCACTGACTTTTAATATGATTGCTTTTTCGGGGGGGGGGGGCGAAGGAATTATTAGGTAGATGAAATGAGAAATAACTAATTTTTCTGTTGACCAATTCGTCATTTTCATAGGCTATCGATAAATCTCAGAATCTGATGCATTTTTGTGTGTTTATCAGATATCAAATGATGAATGGGAACTTTCGTTGGCAAATTTTTAAAAGTCCGAATTACCCTGAGTGTCAGGTCAGGAAATTTGGTTCCACAGGTTCTATTCAAAACAGTCTATAGAAGCAGCCCTGTGTAGGATTGGGTTCTCGTTGCCTGTCCCTTCTCCCTTTCTTTCTTCCCCATTCCTCTCCTTGTTTGCCATCTGTCGGGTGGGGGCGTACCCCCCATGGCCCTATGTAGCTACGCCACAAGGGGCAATATACGTTTGGGTTTTGTTCATAAATCAAAATGTAGTTTTATGTCCTATCGAGTTTACATCAGAGAGCTGCACAGACGACGATTTGATATTACGTCCCGGAAGGTATTGTCATAGATTTAGAGATCATAATTCAAGAAATCTGAACAGACACGAGAAATGGTATTCTGATGAAGGACAAAGGAAAAGAAATTGGATGAAGAAAAATGTCAGAAGTAGGGGAACATGCATACCGAAGACCAAAAGAGAACAGACATTTTACGGACAATGCTGAAACTAAGAAGCATGAGGAGACATATTTAAAAGGGGACGTATTTTCTTTTAAAAAACAGAGGGGACAATGAAAAGAAAAAAGATTAAAATTTGAATATTGCATCGGGAACGGGTCGCTGGTATTCTGTCTCAGTGTACAAATAAATGATTTCTCTGCATCATTTGGATTCTGCACATCCATAACCTGTAACCATAGGAGAACGCATGCAGGGGCACAGGAGAAGGAGAAGAGGACAAGAGAGCTAGAGACAGAGTTGGGCACAGTATGAAAGGGAAAGAAAGAGGGACAGACAGAGTGAGAGAGAGAGAGAGAAGGGAGAGAGAAAGAAAGGGAGAGAGAAAATTCTGGCAGGGATGTAGAGAGATGGAGAGAGCTAATATTGCAATACGTAGAGTGAGAGAGAGCATCCCTTTTATCGTACATTGAATAAATAATCGTATGGGCATGTTGACACTGAAAGGAAAGCTCTTTTTCTTTTCTTTTTTCTTTTTTCCCCCCTTTTTTTTTTGCTGATGTTAGCTCATTTGCATATAATCTACATGTGTTCTGTTAAGTAATTTTCTCCCTCTCTAATAATTTTTTTTGATTAATTAATCTAGAATTAATTTTTCATAGTTTACGTCGTCATATTATTATTCAATTAGGGGATCTACATCACACAAGTTAAGCTTTTTAGTAGATCCCTCCACTTATCATTTTGTCACCTTTTTATACCATATTAATGTATTCTGAGTGTTGCAGTGTTTGTATATACTTGTACATTGTTGTAATGTCATTGTAATGTGGAATCTGAATAAATCAAATCAAATCAAATGAAATCAATACTACCATCGTGTTCACGTGTGTTTCTTAAAGAGAGAGAGAGAGCGAGAGAGAGAGAGAGGGGGGGGGGGGGGGGAGACGATTGAATTTTCAGTAATTTTGACGAATGCCGACTGCGAATCCATTCAACCCGGATTCGAGTCGAATCTGATTGGGAGTTTATCTCCCTGGCTTACATTCCAGCCTGATCCTTGTCAGTTCGATCATAATCGCTTTCCCGCCTAAATCGGATGCCATCTGAGGGAGCTGATTTGATCAGAGTGTATGGCGTCATTCCTATCGTCTGCCGGCCTGCTCAAATTCATTCATTCATTCATTCATTCAACTCTGAAAACATGTCGCCTTTCCCAACTGACTGGATTTCCATTTCGCGCCATAAATGCCACAGAAGTAATTATGCGTCGAAAAGTTACTGGAGATTTTTGTTATGACTGCAAAACAACGTATTAATTCTTTGCTATCGATTATTTACAATACTACGGATTAATTTTTATGTAATTGTATATTATGCGGACAGGGCCGTTGTAGAAAGCAGTTCTGTAACTGACAATGCTACCCCTTGTAAATAAAACGGCAAATAAATGAATAGATACATGAATGAATAAATAAATAAATAAATAGATATATGAATATATAAATAAATAAATAAATAAATAAATAAATAAATAAATATATGAATAAATAAATAAATAAATAAATAAATAAATAAATAAATAAATAAATAAATAAATAAATAAATAAATATATAAATGAATAAATAAATAAATACATATTTCTTTATCCTATCTATCTTTTTTCTGGGATGGATTCATTACTGTTATATTTGTTTCTGTGGTCATAGTGGTGAAAGTGTTCTTCAATTGCAATAAAATGTAAACATTTTAAAATGCTAGAATCTAATAATCTGTATGAACATGATGAGGGAGGTCATGTGGTGTCGAATGGACGGGAGACTGGGAAAGTTGCTAATATCTGAAGTCGCCAAAATCCACAATTTTCGGGCAACGCATCGCATGGCGACTATGTAACTCTTATTGTTTAAACTGGAGGGGTGGCTAGAGTCTTGGCCCTATGAGGATGCACCTTCCATATAATATCATCCCGAAATAAAAAAAAAATATGTGAAAGGACATAATATATGATATAATTTCATTACAATATCGGCAGTTTTTATTAGCATGATTAAGTATTTGGCGTCAGCTGAGCCTTGGAGGGGAAAAGCGAACTTATCGCTGTGACCCTCTGGTCTCTCCTTCCAATAAACAGATATAACTTATTGAGATGTGCAGGCGTACCAATACACCGGAGCTTCCCCTTTTCTTCTTCGAATAGTGCAGTGGGTTCTTAACGAGCAAAGGTGGTGACTCTCCTCTCCATTTAACATCCTATCAGAGGGACGAAGTCTTTTCTACTGAAACATAGCCTGTGTCTATGAAACAGGGGAGGAGCACGGTAACAAACAACGCAGGCTTCAGTCATCTGCCCAGGATGGACTCGAACTAACGATCTTTGATTCGACAGGTAGACGCTACTGACTAAGCCAACTCGCCACCATAAAACCCAAGAAGGTATAGTACTCATGGTGACCGAGTTCCATTTTCTTCATTTCATTTACATGGACTTTTAATTGGCAGGATCCGTGCCCCTTTCAGGTTTAGAAGTTACCACATGTATGGCCCAGATCTCTGCTCGAGATCTATATGAGCATGATGAGAGATTCTGTATATCGCGTTACTTGTATCACGAGATTTGTATCACGAGATTCTCTATCACACGTGCAGAGAGGAAGTAAATACCTCATACGAGTTGACATGAATCGATTGTCAGACGACAGACGACCCTCATCACCTCATGGGACTTAAAACTCTGCCTTGAGTATTACAAAGGAGAAATCATACCTTGCTTAAAAAACATCCCAAAACAGAACAGAACCCCCCCCCAAAAAAAAAGACATTCTGTGGTAAAGAAACATAGCGATACAAACTTGCTTAAAACATTGCTAGGAAATACGCTCCGTTAGTCAAATTGAGACAATTTTATAAAGATTACCTTGATGCATTTTGATTTATTTCTTGTCTCGTTCCTTTTGACACTACCCTATTATAACATCTGGAACAAATATGGATTTTCTTGAGGGACAAGCAACTTTTTGGAACGATAAGTTTTACAAACGTAATGCTACTCTCGAGGCTGCATATTCTTTCACCCACTATCATATTTATTTATTTATTTCAAAGGCGATCGAAGTTCAAATAATTTCACATGATTTAAAAAAAAAATAAGAAGTAAAAAAAAGAAAAGAAGAAATAAATCAGAGCATCTCGTCTAAACTTACCTCGCCCGGAAAAGCTCGACCCCCAACGGTATGTTCCGATCCGTGCGTGTTCTCTCCGCCGAAATGGAGGCGAATCTCTGTGAGGCGATACCGGTAACTGAGTGGACCCCGTGAGATGTATGTGACATTTGAATCGTCCGGGAAAAAAGATATACTTCGTCCGGTGTTATTCACTATCCCAGACGTCTACAAAAGGAATCAAAAGAGTAATAAGATCATTTAATGTGTTAAAATCATCTATTTCTTGCTTCTGAAAGAAATAAATACTGCAAATATACACGTTTAAGGTTTGAATGAAGCATTTAACAGAAATGTATGGGGAAAGAGATACATACAATAAAGACATGAACAAAATAAGCCCATTTCGGTCAATTATTACAATCAGAGTAATATGTGCGAATTACTTGTCCTCTAACCATCTACACAAGAAGAAAAGGAACACTGTTACTGCCCCCAAACAGGGGAAATGCTTTTAAATTTTTTTATTAAAAAAAATTTTTTTAGAGCGCTCTCCAATTAGTTTTTTCCAATATGAAAGCTCTCTACCAAGATAGAATGGAAATATTTTTGATCAATGTCATACCTTGCCTGATTCCCATTCACATGCCAATTTTTATCTCTCTCTTTCTCTCCCTTCTCTCTCCCTTCTCCCTTCTCTCTTCCTCCCTCTCTTTCTGCCCTTCTCTTTTTCTATCTCTTATTCTCTCCTTTTCTATCCCCCGGTCTCCCTGTTCGATGATTAATCACACCATACATTCCCCAGCATTCATCCTCTTCCTCATCTCCTTATTATTTGAGGGAGTTATCTCGACTATGCACAAACACCGTCTCGGTCGCCTAACTTTAACCCAATGTTCGCATGTACATGGTGCAGGGCGGATCCAGGAGTTTAATGAATGGGAGGGGCCGCATGACTGAAAGAGTAAACTGACAAGGGGAAAATAGAAATGGAAAGCAAAGAAAGAAAGAAAGAAAAGTGCATTCTGGAAAGATGTGGACACAATTTTACCCAACTGCAATATAAAAAAAAGGAGAAGAAGAAAACAAAGAAGACGACGACGAAGAAGAATGAGAAGAAGAAAAAAAAAAAAAACAGCAACATACAATCTTACCAAATATGGATCAAAATATACCCACATTTGTACAATTCACCAAAAATGTATTTTAGATACGAGACAGTCATTCTTGGAGAGTGAAAAGAAAAACCAAAGTCATACAATTTTTCACCATGAATTCGTTGAGGCCGAAATTTTGAAAAGTGGGTTGCACATTTCAGGACTGTAGACGTGAGTGTACCACTTGGATTTTAAAAAATGGATGAGGACGGCGCGGGGGGCGACTGCGCCCATGAATCCCCCAGCTTGTGTATATAACGGTCGCATCCATCAACATTCTTCTACCCATGTGTGCAAAGCTTCTCGTTCATTTCGTAATTGGATACATTCCTCATAGTCTTGTCAATTCGCTGCTTCCAGTTTCAGAAAAGCCCTGAGTGAGAGACAGGCTTTTCGTGTCGTTATCGCTGGAGCAGCGGGCCTGCAGACCACCTAGTAGCATCAGCTAAGAATCCGCGGCGTCTTGACGTCTCCACCACAGTTCATGTTAGCCATGATCAAATATTTTAGTCATTTTAGTGAATAATTTGGAACCCTCTCTCTCTCTCTTTCTCTCCCCATTTCAATCCTTTTCTGTTCACACTGCCATGGCTAATGTTCTACTTCCATCTCTGGAATTTTTTTTACAAGATTTCCTTTAGTGATTATTTCAATACCATGTTAGTAGGTATAAGTATCACGCAGTTCTGATCCAGAATAGTGTGTTTAAAGAAATACATATGTGTTTTAGGGGACATAGCGTATATAATTTGTCAGTAACTGTATATGACTAAATTTCAGAGAATGTTAACGTTTTTGTTGTTGTTGTTCTTTAAAAAGAAATTTTGTTCAGTTCGAATCAATCACATCTTTATTTCTTTCCACTAAAAAATATTTTCTCTGAAAAATAAAATCACTGTTAGCCGGCATGATTAGGCTCGCAAATAAACAAATATAACACACCAGCATCATAAGTAGAATTTAACTGTAGGATTAAGAAAAGAATTTTGTTCATGAAGCCAAGCGACCTTTAAATCAATGCAATGGGACAGTTATGAATTTGAAATTTGAAGATTCACTTTGGCAAGCGCAAAAGAAGCACAGTATACTTAACTGCACAACGTATTTCAACATAAAAATAAGAAATGGTAAACAAACACTCTTTCCTGTCCGACGAATATCATGAAATCATTTCAAAGCGGGATACTTGTTTCGGAGTCAAATACTTCATCTTAATAAGATGTGAACCTACAAGCGTTGGTCCCACCATCGACGAGATTTTCCTTCGCGCCTGCAGATTAGATGAGGCGACGATTTCTCAGTTTGATTTCATTTCATTACGACTCTAACTAGATTAAACAAAGCCAAGTCACCGATACGCATACTGATCGACGCACGTGCCAACGAATTATTGTGCCTCAAACAAACCTCCAGATCAACACTGGGTTATTTGCAACAGTAACTTGTAAACATCTGTAAAGCAAGACATGTCACCAGGTGATTTGATAGTATCATCATGTTAGCCTAGATGATGCGTAGAGAATGATGTTGTACTTGTAGTAGTCTTGTTTTCGTTTGCAACATCAATTTATGAAGCAGCCATGCATAAAATGGCAACTCAAAGTTCATGTTGTATCTGTCGGCTGCTGTGATATGATATATCTTGCGACGCTGCATTTTGTAATGATGTCTCTTCTGTCACTTCAGTTTCTGCTTCTCCATTTTCTTCCTTTTATTCTCCTGCTCATTTTTTAAAACTCTATTTCTATTTCTTCTCCCTCTCTTAATATATTCCTATTTCCCATCTCTTTTCAATCCTTCTCTCTTTCTCTTATCCTGTCTTTTCTTGATTCTGATGATATTATCATATGCTTTTTGTGTTGTATTGATTGTTCTGATGTTTTATGTCCTTCAACCATGACCATGATGAAAAACAGCATCTACTGATCATGTTTTATCCTGTATGAATATCTCTTAATAAATAAATAAAAATATGTATTTGAAATTACCTATGTAAATACCCTTTCTCTTTCTAATATATTTCCTCTAATAGTGGTAATTTCTCTGTGAATTCGGAGGTGACACTTTTGTATCCGCAGTGCATTTGATAGTTTGGCCAATGTGGTTATGGATGGGTAAATTATGGCAGACGTTACTTTTGGGGGGCCAGGACACAGCTGAAGAATATGCACCATGCTGTTCCCGAATTGAACCAAATTAGCCAAACTCTGTGCATAGATGGCATGTGTGCTCGAGTCCCGGAAGTTGAAGTGGACTCGATCCTAGCTGAACCTCGAGTCTAGTCAGCTCCCACCAAGAGGCCGACTGAAACCATCACAACAGGCCTCCCCAGTGTTTTATTCGAGTCCGCAACAGCTAAGTTTGAGTCCCGAGTCGGGTCAACCATGGAATCGAACCCAGGACCTTCGCATTCTCATTTAAATATGCAAAACACTCTACATCGACGACTTAACTTACCTCTATGGGGGATTCTATCTCCAGATGTGGAAGGTTTGGATCGTAGACTAGATTTTCAGCTCGTAGATCTATTGGAGATTGTTTTTGTCCCTTGCCGCATAGGTACCAGGCCGAATACATCCTACCCCAGAAGTCGGGTCCTTGCAGAAAAAAAAAAGGAAAAGGAGGATGATCAATCGACATGGAGAATGGCAGGAGTGCATTCTATCAAAGGAAATTATGGAAAATCAATCTTAGATCATATTCATAATAAAAGTTAAGAAATTGATCCTACGACAATCATTTACAGATCTCGATTTTTTTACCTAATGAAAATAAAGCAGGAAGAGCGGTAGTATTTTCTGTGAAGGGACAGTTTTCTTATACGCCTCCGAACCCCATGCATGCTGATAGGTCCCAAGATATTTAGCGTATGACTTCGGCTTAATGGATTCGGCCTCAGCTGAATCAACACCAAGGCATTTAAGCGACAGAGAGGTATATATACAAATGGCTTAAATGTGACAGCCGAAGCAATGACATTGATATAAGAAAGAATCTCAAGATCTAGTTATTCTACCAGAGGGAACTTATCCGTTATCTAGATCTGGAGATGCTTTGTCCTAAGATCATTTGCTTTGGAATCGGTAAGAGCTCAAGTAAAGAGTCCAAGTACACATGTAGGAAGAGCGTTAATAAACATGATAAATGTGGTAGTCTACAAGACGGTTACTAAATACAAGCACTGCTTTTCTAGTTTCTGCAGTACCCATGAAAGTGTTTTTTTTTCTACATTCCATTTCAAACAGAATTCGTTGTCATGGTTAAAAATTGTCACCATTTTTCATTTCAGATTAGTACAATAACGAATAGTTCAAGATTTGATAATAATTTTGGGGATGTGTAACGACAATTACATAATAATAATATCTTACGCAAACTAAACATGGAATCTGACAAGTTGACAACCCAGCCAACCTAGCACGCGTAGCCCAACAAATGATTGCACGTCTCAGCGTGTTTCGGCTCCCCCTGACAGTATAAAGAAAGTGCATTTTGCATTTTCATCCTGAGGAATTCATTTGCAACGGGTATCGAAATAATAGCAATTAATGATAATAAATGCAATTAATCATGTTAATATTGCGCCAAATCCACTCGGTGGAGTGCTCAAGACGCATGAAGAATTAATTTAGAACTGAATAGAAACTTTTTTTCTAAACATAATTCTTAAAGGAATCTGAGGTTGAACACTTTTTTATGTCTTCAGGAAGGCTATTCCATAGCCATCCATGAATCAAAGCAACAGGATATTTTCAAAGCATGGGAACCTTTTCACTTTTGTGTTTTTAACATCCCAAACCCATTTCTTCCTTGTACTGAAATTCATACCAGGCATGCCAGGCAAAGCCTCCTCCAAAATTGGGTCATAACTATTTCTCTAACCACCCCATCTCCGCCGGCGGCTCTAAATATAATTTCTCATTCAAGGAGAAACAGTGAGCCAAGAGTGCAGGGGTATATGATCAGAAGTGCGCGGACCTAAACTCAATTATAAAGAGGACTAGTGGGGTCTGTGTTTTCTTTCAAAATATTTTTGATTGTGATACTACTACGATTCGCCGGGCAATTATTAATAGCGAGGGTCGAGTTATTACGAGCGGGGGAGGAGGAGGAGGGGTCATATCTGAATGGCCCTGAATATATCCATTCACGTAACCTGAAGATATGCTAAAGGAGATACTCATTGACTGAGCCCTCTGTGTATTGCTGCAGTGTATTCCTGCACAGGCCAGCTCCAACGAAGCAACAGTGACACGGGCGTCTATCGGGGAGGGGGGGGGGGGGGGAACATGCACCCCAACTTTTTCAAGGGTGGGTAATACAGTAGGGTATGTCCCTCAAAGTTTTAGAAAACAGAGACATCTCAAAACTAATAATGGGGTATCTCCCCAAAATTTAGGGAAAGGAGACACTTGAAAGAGCTGAAGACCCCTTTTTCTTTCTTTCTTTCTTTCTTTTTTTTTGTTTGTGCTTGTCCGCAAATCTTAAGGGTAAAATGGGACACCCCAAAAAGCAGAGGGCATTTTTTTTGTTTGCTTGCCAGCGATTTTCCGTCCCAGCGTCCGACACCCCTGAACATTGACGATGTCATCCATCTAACTATTCAGTATGAGTTCATTACCACATCAAAGAGAAAAAGAGAATTTGTAGAAATGATTTTATGTAATATTGAAATTGATTGATTGGTTCACTCAAACACTGAAAGAAAACTGATAAATTGCAGGGGGGGGGGGGGGGGGGTCATCTTACTGCTTATAAAGCAATAAAAATGGAAGAGACCACCGATTTTTACCCAGACATGCCAGAGAGAGAGAGAGAGAGGTGGTTGTAGCGTTTCCCTCTTCTCGTTCCCCTTCCCTCTTCTTTTTTTTTTATCATTTCAATTCATTCTTTCGTATTCCTTTTTGCCCTCTTCCTTCTGCTTTTCATGCAATATGACGGGGAGTGGTGGCCGGCCCCAAAGACCCCAGAGCTACGCCACTGCTTTCCGTCATGCTCTTAATATTTTGAACGTATTAAGTGCCTAAGGTCATTGACACTTTCAAGATTCTCCATTGCATTTTTAAACATAAGCACTAACATCGATGTGTCGCTAAAACGCTAAAAAGGTAAAATGTAAAGCCGAGACATCAAGCTCTCATGCATTCAAGCGATGATTTTTCTCACCCATGACTAAGTGGATTTTACAAGTGAACTCCAAATGTGAGTGCATGAATATTTTAGGTTGTAATTTAGGACCCATTCTGCATGGGTCTATGTACTGTACAACTTGGACTGAACGAATACAGGCCAAATCACTTCAGGACAGTAAAACAGAATGGATAATACGTTTATCTTAACATGCTTGAAGCTTCCTAAGTCAACAAAAAATGAGATTTCGTAGATGGGGCTTAACAAGCATTGTATAATAGTTTTCATCGAGTCTTCAAACTAATTATTCATCGGAATCGGGTAAATGGCAACTTATATTTCACGCCTAGAACTCACCTATCACTGCCTATATTTTCATTCACATTTTTTTTCCCATTTCCATGTTAAATAACAAGATGACCAAGTATATAATAACAATTTGCGTTTTTGTAAAAAGTGATTTTCTAAATAGTGTATGTTAAATATGCTTTCAGGAAGGCAGACATTGCGGAGGAAAGGCTACGGCTGACTATAATATTATTTCCAGTAACTGAATGATTTCATCTATTCGAAAAAAATGATAACAGATAAAGCTTTTACGAAGGAAGCATCATCAACAGGATCAAAAGCAGGATAGGAATCGAATGTTGGAATCGAATGCAATAAATTATTTTATACGAAAGACTTATCTAGAGCAATAAAGGTGAAATTCTCAAAAAGAATGAGGTTAACAAATTGCTGTGTCAGGTCTGTTAGTGCACATAACCGAAACTATTATGGGAAAAATAAATGACATCATCTGTATTGAGGGTGTACAGGAGAATAATGAGAATATCGTGAAGACTTATTAAAAACGAATAAATGAATACTGCATGTGGCAGGAGGATTTCAAGACGTTGTCCTCCTTAGACTACTAAAAGAAAGAAAGTCCGAATACTTCATTCACATTAGGGAGGGAAAAAAGGAAAGGAATACTGCAGTCGCATCAAACATTCCTTCAAAGGTGTGTTGGCAAGAAAGGTAGAAGGTATAATAGATCAAGCGAGAAGCCAACAACCAACTCCTCGCGTCAGTGCAAATAAAACAATTAAATAATACTAAGTTAAGAGGAGATTTTACCCATTTCATGTTCTGTTCGATAAAGATTTATAGAGAAAAAGGAAACACAGTCATGACAGTCATTACAGTGTTGACTATAATCCTGTGCAAATATAGCTTTTTTTATTTGAGCAATCATAAAGGGAAGCAAGGGGCAATAATACAAAATCTACCCTCAAGTGAAATAAAAATCAAAAGATATAAACAATCTATTCGTTTCCCACCATCCCTAAATCATTTTTGGTTATAACCTTGAACAAATCAACCCGAAATTATATCACTCAACTCCAACAAATGTCACGTCGCTTAATAGGCCACAAAAATAATAGATCCTCACCAAAAACGTTAACATTAGATTGCATGAAAAGAAATGCAATTAATTTTGTCGGATTTATCCGCTAGTTCGTTGGCGAAACATACGAAATCCCGTTGAACAACTCATAGATGCCGACTGTAATTTCAATTTTAGAATTACAATCAGGGGGCGATTTCAGGCTTACCTGGGGAAAAGATTTATGGACAGAATGAGTACGAATTGATTATAAGGGAGGATCCTGGATTTAAAAAAAAAAAACAACACCGTCGGGCGGGGGGGGGGGGCAATAAGTCTCGGAAAGAAAAATGAACAAATATCTTTCAGTGTCTTCTAGGAATACCAAACTTGGGGTAAAAAGGAACATAGATAGATTAGGCCCCTTAAATCCCCCACATATTGACAAAGGGGTGGGGTGGGAGTTGTCAGAAAGCATATTCAATTTTGGTTCTAAATAGCTTATGCACTTTGAAGCTCTGCTTACTCATTGTGTCTGTGAGTGTGGACATAATACTTGTATAATGAAATCAAAGACTGTGTAAGATATTCGAATATCAAAGCTGAATGTGCCCCATGAAATTGATCTATGGTAGATTGCAACATATTAACCTCCTGATTATGAATCGATTAAGCTACATATTATTAAAGCATGTTTAGAGGCGATCCGCCAAAACGAAATTGTCCGAAACGGCACCATTGTCCCTATTGGCGCAGCTACGGGAGGCAGAGGGTAGCGGGCAGAATATGCTCCCAATCAAATAGCAAAAATGGGGGGGGGGGGGGGGGGAAGAGAATAAAGAAATAAATAGAAAAAATGGGGGGAGGAAAGGAATGAGAAAATGTGATGGCACAGACTTCTCCCAAATCCTCCCAAACCCAAAGTTCTGTCATTTTGCTTTCATTTACAGCTAAAGGAAGGTGCCCCTCTCTTTACTATCAGGACCAAAAAACTTTATGCCACTGCATCAACCTGCAAGAAACAGGTTGCACACACGTACCCCTGGAACCTGTGGAAACAAGGGCATCATATACGCGGGGGATACGGGGAAACGCATGATTACAAAATACACCTCGGGCTACAGCTGTAGCTGAGAGTACCGATACACCTCAGTCACACCAAACCGACTCCACATCGATACCATACTGTCCAATTCTGACACATTGCATGACATGTAATATTTTCTGATTCGGTCTGCTTTTGGTCTGGCGTTGCTTTGGCGGTGTGACAGACGTATAGGCGGAATGTCACGAGGTGAAGGCACTTTTTTTCTTGACAACAAACACATTTCGGATCAGAAAAATATAACCAATGCTTTCTATTACAGAAAGCAAATCAATTTAATTTTTGGAATTTGACTGTTGAATGTACGTACATGGATTATAGAAGATAGTTGCTGGCGTTGTTTTAACTGTTTAGGGCGAGAATGAATGTCTGGTACTGATCGTTTGGCTTGCTGCACATTTCTGACACAGATTATTTTCTATGTTGAAGGGAGGGGCGTTAGGGGTAACAAGCCTTGAGTTCTCAACACAATATATACCACCTGTATACGCATATAAGTTATTGGCAGATCAGGGGCCCTTAACCCAAAGGTTTGAGATCAATCGCAAATTTGAAACAACCATTCTGATTGGTCCAGGGTCACCTTTGTGAACGAGATGTGCATGAAACAATGGTCTTGATTGGCTGTTATAACTTTGCGATTGATTGCAAATCTTTGTGTTACGGGGCGCAGGTGTTTGTGTGTTTGTGTGGGAGGGGGTGGTTAATCGTTGGTCGATCATTATACGTAACTGCGCAGAAAGCATGTGCATGCTTTCAAGTAAGCAACCAGGAAACCGTCGGCTTTGAGTCTTTTCCAAGGGACTTGATAAGGAGGATCAATGCCTTCCCAAAGGTCACTAGCGCATCCACTTCGTTTCTTCCAAGGGGTAGTCCTTGTTACGACACTATGTACTGCTGCTCTTTGAATTGTCCAGTATTAAATGACTTCACACCATAATTGTGTTGTGGAAAAGACTTTCTTTTAAATTCGACATGTTTATCAGATTTCAGATTATCTGGCCTGCAGCGGTGTCCTTTTTTCGCCTGCTCTGCAGACCTTATTTGCATCATGAGACAAGCTAACAGCTTGCGTTATTCTATTATTCATAGAAAACGTCTGTTTTGGGTGGCTCGGGAAGCAATCAACTGGTACAACAATCTGTGAATTCAAACACTTTGCAGGAGATAAATGCCTTGCTGGAGGGTGTGATGTTGCAAGGATTTGGCGGGCAAATGGCTTAGAGGCGCCATGCGAATGCTGTACGAGACAACCATAATGTTACGTCCACACTGCAGTCATCTCGGCTGTGTGCACGGTGTAACATTGCAAATGCGCATCTATGCACACCAAATCCCACCCTTTCCACCGCCTATTGGATGAATGGAAGCGGAGAGTGTGGCAAAGTTCATAATGGGAACGCACCACTTATCTTTCTTTTATGAAGACTAAAAAATGACTAATCAAGTTCTATCAAATTACCCTAGATGTTATGAATCGCAAAAGGGGTATGGGGAGAAACTGAGCGCGGGAATCTTTCCTCAGCGGAATCTCTGGAGGTAATGAAGGCATTTAACATTTTCCTTTTTAATTCTCACCCCCTATTTGTGTGAAAAGTCCACGGTTAATACGCGCTATCCCATTTTTACTGAAACACCCCCTTACGTATTTCACGCAGACGGTAAGAGCAATAGCACAGACATATGCATCATCCCTACACTTGGCGGGAAAATTACTTCCACTTTTCAACACTTCTTGCTATCGGTTTCCACACTTTCTGATAAATGGTCTGCAAACAAAAATGCTTCTAATGCATTTTGATAAAATGTAGCCTATCAATCACTGCCCAGCTATTGAATAAAGGCCCTCCGGCGATCTGACACGTTCCATTCTTCTCACTTAATCCCTTTCCCTACAAAATGTCCAAAGTGATAAATCAAAGATGTTTTCCAGATATAAAGATTCCATTTCTTCATCGCGAAAAGTAGTAAACTCTCATAAAAAAAAAAACGTTTAAAAGCAAATACATCCATCTCCTGCTTTCAGAGTTTCATAACTTGATGATCATGAAAGTGGAGTGCAAAAACCGGCTATCGCGTAATGAAGCGGTGGTCAGAGTGGTATGCGACACCTGCCCTGGCGACAGTAAAGCTCCTCCTCAGAATACTTTCATGACTAAACGATTGCTGAGTTTTTACCCTGGACCAAACCCTAACCCTATAATCCCATTGCAACCCTGACTCTAACCTTATATCTTGGGCGAAATAAACCCATGTTCCATTGTCGCCGCAGCTTATGTCGGGTCACCTATGAAAATATAATATTTGCAATCCTTCATAATTATGTTTTGCATGCTGTTCTTATTTATTCGACATAATAAGCAGGACACAGAGTTTGGGAATTCTTTATTGAAACCCTAAGTTGATACGTTTTATTTATGCTATTGCTAATATGTTTCATTTACCCCATTTTGTGAGCCTACTCTTTATATTAAATGTTATCACCACGGGCTGCATGATAACAAACACAGCTGATTAACATTTACTTTATCTGTACGTTTTATCTGTTTACTTTTGATCAATACAACATGCTCACCAAGGAAACTCTTCTTACATTTCTGTTAATATTTTCTACATTTCTATATGTATTCTAAATGATAATGATCATTAATGTAACTGAAATCTATCCTTTTTAACGAAGACTCTCCTTTCCTCTTATATTTTTATCCAAACTAACTTCTTGTATTCTGCAACAGATGTAATTTCATTATTTTCGGTCCAAAATCTAACGTCTAATAGAGTCTGAACCAGACAACATATTCTTCGACAATTAGAAAGAAGTCAAATGTCTAAATATTTTTGGGATAACGCTGTCGTTAAGTACGTTAATGAAAAGAAAGATTTTTCAAACTGAAGAAACGGCAGGTCGAAGAAAACTGGACATTCTGAAGGTTTCCGCTACTAACCTTCGCATCGATAGCAATCAGAAGTACGTACTATCATACAAGTACCTGCTGCCTTTTTTGAAGTGCGTCTACTGCGAACAAATACTCCATTCATTTGAAGGAAATTCTTTCAGTGGACTGTACAGGCGTGATTGTAACTGATTCTACATGTATATTGTGACTCAGATCAAATGCATCTAGGTAGAAAATGCCTTTGACATCCCTTTCCCCTCGGCTTCATGATCATTGCAGAAGTTTCTGGAAAGAAGTGCGAGAACGAAGCACTGCCACATCTCACGGTTTTGCGGTAACATTGGTTTGAAATCCATTAAAATGATAACGTTTCATGACTTCATCTTTTTTGTTTCAGTAATGATATGAAGATGAGTGAATTCCATCAAAGCGAAATGAACAGGATAATAATGATACACTTTGCACTGGATGTATTTCAGTGTCTTATTTGTTTCTTTGTCTGTTTCTTTATCATCTTTTAAGGGGCTTTAATACATTACCTTTACAAGTGATGTATTCCCCAAGTGAACAGTTTATTAGCTTATCATAAGCCTTGTGTGGAGTCTCCTGCATGCCTTTTTATCAATCGTCGATACATTTTAAACCAAAGTGAATTACCAAATGTTATAATTATCAGCTTATATCAATTAAAAGATATCGAAACTTAATTAATTAACCCGTTGACTACTGAATTCCCTAATTTCCATAGGTTTAGTACAGGGGCCATCCAGTAGTAGGCAACAGGTTAAAAGATTTTAAACATTCAAGCTGAAACATCATGTAACATGTCACCATTATTATGGCCTTACAAGTTGTATGGATCTTTTTTTTTTAAACCTCACCTGATAATCTCTTGTATGACCAGATTTCAGACCATGTCCTTGGTTGTTCACCTGCAGAAAAGAACAATAAATAAATAAATGAATAAATATAATGAACACCTACGACACATAACATTTAAAAACAAGCAATGTCCTGTTTATTAGGGTTGCTATTTCGAATCTATAAGTTCTGATGAATTCAGTTCATAAATCACGATGTAATATTGATAATTATATTTAATGTACAAAACAGGATGTAAAAATACAATATGCGAAATTAAACTAAAAAAAGGATGTCACTATATTATGCTATATCGTTGTGTCACGATTAATAGAATATTTTCACTTTTTTCCTGGTGATAAATAAGAAAGAAAAAGGGAATATGAAAAGAGACATAAATGTAGGAAAATGGAACCATTTTGATAAGTCTGTTTTCCCCCTTTTTATCCAGAAATATCTTTACACATGTAGTGACTGTCTCATAACTTGGATCTTATCATAATAAACTTAATGAGAAAATGATTGGAAAGTAGTACATGAATTCGTTTATAAAGCACTGTCTAAATTGACACCCCTCATTAGGCCAAAGTTTGAACGCTCCCTGAGGAATGTGCCAAAAGCGACATGTTTATGCACCGGAGATATTATCTTTCATTGACAAGGAAAGAACCCGGAAACTATCTGAAAATCAAATATGGAGGTCCACCTTTCTGAACAAGAGCAAACACTGCAGGCTAGACAATGTTTAATGTTTCAACCATCAGTGAGAAAAGTGCGTCGCCTTAATTTGAAAAATGATATTTAACCACGGGCCCCCCGTAATTGGATCTTTTTGCCAAAGCCGTGGCAATGAAAAAAGACTGATTTGCGCTCAACTTCACGTAGTAATGATGAATTTGCTTTGCCGTGACACTGTTCAACCTCCTGGGAACGTTTCTAGTGTTATCTTCTATTGTGCAGTGATGCAAAGTTATGATGTATTGCATGTAGTGAAGGAAGTGTCAGTATTTCATTGTGGGAGTATGCATCAAATGTAGTATTGCAAGACACAGCATCGCTAGCACTGATCCAAGAAATGCGTGATTCAAAGCCAAACTTTGTTTTCTTCTAGGGGTTAATTTTCTTTTAAAATAAAAATAATGAATTAAAATCATCAACATCCATATAAGAACAGCAACTATTTTTTATTAATCGTTTACTTTATAAATATTGTTTGTTTACCATGAAAACATGAAACTTGTTTTTTCATTATATACTATAAAAATTACTACCAATGCAATAATCTTTTACTACTTATAGAAAAATTCGTCTTTTTTTTGTCTTTTCATAGCACTACTTCTGAAACATTGTTACCATTCAACTTGCCAACATCGCTACCGGCATAAATCCTCTCCTCTTCACTGTTTTCATGGTTTTGTGATCAATATATTGATTCATTATTTTGATTGTCGTGGTGACAATGAAAGAAATCAATGACCGTATTTATCAAAGATTAGCTTTGGGAGTGAACCGGAAATTGATACTATTCTAAAAGCAGATTGCAAAACTATAAACGGGATGAATGAGATATCCTTCATCATGATCAGAAAAGAATAACCTTCATGTTTATTTCTGTATGAATATCATTAAACGACGGAGTCAAAATAGTAATGGAAACTGTCATATCTATTTATGAATTAACGCTATTAGATTTACCACCGATGCTTTTAACAATTACTTTAATTTTGTCTCATTCCAAAGAATTGTTGGAATCTATAACCTTTTATATCATCAGATCATCAAAAGATATATTTCATATACCGGGTGTCCCAAAAAAAGGGGAATGGTGGATTTTCAGTACTTTACCTTCAAAAAGTAGATAATCTTTTTACATCAGTGGGTAAAGTTTCATCTACGGAAGAAAATGATACCAAGATCATTAAATTTGGTGAAGTAATTTTGATTCTATGCCCGTTTGTTAAAATACAGTAATTTTCGAATTTCGCGTGTTTTTCGCGACAGTGGAGAGCAGAATTGTGTAAGGAATGGCCTTTCATAAAAGGCATGTGTATGGCACGTTTTGTTGCTGACATGTATCAGTAGACATCCCTCAATCATGTTATTATGAAAGGCCATTCCGACACAAAACTTCTCTCATCGGTCGCCAAAATTTTGAAAATGACTGTATTTTAAGATACGGGCCTAGAATACAGATTACTTCACCAAATTCAATGATCATTTTCTTCCTTGAACAATACTTTACGCACTGATTATCTACTTTTTGAAGGTATACATGGTATAACACTGAAAATCAACCGTTCCGCTTTTTCTGGGACACCCGGTATATTTCTGAGTTAAATCAGAAGAAAGATAATATTTATTTCTTATTATTATTTTATTTTCTTTTGCCGCAAGAGCGTAGTTGACTTGATCTACGTTTCAATTTGTTTATGCATTAATCAGTAATAGGCACATTTCTTATCATTTTGCAATCTTTGATGAGTAAAATGTTATACTCTAAAATATTTGCAACATACCGGATAATGCTTGTATGACATGTATGGATAACATGAGCATAAGGAATGCCTCTAAACATGAAATACTTTGGTCGGTGTAATTCATTGGTTCGGATGTCTGCAATATATTCTTAAATATTGAATTTGCTGACCTGACCGCCGGCATTTCCTCAGTTATATTTCCATCGGGATGAGAGATAAGCAAAATCTATTTTTATTGATCTAATCTGCGATGAACTTTCTTTCCAATCGATCGTGCTTGGATATATGCGTTACAGTAGCAAGACAGACATCTTGAGGTTCAGGGATGATATATGGTATAACTAGGTGCGTTCCCATGGCCAAAGATACTATGAACTTATTCAAAACGCACCCGCATAGCAAAAAACGCGCTGCCAACCCTATCGGACCAAATTAATGCTCCCCTAAAATTGCATGCTTCAAGTATCAGCTCCAGTTATAACATCATATTACGTTCTAAACTTCGAGTTTTAGAACATGATCTGGGGTTTTCTATTTGGCAAGCAATTATTCTTATGAACTGTAAAAAAATCCCCAGATATTCCAACGTATAGGATTTCCAAATTACAATTTCTCTTAAAACTTTGAATCTCAATGTTAAAAACTTAACCGAAGTTATATGTTTGTTGTCTGGCCAACTATACCTTTATGTCCTTTCTGAGCACGTCATTTCTTCATGCTACATCTGCAATTTCCAGAAAAGGTTGGCGAAGTCTTGTTTTCTTTGCATTCGGAATTCGTTTTTTTATCTGATAGCGTTGTAGAAATATACAAATTATGCAAATGGGGTGCATATTGATTTATTCGCACTGATTATGTATGTATGTTTTTCACACAATCATTGGCAGGTTTACTCCATGTCTTGGTGGCAATGTTAACGATCCCATTAGGCAGCCAACGAAATGTCATTTCATCATTTTGGAATTTATCACTCTTAATTACAAACATCCGAAGTGGAGTGGTGGACAAGCTGTTGATACTGCGCTGTCAAGTCTCCTTGTAAACATGGTCCGCCGTGACAGCTTAAAGACCTCCCATAGGACTTAAGGCTGACTCACAATGAGGCGTCAGTTTGATAGCGTCATTACATGCGCCAGTCATGACTGTGAATGCAATAAACTATGGTGGCCCTGAAGTACGCTCGATAACAGGCCATGTGCGACGTAAACTTTACGACCTAGGCGCGAAATTTTCATCTCGCATTCGCTTTACGTATGACAATCTCAGAATAGGCGTTAAAGACTGCGACAATCGCCGACGCAAGTCTACGTCAGCATAATGACACTTTGTGTGGGATGGGCATGGAAAGTCATTTCATGGGGTTTGTTAAAAAAAAGTTTTTCTTAATAGTGAGATTCTGACACTAATCCATTATGAAAGTGGTCTTTGCCCCCCCCCCACAACCAAAAACAAACGAACAAACAAACGAACAAAAAACGTTGACGTTGATACCAAAGTGCCAAGCTTCAAATGTTAGCACAAGTTCCATTGTTTTTTTTTTGGGGGGGGGGCAAACCCTTGCAAAGACTTATATTACTCCCTCGTAGTACTTCTCTCGAATGTTGGATAATTTTGTTCTGAATAAGTAATGCCCATACGATATTCAATGAACTGAATAATTTTGCTAAAATTAAAGGTTTGCACAAAATGATAATGTAAGTGGATAAATATTGCTTTACCAAGCCTTTAAATGTGTGGTGACGTAGTAATTCCTGTGGCCATAGAGTGAGGAGTGGAATAGTAAACCAGGGATGTCATGTTATCCGCATCTTAACTCCTTGTGAATGGGATAGACTTTGCTGGTAGTAACAGGTTTGGAATTTACTCCAAGGGCCTGGCCATGCTGCTAATGGAGTCATGGATCGTTTGTGCGCTGGCTGTTTACTTACAAGCATGCATGCTTTCTTAGCCGTGAGGTAAAGAAAAAAAAAGAAGAGGAAAGAAGAAAAATCCGTACATTACCACCTCTCTTCCTGTATAGTCTCACAGGAGAAATGGACTTTCATAGCTAGTTAATAACACAGGTAATACATGTTAAGTTTGGCGAATTCCATAAAGTTTGATACTGAGAAGCTCATGTTGACTCTACTAGTACTGCATTTGTTTTGTTTTGGAGAGTGCCTGCATACAGTTCCTGTGATAAGAGCATGAATTCCTATTGATGATCCGAGTCCCGGGAACATCGTGCTAAATTTAATTTCAGAAATCAGTCCAGTCTACATTGTATTTTCCTTGAAAAAAATTAAAAGGCCTGCATTTCGCAATGGCTTTTGTGAAATCAGGAGTCCTTTTCTTTAATGATAAATTCTCTTTCAGATGAGATGGCCTCTATTGACATGTTTGAACTGTTTAACTGAACTTTACTTATGATTTTGACACCGATGAGAACTGGCACCACGAAAAGGTGAAAGTTCTAAAGAACATAATACGATTTAAAGCCAGTATTCCTGATAACATCATTATCTGTAGTCACGGCGATTGCATCTCTCATTAAGACGCAAGAAAGTAACTGATTAAACCTTCTTGATTAATTACTGACACGAAAAACAAACATTCTAATGAGTTCTCCTTGCATATTTCCATCATATACCAGCAAGAATAGCATTAAAGATCTAATTTGGCATGTCATGCACCCCGTTAATGATATCAAACCATCTCGAGCAGATTAAGACTGCAGGTACGAAGCAAATGAGAAATAAGCTTTACTGCATCACATTCCGACAGCTTTGCAGTATTTTGGAACCACTAATTGATACAACATGTGCCTGAACATGCTCTTGTAATGAGAAGATCAAAAGAAGCCGATCATCATCCGCTAACTTGATGATGCGATCCAGTACATCTTCTTGTTACCAGCATGACTAATCAACTAAAAGTGATGCTCCAAACGGTCTTAACACGATGAGAATGTTCTTGACATCTTGAGCTGAGCATGCCGTAATCTCACTTTGGTTGTAGTCCAGCTATAAGCATGATAAGATCTTTAGGAAAGAGAAGTCTCAGAGATTCAGTTTCTCTCTTCTCGTCACTCTCTCCCTCTCTCTTCCCTTTTAAAAATCTTACTGGTCTATTTTCATTGTTTTTATTTCTCTGCCCCTTAGCCCTTTCCCTTATTTGTCTTTACACACCTTCATAAAAGAAATCTATATTGCATAACGAAAAATAGTAATGGATGCTTAATGATAAAGAAAGAATAAAAGAGAATAAAATGAAAGGCATAGTTGAAGAGAGATAAAGTGAGTGAAATGGAAACTGAAAGAAGTATAAAGAGAGAAAAAAGGAACAGAGAAAAAAACAAGAAAGAAACAAGACTAAAGAAGTACAGATAGATTAAGAGAGAAAGAGAGAGAGAGAGACAGAAGAGGATAGAAGAGAGATTTAGATCAAAATACAAAAAATAGATTAAAGGCATTGGCTAACTTTGTAAGTAGCTGATTTAAAAAAATTATCAATCTAAGATGAAACATGTGTATGAGTACTTGTATTTGTACTCAAAAACCCTGAAACCAACCATAATTTGGAATGAAAATGTGTTAGTTAGACGCAAACGGCGATTTTATTATCCTTCGTCTCACGAGACAATCACTAAGAGGACCACTTTGCTTGAATTTGAAAATGCCGTTATGTGCCTCCCGCTGCGTGATACGCCAATACACACAGTACGGTAAGGTGAGTCATACGCGCATGCGCACTCCTTATGTCTATTCTGTGCAACCGACCCTCGTATATTTTTCAAACATTGGTTCACATTTTTATATTTAAAAATACTTCTGTGGATATCATACTTTGAAACTTTCAGACTGGTATTTTTACACTATTACCCTTATGTTTATCCCATTTTCAAGTAACAAAAGATTTTTAAAATCATAACAATGTTAACCAATGTCTTTAAGAAACACAGAGAAGAGTAGGCGGAGGAGGGAACAAACCTATGAAGAAGACGAAGACGAAGAAGGAAAAGAAGAAGAAGAAGAATTAGAAGAAGGAGGAGGAGGAGAAGAAGAAGAAGAAGAAGAAGAAGAAGAAGAAGAAGAAAAAGAAGAAGAAGAAAGAGAAGAAAGAGAGAGACAGAGAGATAAAAGAAGTTCATAAACCATTCTTGGAAGAAGAGAGTATTGAAGCTTTTCTAACTAATGAAATGCACAAACACGGAGCGGGCAATTTGCACCTGAGACGTGACTGTTCTCTGTTCATTTGAGACTGGTAAATACACTATGATTAAATTTGATGGCATCGCCTACACGTGTAAACAGAGATGAGAGAAAGCACACTGCAAATGAGATATGATAACGAGCAATTGCCGTTGCAGGATGTATTTGTGTGGAGCTCGAACTTTTGAACAAGCTTCTTTTCACGGAAGAAAATAGCACTGAAGTTAGACAGCACTTCCAGTGGCAGCAACACGATATGACAACCGTAATAAGCAAAATACATGTAGTGAGAGCCGTTTTGTGGTATTAGTAGTTTTTCTCTTTTTTTCCGTGTTGTCAGTTTATTATCATAATGAGGTTATTGACGAGGACACTTTATCTTCAAATGCTGCAACCTGAAGCGTGGCAAATCAAAGCATTTATAGACGAACCTTTAACTGTTAAATGCTATTTCCCTCTAGATATACAAAGACACACCCCTTCTCTCTCTCTCCCTCTCAACCTCTCTCCGTCTCTCTACATTTCAATCTCTCTCTCTCTCTCTCTCTCTCTCTTATTCTTCATCTTATTCTCCTTCCCTATGATTTCCCCATTTCCTTCACCATGTTCGCAGAACTTCAAAATTCTGTTTACAAGATTTATAGACCCCGTTCCTCTACTATATAGACCAATTTCACGGCCGGTTTATGTATTTGGCCCTCTATCGGCGACGCCATTGCTGCTGTGGGCAAGCGCGCTGACCGCAATTGGCTCTGTGTACAAAATGAATGTAAGATATGAGATATGCCCCGATATTGTTCCATTTACTTTATTCTAGATCAATAAAATAAAGCATGGATACATGGGTAGATGAGGTAAGACAATGGTCATATCTGACGGATGAAGGTATGATGTATTTTTGTAATTTCGATAGTTTTTCAACTTAGTTTTGTCAGTAAAAGTTCGATTGCAGCATAGAAGCCGTAGTAAACGGGAGCGCTAAATCTTACCCTGTTTACAAAGTCTTGTTTTCACTCATTAAATTTTACGCCAAAGTACATAATGATAATGTTTCTTGACTTAAAAGTCCCTTCTGTTGATGTTTTTACCCACTGGCGACGAATTCCTTCACATTGCTTACGGAAACCTGTGTAGGGAGTACGGCTTCTCACACAAACAGGCTTCATGAGTCAAAAGCGAGTGAATTTCGCACTCAGTTAGCTTCCAATTTTTAAACTTTCTCTAATCCTTGTGGCATTTGAACACCGTACAGCTGCGACCTGAACTTCCCTGATAATTTCTCATTGCAAATATTAAAATAAATCTGCATATACTGGTCAAAATAGACAAAAAATCGAACGAATGTACATAACGTGCTATTGACTTGTGTACTATAAAAGTTGGAGCGCCCACCCCAGTATGTCGAACTGTGTCGAACAGTCTGCTGCCCTCTTGCGTTGTGAAATTGGTCTATAGTTTCCCTCCCATTTTTATATTGAATTAAAATAAAACTCATTCACTATAATTTCATCTTCAACAAAGTAGTTCTCAGAATATCAAATTTGAAAGCTTATTGTTACAAAAGCGATTCGCTTGATGAATTATTCATTTCATTTCATTTCCTTTCTGAAAATAGATTCCAACCTCACAAATGACGTAGTCAATGCAAAGAATGACTAAATTAATCAAACAAAAGAGTTCTCACCATTCGAATACAAAACAAAATGAATTCTGTTGGTTACAGACGAAACGCATGATGTCAATATATACAGAACAAGCAGAAGGGTCTCGAATAGGTCACAGAGCCGTTGCTACTCCACTCAATATTTAATCAATTTGATTATATCAGTATCAGTGTGGCAATAAACTTAATATTCAGGGTTGTTTTCATAAAGCGCATCCGACCATTATTAGGTTCACCGCGCGGGGAATTACGAAAGAAAAACAATGGCAACGATTTTCGCACGTTATTATTCACACGTTTAGACTGGCGATCGATAATCAATGACGGCATATCGATAAGCATGCAATTTTCATGCGTTTGGAAAGGAGATACAACATGAAATATGGCGCGTTACGATTGCAATATTGCAATTGATTTTTACTGGAATGTGCGATAGAATATCCATGCCTGCTAGTGTGCATGCCTGTTCGACTGAAAATAGCATTTGATGCATTTGAGATTTCATTTTGAATTGCTTAAAATAGCAATTCTCGTCATTGCAGTTCATCGCATCAATGTTTTCAGTTTCTATCCTCATAAACAGATATATTTTTCTGTTCTACAAAATATATCGAGTAGTTACATGTATTTCTTATAATGATCATTATAATTTTCTATCATTTTGATAGAAAAAAACGCTGTAGTTACTTTTTTTTTTAAATAAAGGTATAATAGAAAATTTGTGAACGATTCAATAGAGTTATAATGAAAATGGTGGAAAGACAAGCAGAATGAGGAAAGATAGACAAAGATAGAGAGAGAGGAGAGAGAGAGAGCAAGAGAGGAGTAAAGTGAGAGAGAAAAGAAAGAACGAAATAAAGAGACAGAGACAGAGAGAGAGAGGGAGAGAGAGAGAGAGAATGGGAATAGAGGGACGGGGAAGGGAGAAATGAAAGAAACACATATTTGAAATGGGGAAAATGGGGAAGGGGGTTATCATACACTGATACATTGGAATTATAGCCTATATAAGAATTATAAACTCCCTTTTTACGTAACAAGAGAGTGTTTATTCATGGTTGGTTTCCAAAAAAGTATATAGGGGAAGATGAAAAATGCTCAGTGACTGAGAATTCTAATTCCATTAAGAAAGACATTTATATCATGACAAAGGCTCCAAGCCAAAATCGCTTCGCTTTGATCTGAGAGTTCTCCATGACCCAAGATAGCGTCCTCTGACGTGTACGACAGTTCTAAAAGCTACGAGAAACCTTTGGAAGCACACGTTATCTTCAGATGAAAATGTAATACCCTATCACACCTACCAGAAAGACACCAGTACGACTGTTCGTGTGTCTTCCCATTCTGACGTAAAATGTGTCTTTTAATTTTGAATGGTTATCAAAAATATATGTGTGAGCAGATGGAAACTGTACAGTATAATCGAGAGCTCCATTAAAGATATATATCATGTCAAAGACTTCAAGCTAATCGCTTCACTTTGATCCGATAGTACGCCCTCCATAAATTATAATAGTGTTCCCTGACGTACACCTAAGTGCTTTATAAAGCCACAAGAAGCTTCTGATAGCACTCTGTATCTTCAAGAGTTGGTCAGATGTGATAACGACACTAATACTATTGTTGCAGAATGTCTGTCGTTCATTTGTAAAAGATAATGAAAATCCTTGTTTTGGGATTACAGCTCAACGATTTATGATAATGAGCATGATGAGTGCCGTTCATCAATTTGACGTCTCAATGTTATCGCTCAGCCACTTATTTTAGTTTTTCAATATTCAATTCCATTTTGTATTTGAAATATATCTGAAATCGAGTTATTCTATTCCTTTTATGTGTAGTTAGTGGCATAAACATGATGAAGGAGATGGAGGCAGTGTCCACAGTCTTTGACTGAAAGAACTATTTATCGTTATCGTTTATTGGTTATCGGTACATTATGCACATGGTTATCGTTCTCGTCATCAGCGATGTCTGACCAGGGATTTAGACGCACGACATCTCAAGAGGAAAAAGCAGAAAGCAGTGCATATTATCAACGATCACTTAGCAGTGCCACCTGTCGCCAAATGGGTCCCGATGCATTCTAACCCTAAAGCCCTGTGAAGGCACTCAGTAATACACGACGTTAATGGCTGAACTGGCCATGCAGGTGTTTTTGAAAGGAATCAGTAACACAGTGATAAATATATTCATGCCAGTCACTGTGTACATTTGAATGGATAAAAATGCTTTGAGCGTTTTGACATCATCTTTCACAAAGAAAGTACGTCACTTTCAGTTGCTTTAGTGGTAAAGATACGATTGAAAACTAGTCTCGATGGTATTCCATTTTGCATTTTTCGTCAACTATATATCAGTGAAGGGGACAAGTGCTTGAGAATGGAAATCAATGAAACTTATTCATGAAAACATAAACCTGTTCCCAATGAGGGAATGAAAAATCAATTATTAAAATATATATCACATTGTTTGCAGCAAATGAAAATCGGGTTGAATAAAGTCGTAGCTTATATCAATTCATTATTTTTCTGTCGAAGTTCAGAATCATTTTTGCTGCAAATTAGCAATATATCAGATGTCATTTAATTAAAACATAAATAAATCAAAGATTCTTTGGTCATAAACAAACAAACAAAAAAAAACACGAAATATTTCAGTGACTAAAACACGAATGATGATGGTTAAGGATAGCAGGATGCTAACAAAGGGTATAACTTTGATTTATAGAATTGTTGGAAGTAAAAATGAATTATGTGAAGATGTCAAAATAAGTAAATAGCAAGCCTTCCTGAGAAAAGTAAAATACCTCATTTATTACCATGTACTATTTTCAGCCACTTCAAGAGAGCTATATATTCAAAACATATTCTTTATCTATAATTTTTATAGGATAATAATTTTCATTAATTCCTTTTGCTCTTAAAACCAAATAAGATATTTCTCATTATGATCAATGTCAACTTGCATGAGTTTTTTTTTTTTTTAAGACGTCATCCCAGTAAAATGCAATGGTTTTCCTACACAATGAAGCATACACATAATGCCACTCTATAAATATATCACCATAATCCTTGTATCTACTTCATATAGATAATACCATTTTGTTTCTTTACTAAAAGTACAATTACATAGGCATCTCATTCAGTACTAATAAAACACCAACATTATTTCATGCTCCACGAAAAAAGATCAAAATAATGGAATGGATGATTTCATCAATTTGGACAATTTGGGAAGACAGAGTTTCCTCGATTCGCATTTTGCCCGCCATTTTGTTTTTCTCCATTTGGGATGGTTATGATGATAGCTGATGGGAAAACAACGAAGCACGACTTCAATTTCATATCCATGAAATATTTCCTCCATAGCGGGTTGACGAGTCTCGCAATGAAAGCAGAGATATCTGTACCGACTGGCAGAAAACGTCCTTTCTCTAAATGGAAAGAAATGTATCGTGCCCGTGTGCTTGAATGCATATCGAGGATGTCCTGATAAGATATTGCAGTCCCCGTGGATGAAAAAACTTTAGGATTTTCCATTTTATGAGTTATTTATTTTTGACACAATACATGTAACTATCATCAGCTTTGATTTGGAAAGGCATTCTCAAAATCGAAATGTTTCTAATCATTCCTTCTATGTTCTTTTCCAGTAATAATCATTTCTTTTTATTTGGAAATTCCATCTTCATGATTTTATGCACACATTCTAAATTCTATCACCATGCCTTTTTACGTATTAACATAGGCACATAAATAAAGAGGACACTTTTACATATGACGATCCAACATTCTACTTGACACCTTCTTGCTCGTTATAGAGCAGGTTCCAAATGCATGAATACCCATTATTTCAATTCTCTCCTCCAATTGTCTCGAATTAAGAGCTTTGGTCTTAAATCCCGTCATCTCTCTGACTGATATATAGGATTCCATTTGGATTTATCTCAACAAAGAGCCTGAATGTGGTAGAGCTATCTTCCAAGGTGGTTAACCCATTCGTGAGAGAGAGAGAGTCTACATTTTGTGGTTTGCCTAAAAACCTATGATGCAGAGCCCTAGAAAAATCCAAATAAATGAGAAGAAAGGGCCGAAAATTCTGCACTTAATGTGCTCATTTTAGTTGCGTAAGTATTTTTCGTATGATGTTTAAAAAAATGACAGGAAAGTAAGCACTAAAATCCTGAACTTGGCAACGCGATGAAACGTTCTAATTCACTGTTTATCCAAGCAAATTGGCAACTTTTTAACTTGTCAAGAAACTTCTGTCAATTTATATTCATTACATATGCATGACTTTTTGTAAGAAAAATCTTAGAAGAAAAATACTTGTGTTGCCAATTTGAAGAAGAAAAGCTGATCAAAATAGGCTTTAACCACTTCCTATCATGAATGGGCTAACGAATGTGGATTTCAAGGAGTGAGATGACCTGCGTCACTCTTTCATTCTTTAAACCTTGCATCAAATTCATTCCATCTGGTAGTATTTAGTTTGAAAGTGAATCACGTAAAAATGTCAATATAATATAAGAAGGAAATTAACATTTAGGGATAAACGTCTTGAAGTGGTATCACAAGACGTACAATATTTTAATTTCATAAAACTTTTAACATTAGATATTTATTGCAATTACATTAAATGGAAGGGCCTTACTTTCTTCATTTTTTTTTTCATTCAACAATCATTTGTTTTTTTCTCGATTATGTGGATTGTTCTCGCTTTGCGTTATGTCCTTTTTTTCGGAGGGAGGGGGGGGGGGAATTTTCATTGTGAATAACTGATTCCATCCTACAATCAAAATCCATGGCAAGAACCTTTACAAAAAGCTAAAGGAACACAATATTGCTTTTGATATTAATATGTACATTAAAAAGTGACCTCGAAGGATAAAATAGAGTGAAAAATTAACCCACATGACAAGTGAACAGGTGTTTGGAGGTTCTGTGGTTAGTTATTATGTATCTTAACTAGTATAAAGAAAGGATAGACAATGATTACTCTACTGGCTTTGATTTGATCAGGGGGCATTATGATCATCCTGCCGCAGGTTAAGGAAAGATCAATAAGGAAACTATGTTGTTTTGTTTATTTTGTCCTTTTATGCAGTTTCTAAATTTATTTATTTTTGCATGAGCAAAAAAAAAAAAAAAAAAAAAAAAAAAAGGGGGGGGGGGGGGGAGAAGAGGCACAGTTTCTTATCAAACGGCATATTTCAAACTAATGTAAAACCAAGGATACAAAAGAGTAGTAAATACCTTCGGCCAATAAACAGGTGTTTTGGGCTTATGCAATTAGTTACGGTCTTACGTAGATATGGATCTAATATGTGATCATTCACTAAGTCAGCCAAGGAGATTACGCCGCTGGCTATAGGTCAGACTTGGTCAGAAGGTATATCATAAGGATATAGATCCATGATATTTTTCAGCAATGCAGTCGAATTGTTTAAAGTTTAACGACAACAAAGCTTTTCCCTAAATTTGTATTTCAGAACATCTTATGTGGAATATTGTACTATAGAGGTGTGAACTTGAATTTGGTTCATTTCAATGAAGTGAAATATGAAGAAAAGATCCCTTCTTGATGGAGTCCCTAGGAGGCAAATTAGCGCTAAGGGAGAGGAACGAGCTCATATCTAAATAGCAGTAATATTCGTAAGTTATAAACATGTTTATGCATACATTCCGAAAGGGAGTAGTTATAAACGGGGCTCGTTCTAAATAAGAATTTATTATGAACTGCATTAGACTGATGTAATATTAATTTTTGTTAAATATACAAATTCATTGTAGATAATAAAGTAAAAATACAGTAGGAAGGTTTGAGAAGAAACCCTCCAACCACTGTAAGTCCTGGAATGCCTGACAAAACATTCCCCAAAATATAGGAGATTTTAGAAACCGATATAAACAGTTATACAAACAGGGCATTTCTCCCTTTGTATACCCGCCGTCCACTGACCGCGGGATGGCATGCCGACACTTGACTTTGGTATGGTAATCACGACAGCAGCAAATATACTCGGGGAATATCAAATATCGGTCAGGACAAAGAGAATAGCATCAAAGAGGATGATTTATGATATATATTCCGATCATTCATATAGAGTCATGCTCTTAATGTACCGTGGGGACCTCAGATGTATTCTGGCATTATCAAATTTCCTTGAATGAAAAAAAAATGTATATATATAGAATCCTACCTGTCCATGTTGGATTGTAAAGATGGAACTAAAAAACAACAACAACAAAAACAACTAATTTTCCTTCGAAAAAAGAAATGTGATTATAAAGCTTTAACATAATGTTGCGTAAAAATAAAATCCATTTATTCAGAGGATTATCATTTAAGCTTTTGATTATTATTAGCATAACTGCTTAATGCGTGATTCGTGCATTTAAAAGGTACTATATCCTGCCTGTGCAATACTAATCAATGATTCATTTTTTTCTCCAAAGGAATTGATAAAACCAACTAAATCATGATAGCGTGGGAATACCTCCATTTAGTTTCACAGGCAATTGACGTTAACATATACAGACGGGGGCGAGGGAGGGGGGGGGGGGTAATTCTCTTGACAAGATAATGTAATTTTTGTATTTTTTCTTTTTACTATGGTCCCCCCTCCTCCCCGGGAGAAAGGTTCTCAACGTTAATGAAAAGTGTTTTGAAATACGTGTTCACCTAAAATCTCCCTTTTCATTTGTAATTTCGATCACAGAATTTAGATTACAGAATGGAAAAAATCACAAAAGCCAATTATCGCACAGGTATAATTCACACGTATGTTCATTTTTATTTAATGTTCGCCAGTTGGGCCGCTTTAGAGATACACCTTATTTCGGAATCCTTTCATTTCACTTTGATTTCATTAGACGGTTTATTATCGATGTGCTCAATGAGTAGCGGTATCACAGTGGTGATGTGATCTGAAAATTACCAGGAGACTAGCATAACATTACCGAAATGAACATTTGTGAATTAACAGCATGATGAAAGAAAACAGAGATTCAGACCAATATACGCGACACCTTATTTATAGAGCAAGTATTTCTAGCCTCACAAACTATAAAAAATAATATCATAAAAGAAAGCGATTCATCAAAATAGAGAACGATATATTATATGCTTCAGTTTATTTTTTTCTCTCCCCCCCTCTCTTTCTCTCTGTTCCCCTTTTTTCTAGTCACCATGATTATCTGATATCTATTTTTCACTCTCTCTTTTTTGTTGAAAGTGTAACGTCGAAGAAACATATACAATAATGAATGCTGTCCTATATAATTAATACAGGTATGCGCAATATCTGCCAAACAATCCCCTGTTCATTTACCTCTGTCCTAAAAAAGAAAAAAAAAATCAACTCTTGATTAATGTATTAGCTGATCATCCACACCCCACTATGATCATGTATTTCTGTCATCGTAAATGTATGCAAAGTGAATGACACTTAGGAGAGCATTTGTCCTCGGGGATTATTCTTAAATTTTCCCAACTCTCTCCATCCCCTCTCTGTCCCTGTATGTCTGGGTGTAGACCTCTTCATATCTTTCTCGTTGTATGCATGCAGTTATCTCTTTCTCTTTCTCATTCCACTTTCTCTCTCCATCTTACTTAAAGTTCCTCTCTCTGATAACATCAACTTGTCATTTCTTTCTCTCAGTTAGCCGCCGCACTAATTGTCTGACCCAGTTAGAAAGCTGTCATTCATCAGAGGCAAGTCTGCAACCATCACGCCATCTATACATGTCTAAGACCACTGCTTAGATATGCATCCCCATGCCTCGATATTGAAAGAATGGCGGAGCCTGACTCCACCATTCAAGAGAGGCAAGATCACCCACACAGGGGTGGGAGTTAATGGTTGCGGGCTATGGGTGGGGATTAGGCGGGGTTGGGTTAGGGTGAGTCAGTGGGTTATAGATGGGGTTGATCGAGCGACGTACAAAATAGTCGGAGTAACAGGTGGATACAATGTCACACATATTCGTCATGTTCGCTGAAAAAAGTGAATACTAACAATCCACCCAAGTAATTGGCAGAAGAAAATAAGAAAAAAAAAAAAAAAAGCTTGTCATTTCTTTGTCTGGGAGTCTAACCTAGTTTGAAAGCTGTCACTCACTCACCAAGGGTAAGTCTGCTTTAACTGCGTCATCTGAGAGCACTGCTTAGATATGCATCCTCATATCCGAACTGGAAAAGAGGGGGGGGGGGGGGGGCGGAACTCGACTACCATGACTACTGGGGGGGGGGGGGTTAACGCTTGCCACCCATAATTGGGGCGGGTTAATAGCAGGGCTAAGGATGGGAGTGAGGATGTAGTTGGGTTAGGGTGGGTTTTAAATTTGCAGCTGAATATGGGGGGAGGGTTGGACGACGTCCACCATTGTCGGAGTTGCAGGTGGTTCCATACACGGAATTGCTTTATAGATATAAAATACATTTCAGCCTTTTTCGTAAATGAAAATGGGCAATTACAATATCGCAAAAATAGCATCAACAAAAACATAAAAATGCATTTTTGACGATGATTGGTGTATTGCTACCTTCTTTGCTTTTTTGTTTCCTTAATCATGTTAATTTTTTTCTTAAATAAAGAATATAATTCAAAATCACACGTGGGTAAGATCTATATGGTCGTCCGGGGGGGGGGGGGGATGTAATGTTATATCACTTATGTTTTTTATTGCTTTTTTCGACTGTAGTGTATCCATGGCTGAATACTTAATCAATTATAACTGTCGGACATGGATCATGCATAGGTGAAATGGTCAATTGTTCATTACAACTTTCCCTCCCACACATAGCGAATGTAAATAAGCCATGGTATACAGAGATGAGTGTGCAGGGAGGTCATGGTGAGTGGGTTGGAATCTTGTTGCCCCGTGTCTCGTCGAATCGGATGTGCGACTAGTTTAAGGTCATTTTAATGAATAGCACTCATTTTGAATTCACAGAGAAATGCCAATTAGGCCATTGTGTGTCCATTATCATCAATATGGGTCCACACGCGCCCAGTGACATCGAACTGGCTGCAGTATCATGTGAGAGGATAGTTACAGTAAAATGACACCTGAATGAGGCATTGGCGGAGTAAGGGAGGGGGGGGGGGGGCATGGGGCACAACCAGCCCGTGCCGGGGCTCCCTTCCATAACGGAAATGGCACACCATTTTTTTTTTTGTAATCCCTAAAACGTCGCATTGGAACATATAATTACCCCGTTTGAAAATATCTGTAATCACTTTTGTTTGTCAGAAATAATTTCGGTATTTTCCACCCCCTCACACTTGACAACTCCTGGATCCGCCCCTGGTACGAGTGTACATTCTCTTGGGGAAAGTGTCACGTTTGTGTGCATCCTCCTATCCTATATAACCTCCATTTACTATGCATAACCACGTTTACGTAAGCTCCCAATGGATTTGCACGTGGGTCCTGCTGACACGAGACCCTACCCTAATGACCTGGTTAAGGGGTGACAGACCCATATTTTCATGAAAAGCACTTGAAAGGGGACGGTGAAAAGCATCTGCTGAATTTTGATATGGTCATGTCCGAAATTCAACTCAAATTTCAACAGGTGCAGTTGCATACGTGCTGCATACTAGTATACAGTCAATGAAGACAATATTGTTACATTGTGTATATTCTTTACAGATACTCTCTCGTTCTTAGTTAAATCTGCTAAAAATGATCAAAGTTGGGGAAACGGTGAAAATTTGAATTTCATGCAGTGATAGAAAATCCAATGAATTAATGATTAAAACACTAAGAACCGGTCTTTTTTCGCAAAAGGTGTGCATAGCTTTTTCTTTGAAAACAAGGCGAAAGGACATATAGAAAAAGAGAATAAGAGAGAGAGAGAGAGAGAGAGAGAGAGAGCGTGTGAGAGCGGGAGAGTGAAATAGAGGAAAATATACAAATAATTATATTGAACAAAGAAAGAGAGAGAGAGATAGGGAGAAAAAGAGGGGGAGAGTTAAAGAGGGATAGCGACAGAAAGAGATATATAAACAAAGAGAGAGAGAGGGAGAGAGAGAGAGAGAGAGAGAGAGAGATGAAGAAATCGAGGTAAAGAGAAAATGTGACATGGGGGGGGGGTAGGAGATAAGGAGAGAGAAAAGAGATGGGGGATCGTTCGCCTCAATCAATTCATTTCCTCCACCCGTCCTTCCTCTACCTTGTTCGAATTATCTTCGTCCAATGTCCTCTTATCAATGACATATCAGATAGGAAATGAACGGAGAATGCATCGTTAGGGGTTAGTGTTTGTAGGCGTTAGATACGGACAGCGAGAGTGGTGGGTGAAAAGGATTGTTAAAGTTTGGTGGTTTGGGGTACCCTAGACAGACAACTTAGTAGAGCAGTGTAAAGAGTCTGTTTGTAAGCATTAAATGCAGACTGTGAAAATGGTAGAGAAAGAGATGAAAGAGATGTGTTAACCCATTCGTGACAGAGGTCCACATTTTGTGGTTTGGCCTAATATCTTTTGATGCAAAGCCTCAAAAATCATACCAAATACATGAGCAGAAAGAGCAACAAATTCTACACAAACTGTGCCCATTTTGGTTGCGTCAATATTCGTTGTTTGAAGCTGAAAAATTTTCAAAGGAAAATAAGCATTAAAATCCTTAAATTGGCAATGTGATAGAAAGTTTAAAATCACTGTTTTCCCCTGCAAATTGGCAACTTTTTGACTTCTCATCATAATTTCTGTCAATTTATATTCATTTCAGATACATGACGTTTTATAAGAAAAATGTAGCAATAAAATAAAAATGTTGGTGTTGCCAATTTGAAGAATAAAAGCTGATCAAATTAGGCTTTAAATAATTCCTGTCACGAATGGGTTAAGGAGTCTGTTTGGGATAACGGTATCACTCGCAGCACGGTAAAGAGGTGCAGTATGCCCACCGCACACTATACGATCCGCCTGCGATCCGATTTTGGAAAAGAAATATTATAGCATTTGTTGTGAACATTCAAAGATGTAAAATCTGAACGATTTAAGTTCCGAATAGTCGTATGAATTCGAAATTATGGGCTACTGGGAGCCTCCCTGTAGGAATAAAAGCGAATTCGATTCCGAATCGTAGTGACGTCATAGCAGTCTTGCGATCGGCTACGATTTGAAGCCGATTTGGCCTCAATATTCCGACCTCAACGCTTGCACTTAACCAAAATTTCGATTTTAGTATTCCTATCATCACTCTGAACTTCAAATAAGATAATTATACTTGTTTAAACTTTCATATTCAATGCAAAATGCCATTTGTTCGAAAAATCGGGTCGCAGTCGGATCGTAAAGTGTGCGGTGGACATTAAGAAGCCTGTTTGGGGTAATGCTACCACTCGCAGCTTGGTAAAAAGGTGCGTTAAAGGAGCACGTAACCCCGGCATCAGTGTGCTCTTAGTGAATAATGATGACCAAAAAGAGTAAACAGTGAAAGTTTGAGCAAATTCGGACAATCTGTTCAAGTGTTCTAAATTTTTGAAGTTTCAATAAATCCCTATTATGGGGATCTTTGAGTTGGCAACTTTGCCAGCATCTGTGATGTCATCGTGGACGACTCTCAATTCTTTTGGTACATAATATCTTTAAAAAAAGAGAGAAAAAAAGAGATTTATATTAAATTTCAAGTCAGGAATCATCATAATTCTTCCCAAAATGCTTGCAGAATTGATGTAGCCATGTCACACTCAAGCAATAAATCAAAAGAATTTTTATTTTTCTTTAAAATAAAGAAAATGTTAAATTCTGTGTACAAAATGAATGGAGAGTTGTCTACGATGACATCACAGATAATGGCCAAATTGCCATTTCAGGGATCCCAGTAATAAGGATTTACTCAAACTTTCACAGTTCATAACTCTTGAACAGATTGTCCGATTTTCGTCAAATTTTCACTGTTCACTCTACTTGTTCTTCTTCATTCACTGGAAGCACATTGATGTCTGGGTTGGGGGTAATGGCACCACACGCAGCTTGGTAAAGAGGTGCATTAAGGAGTCTGTTTGGGATAATGGTACCACTCGGTGGCATGTAAAGAGGTGCATTAATATTAAAGGAGTGTGTTTGGGATAATGGTACCACTGGTAGCATGGTAAAGAGGTGCATTAATAAAGAAGTCGGATGATCATGGCACCACACAGTATGTACGGTAAAGAGGTGCTCTAAGTATTTAGTTTAGGGTAATGGCACCAGAGGCAAAGTGGTAGAAAGGGGTGTCAAGGAGTCCATTCGAGGTATTTGTATCATCCTTCATACACCAACCGTTTAATCCTTTTGGAATTCTCCAACGTATCTTAATTCATGAATATTGGATGCATACTTTCAACTTCCTTTAGGGGGAAAAACTATAATTAAAATATGAATGTACATTACAAACAATACCCGGCCCTGATATCAAAATCTAATGCATTCTATTAATTCAATTACATGTACAATGTAGCATGTCAAACTATGTTAGGTCACGAATTTATTGATCCATGCTATTTTTGCTCTTCTGTTTAAAGAAAAAAAGCTATCAAAACTCAAAATATATCCAGCATTTTTTTTTCAGACGGCATGTTACTTTACAGATTGGATCTGAAAGATAATTATCGATGAAAAGGACAATTTTTGTTGCTTCTCTACCAACCGAATAAAAAATAAAAATCAATCAAACAAACAACAAAAAACAGGTGAAAATAAACAGATGACGGACAGATAGAAGGGGGTAACAACTCGTGACACCTGAAGCAATAACCATAACCGTCTTGTGCAAGACTTTTCATTCAGTTTATAAGTAATCTTAAAATGTTTGTTTCCACACTGATTCAACCACCTTCACATTTAAAAGTATTGATGTCCACCTCTGTGGATATTATGTTAATGTTTTTCGTGACTGCATGTATTACTACCTATACGGAGATGCATACATTTCGATTGATTCAGTGATCGACTCGCTCAAGGACAGTTTAATTCAGTGTTTTTATCCTGCCATCAAATTAAACAAAGTAACTAGTGTAACCGCGATTAATTCGTTTCTTTTTACCAGATAATGGGATTTAGCCTTTAAAAGGGTTGGGGAAATGTGTGCCATGGTATAGGAGCTTTCAATTTGGATTAGAGTTCCGTGATTTTACCCCGACACATCGTGATTAAGCCAGGCCGGATCTAACTCATCAGCGGGGGAGCTTGCGGGGGTGGTAGCAAAAAGCGTCCCTTGAAACATACAACATGTTATAATATTGTTATAATATTAGGCATTTTTTTGTCTTCGTCTCTCTTGACACAGGCATCCGTGTTTAAAGTCAGGCACAGTGCAGATGCCATGCAATTACACGCTAAAAGGAACACTGCTGAACGGATGCATTTTTAAAAGAAGAAGTTAATTATGCATGTATATTATTAATGTCCCGTTTGATTAAGTCTTTCTTAATTGATTTCAAATAAGGTACTTGTCCCAGTTATGAGAAACCTTTGAAATAACTATACGCTGCACTCCTCCCAAATTATGAAGGAAGGTTATTCGCCGTTTAGGAAATATCAAAAGTGGCGGTAGCGTGTGTTCAATGATGACTGCGTGTAGAATGATATACGATTAGCCTTCAGAGAAGATAGAGGAATTATCATAATGGCGAAATTAAATAATTACTCTGCATGCGATTCGGGATGGCCAACGGAAGATAATGGGTGCCGGGATGTTCGGCGGTACGACTCGAGGGAGAGCTATTATGCGTGAGGCAGCTCATAAAGAGGCAACATTAGATGGAATGTGTATCTCGGGAGGGAAGAGGGGGGATATAAAACCAGGGGGTGGGAGTTAGAAAAACGCCTTACAAAACATGCGACAGAGAAAGAGTATAAAATGTGCGCATATCACGACCGATCACGACAGAGCTTCCTCATTACTGTTCAGAATATGTAATCGGTAAGGAAATTACAACAGGGTAATGAAGCTGATATTCTGCACTAATGCTTACGGTGACAGCTTGTATTATAATTCGTAAAATTTGGGGGGATTAATCATGATGGAGCCATATACAAAAATAGGGAACAAATAAATCACATATTAAGAAAAAATATATATTTTTGGCCTTTAAAAATGTAAGTTTGAAAGACACGTATCGGGAGAACGAAAATGAGAGAAGCCAGAAACCCCCCCCCCCAAAAAAAAAAAAATATAGAGAAGAGAGTGATAATGATGCAGTGAAATGAGAGAGAGAGAGAGAGAGAGAGAGGGGGGGGGGGGAGAGGGAGGGAGGACCCCCCAAAAAAAAAGAAAAGAAAGAGAGAAAAAAACGCCAAATAAGCAAATGGAGGGTAGAGACAGTGAAAAGGAGAAGCACCTGCAGGTTTATACACACCTTGTGCAGGTGCAGGAAGTAAAGCAACATCTTATCACGATCTTTCCGCATCCTTGCAGATATGAAATAAAACCATAGAGAAAACCCAGGTCTACGTGATTATTACATAGAAAATATACTTCACATGACATTTGATAACACTTGAGCTTTCTCGACCTGAAACATGTGAAATGCAATAAAATGTTTGGTAAAAGGAAAACGAGACTGCAGACGTTACAGAATGCCCAGGAGAAACAGAATGAAAGTAATGCTTTCTCATGGGATTTGGTAACAAGTTTATTCAATGAAAAAGAATTCGTTTTCTCTTGATGCTAACGGTTTTTTATACAAAATTCACCGAAAAAAATATAGCATCGGAAAACAAAATTCATATGATCAATGTTGTAGCACACACTTTTATGAACCAGCAGAAATGTCTAAGAGTAACATTCCTTCGTCTACGAAGTCCAAAAATCAACACACTACAATTCAAGAGAGAGTTATCGAAGTAGTAAAGATAACTGATTTAAACTAATTGCTTTTCTGTTCTTTTTTTCTAAAATACAAATGAAGCGCTTGTCAATCCTTCATTGTAAATATATGAATGTGCGAGGGCCTCTCTTCGTTACTCAAGAAAGATTTATTCCGCCCGATTATTACAGCGGGGCCTCATTAATTGCTATGAATGATGAATGTTTCGACCAGAAACTGTTTTTAATTCAGGGAAGATCTGAGCTTAATCCGCCAGGGGTACATGCGTGATTTATCATCCTGGGCTGCCTAGCTTGTAAATCAGACGTCTGGATTTTTTTTTATTACGCACGTACCGACTTGGATATGCATAGGCCTGAAACAATTACAAGATTAGGAGTTGATGGTCAATAACATGAAAGAAATGAAATGAGATTAGAGAAACTATTAAGGCAGGATGCTTTACAATTTTATGAGGATCCTTTTTGAATTCTCCTAGGAAAGATAACCCATTATATAATTCCTTTCGTAATTTCTTTACATCAGTTAGTAGCATGTCTCAAATTCATGCAATAATTTTGTATAATGATATATAGGAAAATAGAGGGTTGCATAACACTGTAGACTGATCTTTTCATACTAGTATCATTGACTATCATAACCGGGTGCCCCCGGTATCAAGTCTAAGGTTAAGAATTCTGTAATAAACGGGTTAACAAGACAAATATGAAAATAAGTGCTGAAGTCTCAAATTTAATTATGCATCAGTGAATTGGGTTTTCCATCAACATATCCATATTATTACCTCAAACCATCAAAGTCTACGCAGTGAAGAACCACACTTATGGCATGCAGCCCGAATGTTTTTTAACTGGATGTATTTGCGACACTCAAGCTTTCTCCTTACAATTATTTGACACAAAGTGCATTTGTAATTTGGAAAGTTAGTGGCCCTCTATTTATATATTGAGTAATTTTTCTCAAGAAGAGAGTGAAGATGTCTACATTTTCTTGGAATAGGAGCAATAGATGTGTGTGGATGTTGTCTTCCCCAGCATTCTGCTACCATTCAAACCATTTAGCAAGCTAACTATTCACCTAAGTAAATACAATCAGCTTGGCGCCCCGTCTGATCTTTCTTTCCAAATAGGTCCCTCAATCTCTTCCCGCAGGATCGCCAGGGAACCCACCATAAAGGCCAAGACTCGGTAAGGTACCCACCTGGGACTGACATCTAAATGACACTGGGGCAATCAAAGTGGCAATCAGCCCCCTGCTTGAGCACGTGTAGATCATATTGTAAGCTCTAGAAGGGGATTTCATCAGAGACAATGCATTCGTGACACTCTATCCACCTTCTCTCCCTAGCTTCGTCATGAAAAATATATGCGTGGTCGTGTCTTCCAGGTTCTCTGCTGGGAACGGCATCGATTATTCAGCCGCTGTCGAAGCGATTAAGCGTCTTTCCGGACCAATCCCCTGGCCCACATCGCGGCAGAAAATTTACATGATATAGTAGTAAGTACGCCCTGGCAATAGTTCTGTTTACGGGCTGACGTATTGTCTTCGTAAGGGAGCCATCATTTATGCAGTGCATAGCCTGTTTATTGAGGAATACCCCCCCCCCCAACACACACACACCCTTCACCTGCTCTGTGCTAGACCATCATTACAAAATACACTCCCTAAATGTATGTTTGAAAGGCATGATAGGGATCAATTTGCTATTTGTTTTGAATACACTCCATCCAAGTTTTGCTGGAATTCACACCAAAATATTCCTCAGAATTACTGTTTCAACAGTTGATTGTTCTATTTTCCGCTAGGTTTGTACTAAAATGACATCAAGTAGGTCTCGGATGTAACTCCTAAGAAAGTGCATTTCTGCTTTTGTCCACTTACAGAGCAATTTTAATCGACGAGGCAATGTGAAAGCTTTAACAAATTCTACTGCTGTAGCAGTTTTAAAGACGCATCTGACATGACCACTGTTCATTAAAGTGTAATTGTTAGAGGGTTACGAGAACGCGACTGTGTATCTCCTCGAACCGACATTACCTTAGCCTCATGATAATCCTCGAATGCACTGTCCTTTAAAAAAATTCCTGGTTCGCAAGCCAACATTTCCGTCGTTTTTTGTCGAATGATATCAAAGTCCAATTGGTAAAGCCCCTGAAAATGTTCACTTTATGTAACAGACTAGTCATCGTTTTTTGCGACCGTGAAGCTTTTACTATAAAATTGCCCAAAAATATAGACCTTCAAACAGTCAATAATTTTTAAATGAGGAGCTAGAATCGCTTTCAGACCTTGAGGAGCCAAAGTGTCAGTAGACATAGGGCGCATTCGAATTGAGACCGAACCAAATTAATGGGCTGATTATCTTAATAAGATGTGAACTTATCACTCGACTTTCCGCCATTTTATTCTTTTGCAACAAAATATAACGTCCTAAAACTAACCGTGCTTATCGAAACGTGTATACGATTAGAAATGAAACAAATGCCTTTGGTGATAATACAATATTCAAAGCGACACAAGGAAGATGTGTTGATTGAGAAGATCATGAACCACAGTCACACTATCCCGACCAACCCAAGATCGACAGTAGACCAAACGGAAAAATACGTGGCGAAGAATAGGTCGGTTGGGAAGCAGTGTGGAATCGATTTAGCGGTACCACTACGGTATAAAAGAAGCGATTTGTGCTGTTCTGACTGCTTCTATTTTCTCACAAATATTTTTGTTATGCTCCATTATTTTCATTTTGGAAAACAATAAACTATTATTATCGAGTACGTTTACAATGGTTTAGGAGGGACTTTGCATGAACTGTTCCCAGGGTTGATGATTTCAGACACATACTCCTAGTGACCCGTTTGATGCCAAATACCAGTGATCTATTGCCAGTACTGGCATGATTGGTGGGAGTAACAAGTCCCTGATCAGTCTCTACACTGCAAGAAATATGAATCACCCTGCATGGATAAAGTCCCCCAAGACATCATCCTAGTGTGTACGCAAGACACATTTCTCCGGTTCCGTGCTTTTGCTGTACCAAGGTTGAATATATGTTTTCAACAGAAGGTTATGACTATAGCATACTGGGACCATTTTGATAAGTTTTATTGCATAATCAATCAATATACGCAATTTACACATGTGTGATTTATTCTTTAATAGCTCACGAAATATTGTTCCAAATCGTAAAAATTCAAGCTACAAATTATAATGACGTCATTTTTACTAATTTCGTAACGTTCAGTACATAACTACACTGATCTGCATCATGTTCATCAGTGTTCATGCAATAGGAATCCAACACATACATGGCAGATCTACGATTTCAACGATCAATGTCGAGTATTACGGAGAGAAAAGGTTAAAATGGGTATCGAGCTGAGTGTAGTGAATCTTAAAGTTGACTAATGACATCTCAGTTCAGAACAAGTGCCCCCAAGTATCTCTAATTTATACCCCTAGCTTTAGCAAAATTTTGGACAAAGGGTACCATTTTATTTGAAGAAAGATCATGGTCACGCTCGCAAGTGGATATACAAATGGAAGCACAAAAGATGCATCCTCAAAGTCCACTTACAAAAATAATCAACCACTTGTTCTGGCTAATACCAAGACTACCACAGAGACCGCGTTCTACTTCATTCAAACTGCGAGTATATGACTTTTCCAGCTTTGTGGATGAGTCTGCTGCTTGCGTTTAATCTACCACCCATCTTCTACTTAAAGAATCTGTTTGAGGAATCATTATGATCAGGCAAGTATAGTCGTTGGAAATAGTGGATGACTCACAAGATCGTAACAGTTAAAGTTCGGAGTGCTAATTAAAGGTCTATGAGTTCATGTAAGTCATCGTTGTCATAAGCATGTCCGAAATGTTCCCCCCTCTCTCTCCCTCTCTATTTCTTTCTCTCTCTGTCCTAACATAGTAAACTAACAAGTGCGTACACACACACACTGGATTTTGTCTCCTAATCTTGCTGGTATTCTATACATTATGTACAGGGTGGCCAGTAGATATACGGACAAGCATGCTTCCAATAATGCTTGGCAAATTTCAACTGTACCATAAGGGGAGTGGGGAAAAAGAAAAATGATACTAAACTGATCGAAATTCGTTGAAAATTTCAGTATAGAGGCATTTTATGAAACAATGTTGAAAGTGGAAAGCTATGGTATGACCTGACTGAAAGGGAGATTTTGCATGATTCCTGATAAAAGAGCAATCGTAACTTAACTTTATTTTCGTCTCTGTTTATTTTTCATTTAGTTTTGTTTCATTTATTGTTGTATGGCACACTAAATAGGCTTAAACAGTTGATTACTGATTGATTTAAAGTACACTGACCCTCATTACCAGCAATTAAGAGAGAGAGACAGAGAGAGAGACAGAGAGAGAGAGAGAGAGACAGAGAGAGAGAGAGACAGAGAGAGAGACCATCACCGCCACCACTATCATAATCAGGTGAAGACTTGTAAACATGTTTTGATGGATTGCTGATATTTGACCTATGTTTAATCAGCTAGGCATTTCCTCACTAGAAAAAATCGGCACATTAATTGACCCAAGTAATGGTTCCTGACACCCCATATGAAATAGCCGTTATGAGGCAACTTGACTGTCCCGACAAATTTGCGAGAGATGATTATGACCGTCCCACCGGGATGATGATCTAAACATATGCATAAACATCGTCTCTAATGAGAATATTGATATTGCGATTGTATAAGGCATACCGGCATTTAATGTTATTCTTCTAAGTGCTTGAAGAAACAGGTGTGATATACACTGGTTGCCTTTTGAATATTAATTGTGAAGAGGTAAGCACCGCTAACCTGAATTTTACGTTCTATTCCTTGAAATGTAAATTTGGATGAAAAATAAGGTGTAAGACTGTTGCGATCGTTTTTTATTTCCTTCTCATTTCCAACAAAATAAATACAGAATCCATACAACTATCGTGAAATCAAACATTTAGAGCAGAATACATGCAATATAAAGTATATTATAGATTTCAAACTAAATAGATCAATTAATATTGCAATTTCAAATTAAGGCAAATTATCTTTTTTGCTGGAAATGGAAAGGTCCACTGGGAAGCGGATCTTGTAAATCGTGGACCCCTCATATAATAATAATTAAGAATAGTAAATTACATAAAGCAATCGGTAGGTTAATACAAGTACCTTCATCTTCATACTTTACACAGGTTAAGTATAATTTAGTGGAAGAGTCTTGTTTTTAGTGTTTAATGTTTATTCGACCTGCTTTTTTTCTGCGTGATCTAAATCTTTCCTGACAATATTGTTTTAATACCCCTTGATATATGAATAGAGTTTCAGCGTCTGTTGGCTTTGCAATCAAACCTTTCCACTACAGTCTCTGGGATAATGTATTCATATGGGTGAAAAAGCTTTACCATCGCCTTCCACTGACTCAGCACATCTCTAAAAATGGGACTGACGATGTCATTCCCTCCAGAAATGTTGCAGTAGAGACAGATACATTTCAGAGGACATAAGAGAGAAGTGTATCGAGCAAGAGAAAGGCGCGAGAGAGAAGGGTAACGATAATGTGTCATTATGAATGAATGCTATATCTTATAGAAGACAACAGGTGCCATAAGCATAAGCTTGATGGCGCAAGATGTGCTCTACCTACTCATTATGTTATCACATTAACAAATAGAGGCAGCGCAGTTTTTCCGAAGACTGATGTTATTGTGCTTAAATAAAACCTGGTTACAATCAGGGCCAACAAAAAGCTAGTAATCAGGAATGAAAAAGACTTCTATGATATCTAGACTACTTATTGGAGGATTCGAATACTATAAAGTAATAAGATCAAATCTGCTAAAGAGTATATGCTCTCTATCTAGTGAAACATGGCTCTCTTCAAATAATGATTGGCTAAAATTCTACCCAACAAACGTGCGCATTTCCTATTACCCAATATTCATGATATTCGGTAAAGTTTTATCGAAACTATTTTTCACACACCGAAAAAAAGAAGGAGAATGTTGCAAATACAATCTTCATGCATATTCTTATCTTCTCCATTAAATTAGCGAAAAGTAGACTGAAATAAAATTTTAAGGAATATATATTTCAACAGCAAATTGAATGATTTAAATTGGCTAGATACAACACGTGTCTGCAGCATAATTCTTTCGAGAAAAACAAATGCAGAGATCACTATCATATCTTACTACGCGGTTGTTTCTTATCATGCTTAGATAGGGACGCCAGGGAACAAGGGTTGACACGAAGGGAACACACTGCTAATGACACCGGCCTTTCATCCACACTTGGGATAGCTCGAATTCCAAGACATCAATTCAGGCATGGCGAGTGATCCCTTATCATAGCTCACCGGTTCTCTGATGTCTCCATTCGTCTACATCTGGAGGCACTTGGTCTTTCGATGTTATTATGGACTGTGCTACAGTGTTTCTTTGTATCCATACCACTCAATCTAAGCCTTGGTGTTAGTATGTTATCCAGGAAGCTGTTATGTTATTTCTTGGTTTTTTTTTTTTTTATAGAATTTGCGCGCAATACTCGTAGGTGTCATCAATTTTAGCCAGTTGACTGCTTGTATTATCTAATTAGTGGTTCTAACATAGTAAATTTTTGGAATAAAAATGATTTGCAAGAAGCAAGATCATAATGACAACCATGATTTGCATGGGATTCCTCTGAAATATACACCTTTAATGATCATGACAGCTATCGTTCTCTAATACTTGCACCAAGGTACGGAAATTTCTCTTTTTTTGTCTTGCACAAACCAAATATAATTTTGTTACATTTAAACGTTCAGGGATGATTTTTGTGTTCACATAAGGTGATTTTGCAAGTAAGTTAACAACCGTCTAAAACGCTTATACTTTTCCTATAGTCTTTTAGCCGACTTGACCCAAATCTTGAAAATAAAAATGGCTTTAATGCAAAATTGAAATTAACCCCGTATGCGAGAATATAAACCGTAGCTTTTTCTGCAGTCTTCTAAAATACAATCCAGTGGCGTGTTGTCTGTAAACAGATGAAAATATTTTACTGCAGATGATTTTAACGAAACGTTTTCTGTTAGTTTACTCATTTGAGTAATGCCTTGTCAAAGGATAACGGATTCAAACATAGATAAGAACTAAGGAAAAATAAGCCGTTCCCCCTTCCGGGGGGGGGGGGGGGGGGCCTATTGTGTGACCGGCCTTTGAGCATCATGACAAAGTGGTAAATTCGCGCCAAAACTCACACGATCACTGTACCCCAGGTGCAAAAGTGATTGACTATTTCTCGGCGCAGCATCGTGGCGTGAATCACTATGAGGAAAGGAGAAAAAGAAAGGGAAAGAGAGAATGAGAGATGGGTAAGATGGAGAGAGACAGAGTCAGAGACAGAAAACAGACAGAAATGTGTAGAGGAAAAGAGGGACATAGAGATAAAGAAAATTTTAGTGAAGTCTGAAAGTGAAAAAAAAAACAAACATTTTCACCTCTGTTTTCCTGGTGAAATTATGTTGAAAGTTGGAATGATCAAATATGTATTCATGATATCGGAGAATCGCCATTAGGAAATAGATGGACATCAGAGAGAGAGAGAGAGAGAGAGAGAGAGAGAGAGAGAAGGAGAGAGAGAGAGAGAATACCAGAAAGAAAGAAAGGGAAAGAGAAAGAGAGAATGAGAGATGGGTAAGATGGAGAGAGACAGAGTCAGAGACAGAAAACAGACAGAAATGGGTAGAGGAAAAGAGGGACATAGAGATAAGGAAAATTTGAGTGAAGTCTGAAAGTGAAAAAAAAAAAACCAAAACCAAAACATTTTCACCTCTGTTTTACCTGGTGAAATTATGTTGAAAGTTGGAATGATCAAATATGTATTCATGATATCGGAGAGTCGCCATTAGGAAATAGATGGATTCATCAAAGATTAATGAAAATGCCTAAAATCGTTGTAATTAAATATTTATCAAAACATACGATCGGGCTGATGTATCATGATTTATTGATGCCATTTTTTTCACGAATGCAGGACGATTAATAAACCCTAATTGCCTACAGTGTAGCATTGCCACTTTGGTAATATCAAAAGCTCCGGTTTTATAATGGCGCAGCTGAGTTCTACCCATCATTCCATCCCAAACCACGTTTTCTATATCCTCCACACAGTTGATATAAGATCTTGCAAAGATGATGCGAACAAATCCCTATGAACAGGGATTAATAAAAAAGTTGACGTCTGTGGATATTGCCAGTGACATATCTTTATCCGAGATATATAAAAGGAATGCGTGCTATATTCAAGCTTTGGGTAAAATTGTGTTTGAAGTCTTGTTATATCGTCTGTTCAGACCCAGGGCATTGTGTTAAAGCATATGAGTTGATGTCATTCCGGCTCTAAACAGACGAAATTCTTTGAGGGTAAGGACCTTTCTGATGACACACTATATGAACAGGAACATTAACATCACACCAATCTTTTCGAAGCTTATTAATATCTCACCCTTTCTACATGTAACTGTTGGATTAGTTTTCATGCTCGATTTGTGATACAGTCAATATCAATTTATCTTTGCTGCAAGCCATGGGAAGTCTTTCCACGCCATGGCCGCCATTTTCGAATACCCTCCGGTCATTTTTGCTCCTTGACTAAAATACCGACTAGAAGAGGGATTTTCCTCCCTCCCTCTCCTCCTGCATAATTTACGTACACAGACAAACACGAACGGTAAACCAGCCTGCCCTCCGAACTGCTCATCCCCGCTGTACGTATTTGATCACGCACACACGTGGTCACGCTCGCGCACACCTCTTGCCTGCAGAATTTTGTGCAGGTTAAAGGGGACAATAATTGCATTCGTGAGAAAGAAGATTAGGCTTGAAATGTGATTTAGAATGGCTTAAGTTCAGTAAAATATCTTACTTATTGCGTCTACTATCATGACTATATAGCTTTATCTCTAAGCAGATTGTGTTATCTAAATTTGCCAGCGTGATAAGATAGAGAGAGAATGAGAGAGAAAGAGAGAGGTAGAGAGAGATAGAGAGAGATAGAGAGAGATAGAGAGAGATCTTATTATCATTAACAGAATTTCTCGAGTAATAATATCCGTATTAAACTTAAATATAATATCGAACCGGATTGTTGACTGCATTTTTGCTCTGTTCCTAAATTTTGGCTTTATAATAATAATAATAATAATATGCAACATTTATATAGCGCTTAATACAAATGTTTCTAAGCGCTGCATATCATTACCTTTATCTTTGTTTGAGTCCTTCTACTGTCAAATAATGAAATCGTTCAACAGATTGAAACCTCTGCACATTTGCTGGAAAAAAACACAACCCAGCAAACAGATAAACAAACGGACAAACAAACAAACAAACGAGGATGTCATCACTAAAGAAGCGCGTTTTCGCTTATATCTTATTCTATTTCTTTATCTATTTCTAATCCTTTATCAGGGTAGCCCATTCACCAATAAGAAGTGGTCTTCCATGTGGCCCTGAATAATCATATCTCGTGGAGGATTTTTATTTCTCTGAAATATTCCATGATAATCCACTGTAAATGAAAGGAGTTATACTGTCAGCTTAAACATGAGAAGATTTTATCCATAAATCCATGAGATGATACGAATATCCTCTGGCTCTTCTACAGACAAGATGCATCTGAACTAAGAAATATGATTCCTTGTCAGCATTACTTGATACATCTCCTGGAGAATCAAAGGCGTTTTTTTTATCTCTGTCTCTGTCTGTCTCTTCTTTTCTTTCTCCGTCTCCATCTTCTGGTGTATATGCATCTCTCTATTTCAGTCTCTGTTCTTGCCTGTATTTATTTTCAGTCCTACCTGTCCCACTGTTTTGGACACTGTGTGATTTCTTTGTTGTTTATGAATACAGTTGTCTCTCTCTTTTTCTAACTTTAAAAAAAAAAATCTACTGCTTCTACTTTGACTCTGTCTTTCTTCGTCTTCATTTTTCTCTGTCTCTGTCTATCTTCTTCTAATCATAGCCTGCATGTATGTATGTCTGTATGTGTCTGTTAAGCTCTCCCCTAACATGTCTATATACTTTTTCCCGTCCCCTCTTTCCTCCTTGTCTTCCTGTTTCTGTCCGTTTTTCTCTTTCTGACTTTTTCTCTGTCTTGGTACTCCTTCTCCTCCTTTCCACTCTTCCTTCTTCCTTAATGTCTCTCTCTCTCTATCTCTCTCTATCCCTCTCTCCCTCTCCTTGTCTCTCATCCTGTCTCTGAGTACAGGTATTTAACGGCTGACAGAAGGAGAATATCCATTTCTATCACACATACTGTGATCTCAATCATCATCCCCGCACATATTTCAATGAAACTTGAGTTGAACGGTGTTATGAAGCTTAGCCCGGTCGAAACTAATTACCTGCAAACAATAAGACACATGTCCGTATTGGTTTACTCCACCGATCTGTTTGTAAATTGACTTTGCTTTTTGAAGTTCACTTCATGCCGGCAGCCACCATTTCTATTTTTCCCCTTCTAATGTTTAAACGTCTACCTAATGGGGTCGATCCGATGATCCATCTCATCTTTCTTCATTTTAGAATGATTATGTATGTCAATTTTCATTTGGCATGTTTGTTTAATTGAACTTTGTTAATGGCCCCATAACACAGGAAATTGGGAGCACATTAATGGTAGGTAGAAGCAGCTCATTAATACACTAAATTGAAACCAATAGGTATCTCAAAGTGCAAATGCCACATTATGCAAGAACTTTTATTGCCTTATCTTTACATACGACGACTATCAATAATCTTTCAATACTTAAAATCATGTAAATCGTTGCTTTCTTTGTACATCTTCGAAATTATCAGTAAACCATCCATCCGTTTTGCTATTATAGATGATCAGTATAGGCCAAGTGCAAAATCAGCGAATGATTTTCTTTTCGAAAATACATCTATGTTAATTCTGCAAAAGATTTACGTCTTTACGTCTTTCATTGGTCAGTTACTCACAACTGACAAAAATCTGAAAAGCATTAAAATGTTCCCGGTTTAGCGAAACGGAGTTGCAAGAAAAGTCTCGTGAAGAACGCAAAGAATGCAGGCAACATGCATTTTGCGTGCTTTACAGTCCTTTTCGCGCCACCAAGTTACCCCAGCTAGAAAGTGTTCTGTTCGTGTATATTTTATCATGTTTATACATTATGATACATATCTTTTCTGCTTGGGAATAGCATAGTTTTGCAACACTCAGTCACCTCTGACAACAACAACAACAACAACAATTTGATATGTATTCTGAAGCAGGCCTCAGTCGTGAAAATCTGTTTGCTTTAAATGTGTATGCAAATTGGAAATACATTTCATTGAAAATCGAAACAGACCGCCTATTCATTTGCTCTCACTAATGCCACTAAACGTATAATTCCTTTGTCGGCGAATGCTCGTTAGCTACCATTTTAGTTCTAATTGCATAGTTGTTTCATTAAACATGTTAAATGGGCTTCTGGCCCATGGGGACATATAAACGGCTCTCACAGGTCTCCCATCCATTTTTTAGAGATCGATATTAATGTATGATTGTTTCAATCGCCACAAGAATCAAATAGACATTTTGTTCTCAAAAGGCTTCAGTGCGATGCTGCTGACACTAGTAAAAGGAAATTATCTCAGAACCGAAGAACAATCCAGAGCTTGCACATGTAAAAATGCTTCCGTCCTTTATAGAAAAACCTTAATGGAAATAGGGGGAAATGCTGCTTGAACTATTTGGCCTGTTTTCATAATGACAAAAATCGCAGAAGGTATAGCTTAATTCAAGTGCCTGTTAAGTTATGTCGAGAGCGGGAATATCCAAGCTGCTTTCCGATTAAAAAAAAAAAAAATCAATACGGGGCTGTCCTCTGAGATTCACCACAATTATTCATGATAGGAACAGCGGAGTTTAGACCAGGTGTAGACGGTGCAACAATATTTACACCCATAGTTTTCCTTTCTAATTCTGGTTTATGAACGTCATTTCTCCTAAATTATTCATCTAGTGTTAACTTATCTTTGAGTACACCTTTGCAATTGTCACCTGGCTGTCGTTGGAAGCTGACAGCGCACAGACTCTCGCGCGCGGAATGGGAACGGGTCAATAGTAACGATCGATAGCAATGTTTGATATGGGTAATCGTGTATTAGATTGTTATTTACTCGCGGTATCAGGAGGGTCTTTATCGTCCCGTGTCTGTCACTAAAACCACTTTTGGAAATTGATTTCTAAGCAAGTCTATACAACTTTTTTTTTTTCTAAAGCATCACCCTGGTGCGACTGTGGAGAAAGATAAAGCTAACATGAGTTGATGACCTTTATTGATGTCAAGTGGCGATTGACAGTACTTAGAAATATTCCCTGCAATTGGAAAGCTTCTTTAATGGTTGAAAAACAAAACCCTTAAAAGCTAAACAAGTCCACTTGAAAAGGTTCATCTGAATTGCCGATTGAATCAGTTGATGGGTATTTCTGTAATGATGAATCAGATATTACCGCTCGTGTATATTATTAAAAGAACAAAGTATTGCAGATCGTGTGTTATATCTTGAATAGTTTACTCGTATTTCTAACCTACTGCAATAAACAGATATAGGATGAAGTCCTGAGAATGACAGTCAGTGCGACGTACACTTTTGCAAACCACACCGTCAACACTGTCAACAGTATAACACCAAACAGGAAAAAACATCCCTTTCAGCTCAATTTACATTTCACTAGCAAACCAACGCGAGAATTCTTCTACAGGCTACTTTTCCGAATACATTTACATCTCTTAGTGAGCGGGAAATCCCTGTTATCGACCGCTAACACAAGAACTCAGGCTTTTCCAGCTGTACTTAGTCTTTCCTTTATGGAAAGGGCTGAAATCAGGAAACAGTTCGTGTCAAATGCAAGAAGCACAAATTGAGTGCATATTTGATACGATATAAACAACGCTGGCTTTCAACATGTTCAACCTACGTCAAGAAATAGCAGAAAAATAAAAGAGCATTTATATTTCAGGTTAATGCAAATGCATTTACGGTTGTTTTAAGTGTTGCTTTTGTTCGTTCTGATTTGTTTCAGGGCACAGCCTAAAGCGATACTTTAGTTTTTTAAGTGCTTTGTGCCAGCTATTCAGAGAAGAGAGGGTTTGTACAAAGTTTTTAGTTGTAAGCTGACATTTAATCAAGTTGAAAAGCACAAATTGTTCTATCGGGAAAGATTTAGTCGTAATGAAACCACAAGCTAGCTTTCAAAGGCTAGGCATTTTCTCCAAAACCTAGAATGGCACATTTGAGATAACTGGAAGCGATAACACCCCGCCAGTGTTGTGATTGAGTGCCAAGTTGCATTAGAGCACGGTTGAAAGAAAGTGACAATGGAAATGGGCAAATATCCGAGTTTGACAAAGCAGGCTTCGAATGTGTTTCTCCCAATTGATGTTAATTTATTGGATGAGTGTGTAGGGGTATGTAAGGATGTGGGTGACCGCATGTTTATTTTATCTTTGCTTTAACTTATTTATTCCATTAACCCCGATTCTGCTCCTCTCCTTCCCTCTTGTTTTCTTCCTTCCCTCCTCCTCTTTCTCATCTCTTCTTGTTCTCGCTCTCTCTCTCTCTCTCTATCTCTTTATCACCAGCTTGACCACGCAAAGCTACATCAACAACTCGATCTCTGAAGACGATGATAATGAAAATAGAAATAATAATAAAAATAACAACATTATGAGATATCCTTCTTTGCGCTTCCAAAAGACATTGAATACCGTTACCCCGGCCTAGCTCCGGCAGGCTAAGCGCTCAGTACATTCAAGGATTAAATCCTACCAGATACCCCCCACTAACTACACCTGGTTCAGTAGTGGTAAATGCAGATTAATGTCTTGCCAAGGACGTTAGTGACGCGGCAGGGATTCGAATCCTGTTGCTTGTGGATAACAGTCTGGAGACTAATCCACTGGACAACAACAACCCTACTATTATGTCAAATTATCAGAGAAGAAATGGGGCAGAAATAATAAGGCATATGGCTTATTAAGACTAGGAATGCTGTTTAATAGAAAATGCATTTCAAGATGAATCATTTTTGATAACCTGATACACAGATGATTATGATGACGACTAAACAGGTATGTTCTCTCTACACTATAAACACACAAAGTAGCTACACGACCACGACGACACTTGAGTGAAGTCGAATGTAGGGGTATTTACATAACGAACATGAACCCTGGAGTGATGAACTTGAGAAAAAGCTAAGTTTGTCTTCTCTTTCCGGGAAGAAAAAGGCGTCAAGGGCACCTACCATGAAGATAAAAGCATGAATGCCTAATACCAATGTTACATGGGGAATTGCCTTGTGGGGCATTGAGGTAGTTGCAACGGTTATATGCCGTTTTCAGAAAGTCCACGATTCCGAAGAATCGTTTGATATTCGGAAGGTTTGTCTGTTTGTTACATCGAGGTTCTTTATTCCTAGGGTTCCGAAAATGGAACAGAACCTTGTATGGTTTTCGGAAATTATGAGCCTTCAGAAATATGAACCCTGTTTAATTTGAGCTGTTACAAAACCTAGTTCATTTCCGGCATTGAGAACCTTCGGATGAAAGCAACCCTACGGGATAATGGATCAATGTTACAGGTTATGGACTTGGAATAAAAAAGCATTGTGTTTTAGGAAACTTCAGACAAATGAATAATGTGGAAAAACACGACTGGGTCGGGTCAAAGGGTACTAAGTGATTACTTTTTGCGTAGATGAGGAAGAGTGAAATAACACGATGGGAGATTTTTAGACTGTATCCAGACATGCTATTTCTCATGTAAGAGGAGATGAACAGGAAGAGTATGGCTCCGTGATCACTCTCACCAATAGGATGGCGACCGTAGTTGCTATCTCGTAGAAGTTGTTGATCAGAATATAGCTCTACATAAATGTTTGACATACAAAGAATTGAGAGGAAAGGTAGGGCGACAATTCAAGGGTCATGGATCAAGTGAAAAATTCATCATGATGGAGAGATGAACTTTGTTAAATACTTAACACATTTTGCGCAAATGAAACGTAAAGATATAGATATTATCAAGAACCTGAAAAGCAAAGGCCGAATGGAATATTTCTGGTTGTTTAATTGAGAAAGAATGAATGAGTGGGACAGGGAAGCAATTCATTGTTTCGAAAGTGACTTCTTCCGTCATAAAATGTTCGTTATCTATGCACTGAGTGGGCGTCCTTGACGATACATAATTAAATGCTTTCATAACCATGATGACCTCAGACCTTTTGTATTTCAGATCCTGTTTCCGAAACTTCTTTTTTTGGACAATGTCTATGGCGGATGCAAGCTAAGAATACCCGCGACTCCTTAGAATGGAAGTAAGGTACCTTATCAAGAAAGATATAATTATACAAGGATATCCGTTCACCCAATGCCATATATAAATACATGAACAAGGTACCACATAAACATGATAAATATGTACATGTACATTACTGATAATCTGCATCTTTTTATGATTTATCCATCTGATCCTCTGGAGCAGTTTAAGGACATTTTGATCATGTTGATTAGGACATTTCATTACCATATTTGATGACACTTGTCTTTAGCCTCACCCCCCCTCCCTCCTCTATACCCACATCCATCAATCATTTAACACCCAGTGTTCTGAGATTTCTCCTTTTTTTGTTGAATCTGAAAGCTACATAATAGCACAACGTTCGACTGAATGATGAGTCTGTCACACACTCACAATCGGAGGTGCCAAACAAATATCCGCAGCAGCTGCTTCTCCCGCTTCAGTGTCTGGCTGGATTTCTGGGATTTATCTCAGTTTTAAAACAGATTCACAGTAGCACATCTTCACATCTTCATGAGATAACCAAATACCAACCGTACAGGAATCTTCTTTCTCTGTAGTGTAAATGTTCTTTCTGTCGCAAGAATGATATTAAACGCTTCTTCAGCAACGTACAATAACTGTTATCAGTTGTTCATTCAAAGTTTTATAAAGAAAGAAAAAAAATCACTGTTTTGTTTGTGTATGTAACGTCAAACCCATATAATAGAACCTTGGTATAAGGTATTTTCCAAGTATATATAGAATTATACTGTATGCTGCCTGACAAGAAATAAAAGAATACAAGAATTAAAGGTCCTGTGGAAAAGATCAAAGGAAACTTTATTTTGCTCTTCCTACCAGGAACCCAAATTCTGCACCTGTTTTGTCACCCACACTAGCATGATTAGTATTGCATCGACATTTCCGTCTCTATTCAAGTGTAAATTCAACTCTACTATGACAGCTCTGTATAAAAATAGCTTCTGTCATTTTCTACTGAACTTGTGAGACAATAACAGCGATAAATGGAAAACGTCACTCGACTATGGACCCTTTGATACTGTATCAAGGTACCATCTATCAATATAATTTCTTTCATCATCTAATACCCGATGATTAGTTTACATCATGATGCAATATTAAAATATGCCACCCTCATCTATCCTAACTACAAGTGGAAGGTATGTATCATAATGCATTTTCATTTTGTTGTAAATGCTCCACAGCGTGTGAGATCCATGCTCAGCAGCACACGTAATTAGATTGCACGCGCATAATACGAGCATGGGGCGTTAGTATTCTAATTAATCCTTCCGCGGCGAGTTGTTTTCTTCTATTTTTCCCCCTCAGTGCATCCATGGTTGCCTTTATTAGCCTGTTTTTATTATCCAGTGAAGGTGATCACCGTATAATTGCTCATACCTATCGCAGGTGAACGCCAAGAGAGATTGGTCTGTCTATATACAGTGAGGCAATACAACACATATATACAAGCCGTCATATCTAAACAATTACGAGAAAATGCTTAATAAATGCTGAAATGTATTAGAGCTGTATGGTAGATGATAATGTCTTCCTTACCAACCTTCTTACCAAAATACGAACATGTGGGATTGAGCGTATTTTATAAGCATAGACCATTTATTCTGTATTCAACTTGGGCAGACGATAATTTGGCATGAATCACCAAAATGTTACTTTTTGGCTACCCACTTAGATTTATTGATCCAAGTGTCAAAATAAAGGCGAACACGATTGGGTACATTATAACTAAATCATGTAAATCATTACTATGCTGATTGCAACGACGTAAATCGAAACATATTTAAGGATTTTGCATAATAATAAGTATGTATCAAAATGATATCTGATAATCGACAACATCTAATATTAAAGGCATTGGCTAACTTTGTGAGTAGCCGATTTAAAAAATTCTCAAACTAAGATGAAACATGTGTATGAGTACTTGTATTTGTACTCAAAAACCCTGAAACCAACCATAATTTGGAATGAAAAAGTGTAAGTTAGACGCAAACGGCAATTTTATTATCCTTCGTCTCACGAGACAATCACTAAGAGGACTACTTTGCTTGAATTTGAAAATGCCGTTATGTGCCTCCCACCGCGTGATACGCCAATACACACAGTGCGGTAAGGTGAGTCATACGCGCATGCGCACTCCTTATGTCTATTCTGTGCAACCGACCCTCGTATATTTTTCAAACATTGGTTCACATTTTTGATATTTAAAAATACTTCCTGTAGATATTATACTTTGAAACTTTCAGACTGGTGTTTTTACACTATAATCCTTATGTTTATCCCATTTTCAAGTAACAAAACAAGATTTTTTAAAATCATAACAATGTTAACCAATGCCTTTAACCATTTTTTTTTTTTGGCTGATAAAGTGCATTTATTCATCTCCGTAATTATAGTACTCACGCAGCCTAATCTCTATTCCCCCGAATAGTCGCTCATTGGTATTTAAAACATTAGCTATTTGGACTGAACTTGTTTATTGTGATTACATCATTTCGATGCCTTTCCTCACTTCCATCATAAGAGAAGACAAATCATACAGTTGCCCTCTCGGAACATTTAATCACTATACCAAGACAATAGGTTTTCATTAACATATTCATACTGGCATTCGAGGAGAATGGACATGAATTTTCAAGAAGAGTGAAAAAACGTTCATGGCAGTAATCCTAGAAATCGGCATATGAATCACGGATGTCACCCGATACCCTTTAAGATGAGCATGCCTTGGTTGAAAGAGTTCGTAGACGGGAAATAGAAGTCGCTCCTGGCGTACAAACGGTTTACCAAGCCTTGTTTGAGAGTTTTTAGAAATAGATCGAATATATACAGATCATTTGAATGAAAGCGACCGACATTCCGGAGGGAACTCATCTCCACACACACAAAAATATTTGCAGGTCGTTGGCAGACTGAAGGTTTATATCTTGACAATATGACATGTTCAGAAATTCCGACTATATTCTTTCATTCATACGTATTCCATGTATACTAAGGAACATAATCTTCTTTAAAAACAACACAAACAAAAAAAAAAAATCAAGAGAAAAAAGACAGACAAACAGACAAAAAAACACAACAACAACAACCAAAAACAAACAACATAATCACTTATTTTAAGTGAGAGTTGAGTTGTCTTCAAATCTTATACATTAATCGTTTGCGGTACATATATGCTTGAACAATGATTCATAAAATTTGACTTTAAGCATGTCAATGCATGGAGAACATTCCTAAATGTGTGAAAAGACATTTACAAAATACATATGACGATCACTTACACCTCTTATTAAATCACCAACATGCTTGCAGGTAGCAGAGTCGAAGGTCTGCACAGCACAACAATTATTATCAAGGATAACACAGTATGCAAGTCTGAGAAATGAACTGGTTCTCCGCTTCCACTCGAAACGTAATCAACTTTTGTTTCATTTCACATCTCAGGAAGAAGAGGAAGAGTTCAGGATGAAGGATGGATGGGAGTGGAGACTAGGAAGTGGTTTTATAATGGAATACGAGAGAGATAGAAAGAGAGGGGGAGAGAGAGAAAGAGAGAGAGAGAGAGAGAGAGGAGGGAGAGGGGAGAAATAGAGAAAGAGAGAGAGAGAGAGATAGAGAAAGAAAGAGAGAGTATTTATGATGCAGGTAGCTGCCAGAAATGGCACGAACACTGATGAATGCTATATCGAGTATACAAGATAAAGTGAGAATAGGAAATACGGCATGAGACCTTTAAGAGGTGAGGAAAAAGGATAAACATGATAAAGGGAAGCAACATATGCAGAAGGTAATATTGACAAAACACAAAGAAAGGGCCATGAAGATACAAGTAGATAGAAGGGAGAGAGAGATAGATAGATAGAAAGATAGAAGTGGTAAAGAGAAGGACGCGATAAAAAGGACGTGTGGGAATAAGGAGATATTATAGAGAGTTTGTGAGTGTGTGTGCATGTGTGTATAAAAGAAAGAGAAGGAGAAAGAAAAAGAGAGAGGAAGAGGAAGAGGAAGAGAGGAGAGATCTTGCGGTGAGAAGGAACCCGAGATATAATTTTCAAAAAGAATGATAACAACTGAGATAACAAAGAGAGAGAATGAGAGAGAGAGAGAGAGAGAGAGAGAGGGATAAATAATGAATAAATACAATAGGAACGGAATGGAAGAAGGAAAAAAATGACATGGAGGAGAGACAAAAGGTGAAGGAAAGGAAGAAGGTGAGAGGAAAGAGGAAAAGGGGATATGAGGCAGCGGAAGGAAGAAAGAGAGAGAGAGAGAGAGAGAGAGACAGAGATTAAAATGAGGTGAGAGAAGAGGAGGGAGAAGATGAGGAGGAGAAGAAGGAACATCGAGAAGGAGGGAACGGTAGATCACCCTAAAGAGAATTCCATCAGGTGTTGATTGCTATCCAATAGGTGCTTCCAGTGCAAGTGACCCTTTCCAAAAGTACAAGAAGTGAGGAAATTTGTTACTGACGTTAGATCATTTTTCTGCACTGCTATACAATGTGACCTGATAGATTAATGAATTCGTAATAATGCTGGCTGCGATCGACAGCTTTTTAAAAATTGTTCGTGATGAATTATCATGCAAACTATACCATGCGAAAGGAAAAAAAATATCAATTTTTCACTTATGTCATTACGAAGCTTTGTGCGTTCCGTTCATTTCGTTTTATTCTCCGGTATATGATGAATTTCACCCTTTTTAATTTGTCTAGAAGGAAATGGATCAGTATAAGCTTCGACAGAAAACGTGTTTTAATGTCTCCATTATCGTTAACAAGGCCATTGTTATGATTATCTTCCATTAAAAACTGACAGAAATAAATTCCCTCTTTGTCATAAAATTATTGTTGCCTGCCTTATGACATTGTACGCTTCAAGCTTCAGGCGCACTTTTATCCCAAGAGCTAGATACCAGGGTCGTTTGTCAAACAAGGGGGAAATAGGGTCACATGCCTTATATGCTTAAGATGAATTGATGGAATGAATTATGTCCTGCAGGTTAAATTGTGATGTATTTTCTCAAAGGATATTTACACTTAATAAAAGAGCTTTCTAAAATTTCCAGTCAAAGAAGTTTATAAGACCTGCATGCATCATGATCATACAAAATGTCTTTTGGTCACAAAAAACAAACAAACAGACAAACAAACAAACAAAAATACTGGGATATCACTTCTTAATAATGATTTTGATCCCTCAGGGGAACTTGGAATTAGAACAAAAGCGTTTAGAAGTATACGCTTTTTATACCTTTTTCATTACTGAGCATGTAAGCGTGATAAAAAGGCATTTTGGAGGTTTGTACTTTGTATACTGGCCAAGAAACATTCATCCCTTCTCCAAACCATGACTGTTAAATTCCCGGAACAGGATCGTTTTGACTCCTGTGTTTTCTACATGAAAACACCATTCAAGCATATGCAGTAGTACAATGTAAATCAGAATGTTAGGCCTGCATAATGGATGTTCAGCAAATTGATCTTGGACTGCAATCAAAATGTGCCTTTACCAGTTTAAATTCCAGCCCTTCTTCTTCCAGAACATCACATTGGACATGTCCAAGAGGAGCTTCAACATTGCTAATTTATTAATTTCCTGCTTGTTTAATTTGGCTACATGCCATACTGAATAGTGCCGAAATATCAAAATTAAAACACCAAACAAGCCAATAGCTCCTTGCGACGCCATTTTTCCAAGTGATTACTTTCAAATCATTCCAAAAGACATAGACAATATTCGTTTCCATATGACTGAACATTGTTTCGGCGACGCATATACAAATGAGTCAGTCAGCTAACAAATGCAAACAAGTATTAATCGATGGGAGATCAAATATGGGATATGCCTAGACTACAATTTAGAACTTGCTGTCTGCATACGATGAATTTGTCATAAGGATGAAAATATACTGCAGAAATATGTAAATCTTATGATGGAGCTTAGTGCCTTGAAGCAAAATAGACGGATTGCTTTTAGCACTGTCAAATTGTGCATGTCACGTGTTTAATGTCAACATGGCGATAAATAATAATAATGATATTAATAATTATTGATGCTGAGCATTTAGTATAATGAATATGTTCATCGACTATAGATACATGCTTGCAAATATTTTATGAACAGTGAAAAGAAGTCGCCTCAATGTTTGCTCTTAATTTTCAAGGCTAGCTTTCCAAATCTTTGTTTCTCTCCCCACCCCTTTATCCTATTTTCCTGTAGTTGCCTTCTCTATATGTTCTCTAACATGTCTAATATACATGATATACAATCATGTACATCGCTTTTGAACAGTGAATGTGGCATTTACAGATTCATCTACAACCTCTCAAAAGTTTGTGACTGAAATTAAATGATTAACAAAACACAGAAAGTAAGTTAAAAACACAAATCATTTAACGGATGTTTTAATGCATTTCAAATGGGGGCTATTATGGCTTTAATATTACGGGAGGCATAATGTAAAATCTATCTGCATACCCTATTTGACCCGATAAAACCTAACCGTAATTATACGCCTACACACTCATCATATACTGCTCATATTCGCATATTTCAATATTTCCTAAACTAACCTCTCACTGCATCAATTCCCAATAACACACATGATATATCTCGACAATCTCTAGCATGCCGTGTCTTCTGTAAACATCGGTCTTGAGTTTTGTTACCCTTGGTTGGGCGATCAGAATCAGCGAATGTCAATAATAATAGGCCTAGAAGCAAGATACTAGACGTCGTGACTCGGGTATGATATGTTGTAATGCAGCTCCGTACTTATATGATTGAAATATGCGATCATGGCCAGGCTTTAGGGGTACGGATCATCGAAAATGCATGATGTGAAAAAGGCGCCATTTTCGTAGGGTTGCGCAGTTGGTATATTTGGTGTCTAACTTGTCTAAGAGATTAGAAGGGTACTGAACTCAATACAGTCAACATGAATCAACTACGCTAATAAGGCGCTTGTGTACATCTTGCATTTTTGAAGTATTGCGGTATTGCACCATTGGTGTTGGACCCATTTACTAGAATGGAACGGTACATTAATGAACGCAATTACACGCATACCGTAAAAATGAAATGATAAAATGGCTACCAGTCATCATGGTCATCCTTTTGTAGGGAAATTGTTCAATAGATTGTGGCCATGCTGTTATTTAATAATAATCTACTGAATTCATTGAGTGAATTCAATATGGCAATCGAATGATTCTGAATATACGTTCCCGCAAACAGAATGAAGCAAATTACACTTTATTATATAAGTTTACATTTTCAAAATAAAATTTTCAGAATGAAATTTTCGAAGAAAACATAACAGTTTGTCTCAACTGCCAAGAATATATCCTTGTTGATTAATTGAATTGAAATGTTAAAATGTCAAAAACATGGAATGAACTAAACTAGCAATACTGACAAATCAGTTCAATGCAATGTCAACAAAGAATCATCGCAATGTCGCAAATGTTGTCCCAGTTCATTGCCGATCAATTCGGAGAAAATGGAGTGCATTATAGGGTCATAAAGGCAAATAACGAATGTCATTTTGCCGGTATTCAAAGGGCAATATGTATGTGATTATTAAAGTAATCCGGTGCAATGGGGGAAACAGTTAACATGGTTCTGAATATGATCCGCTAATCATGATGGCATTGAATCGTCGATGATTAGGGGGATGGGTGGATCTTTATCGTTTTGGGGTATACACAAACATGACAAATGTCATGCATATGATACACGTATTTTCTTGGTTCTAAATTAAGAAAAAATATACAATTATTGCTTTTACACAATCCTACTCTGCTTTAATCGTTTCGTTTGAACTAAAGGGGAAACTTATTCTTCTTTTGTCCCTCGCTCTCTCTCTCTCTCTCTCTCTCTCTCTCTCTTTGTAAGGTATGATAAATTTTCGATAGTATTGTGTATTTTCTAAGTAAAGACTGAATATCCACAGTGCCCGAGTAAGGTTCTATTGTGTAAATGCATTGTGATGGTAAAGAATGCATAACAGTCGTTAGAATAATATCGGGCTGACAACCAAAACATCATTAGAAAAAATGTTCACGCCAATTGGTTATTTCGAAAAAGTCATTAGTCCGGGAACAAAAACAAACGATATTGGTGGCATAACTACGTAAGGTATACTTTGTTGAAAAAAAAAAGCATGTTAGAATTTAAGGCCAATATCCTAGCATACAAGAAATTCGTTTGTACATTACTATATGATATGTTATTTTCGAGTCTAGAGAGGCACGTGGTGTGAAGTATGCTGTTTTAGTCTCCACGGTCTTACCCATTTGACTTTTCAACTTTCCTCGAGTGTACTTCAAAAAAACCCCTCACATTAAGGTTGACTATTTTGAGTTGACAATTCGCTCACAGACCACTGTACTCATGGAAGATGTCGTTACATTAATGGCTATGATGGCTAGCCTATATAGCACTAGCTGAAGGTGTGGGTAGGGAGGGGACAATTAATCCCTCCTGTCAGATTTTTGACCATGGAAAACTAAATGTATCAATCATTTACTTAGCGCCATTTATAGGCCAACAATATTATTGTACGATTGCTCTTAGAAATAACATTACATAATTTTCAGTAATCATGGTAATAGCTACCCTAAAAATTTGCCATGATTAATCGTAAGGAAATATGTTTTGTCCTTCCTCAGTCTGAAATCTGGAAACAAAAGTGTAACACAGCGCATATTGCCTTGTCTTTTTTTTTTTATTTGATCATATTCTACATGTTCTATTGGATTTAACATGTTCGATGTTATAACGAAAATATGAAGAACCTGTGACGCAAAATCAACCGTCATGGAGAACAAGTGGAATGCACATTGCCACCAGTCGAATCATCGCATCGACATGGAGATTTAAGACTGTAGCTGCAAAGATTAAATGTCATCTTTGATTCTTTTGAGCATATAGAGAAAAATTTGTGGTCTAGAGAATCTAGTAGTTAAGTAATACCTGCCTTAAATTAACCATATTCGACCAAGGTTGCCAATGAAGAAGAAATTCCTTGTATACTTGTATACGATTATCAATCCAAATCTCTTTGGAAGTGCAAAGAAATAAAATTACATTGTGAAATGCGCTACATGTATATTCATATAGCGCAATATCATCATTGTTTCCATGAGGCTGTTTCACATAAATGAAAAATTCCGTGTTTCTGGCTTAAGAATAAATTCATCGTCTGATTAGTTTATTCATACGGTCTTCACTCCTAGGCGAAGACGTGAAAATCTTCACGCCATTTTACCATGCGTCAATACCAGAATTATTTATGATATTCATAGTTCTCTACGGATTTTGAGACTGCCTCCACGTCCACGTATTTAGGTGGTTCCATAAATTCAGATACTCCTTAGGGTTTGTCCTATAATGATCTTATCTTGGATTATTTGAATTGGTCATTTCCTATCGGACCTGGAATAACGTTAGATATTAGCTACGGATGCCATTCTAGCACCAGTACAATTATTTGTATAGGCCTACTGCCATTCTATAGTTCATCACAGTTGCTGTTTTCTGTCGTATGTTTTGTCGCCTGACATTACTGCTGCTGCAATCACCACCTTTACCGGGTTTACACCTACTTCTATGACTAATATTAACGCTTTAGCCAAGACTTACAATGTATTTGCTTCTTGTAATACCTTCTTCTTCTTCTTCTTCTTCTTCTTCTTCTTCTTCTTCTTCTTCTTCTCCTTCTTTTCTTCTTCTTCTTCTTCTTTGTTTTCTTCTTCTTCTTCTTCTTCTTTTCTTCTTCTTCTTCTTCTTTGTTTTCTTCTTCTTCTTCTTTTTCTTCTTCTTTGTTTTCTTCTTCTTCTTCTTTGTTTTCTTCTTCTTCTTCTTCTTCTTCTTCTTCTTCTTCTTCTTTTCTGCTTCTTCTTCTTTGTTTTTTTTTTCTTCTTCTTCTTCTTCTTCTTCTTCTTCTTCTTCTTCTTCTTCTTCTTCTTGAGCAACCACATTTAAATGTACCTAGCCGATAATTCTGTCACAAGTGCTCTCATCACTTTAGGTTTATCTACTTCGCACACTGCTATTTACATTTCAGGCACTACTCTTGCTGTATCTCCTACTTATCTGCTTATCCTGCTATTGCTACTTCGACTGCTGTCATAACTGTTTCTAATATAACTGCTAATTCGAATCCTCCTTCTACCAGACAGCAGCATTATCGTTTTTCTTACTCATCTGCTCATGGGGCTCATAACTGCACATCTTCGTGATAGATCTTTCTACTTTTTCTTTTCATAATAACACACATGAATGTTATCCCAAATTGAAAAATACCCCCTCCCCCAAAACAACCCAAAAACAAACAAACAAGCAAACAAAAAAAAACAAAAAAAAAAAACCAGAACATATTTAAATGAAACCACTATCTGAGAAGTTACATTTTACAACCTGATTATTTAAAAACATAAAGTAAGAAACTCACAAGACAACTACCTAAAACAGTCAAAATAATGTCTCTCCGCCCAACAAAAGACATTCTATGACATAACGCTTCGACTCGTGCTCACTACACAGTATCCCTATAGCAAATTCCATTACAGCGGCGCCTGCCGATAAAGCCTCTGGTATCGAATCGCCTGCTCATCGCATCTTTGGCTTATTCGGCTTGATTCCAGTAGATCTTAGCGCCTTTTCTTGGGATCCGGCGCAAACGTGTCAAGATGACATCAAATCTTTGTTATCGATACCACATTTGTGGTGCGCCGTCTGCATCAGGCGCAAGGTGAAGTTGTGGCTTTTGGCGGAAAAAGCATTACAGTTTATAGTGCATTCCCAAGGGACTATTTGTCATCATTCTAGGTATTTCAGTCTGGCGATATTCCATAATTTACCTTCTTATTCGAACGTCAGTGACCGTTGGAAGTACGTATATATATATTTCCTTTCGCACACCATTAAATCTTTACTTTCACTCTGAATATCCAAGAAATTTTGAATGGTCTTTTTTCTCTCTCCTTTTTAAAGCAAGATTTAAGCGCAACAGCAGCATGATCATGATGACTGTAGAAACCTAGATTTTTGCTCTGTGTATACTTCATGACGCTTACGTAAATGGTGCTAATTATAAAATTTCGACATATATATATATATATATATATATATATATATATATATATATATACCATTTTTTATTACTACAATGAATGTTACACGTATAGCAAATTTATGTTGAAAATCAGAAAAACACCCATTCCCCCCAAACTGTTTACCTTCCTTCAGTGTATGGCATGTGTTATGCCTATGTTGCATATTTGGGATGATAATAGATGCACATGCTCCTATCAGTGCAATTCGAGTATGCATCAGCTACTCAAAGAATCCGTCGAGATTACCTCCAAACGTTAATATCTCTGCCATTCGTGGAGTGGATACCTACAAGATACATCTTCTGAAGGTCAAGGAAGGTTATGAGATCGCAGGGAATTGTGACTCGAGTCTGGCTATAAAATAACAAAGTCAAGAAGTTATAATTTCGAGGTCCCATGCACGTCCACGATAGTACATCCACATGGCCTTTTTCTGTTTCATTCAGCCAAGTTAATCCATTTCTCCATTCATCTCATGTCCCCATCTTCTTTTCTTCTTTTTCCTCTCTATCCCTCTATCTGTACAAGTAATATAATATTATGTACGACGTATATCTCATTGCTCCAGGCCTCAACATGTGAAACTCGTTCTTCTCGTTCTTCTCGTTCTCTCGCATTTTCCAACCCCCCTCTTTTTCTCTCTCTCCCTTCTTTCATGTCTTTCCTTTCTCTTCACTTCTCTCTCACTCTTTCTCTCTTTCCTTTCTTCTCCCTCCATCTCCTCCCTCATGTCCCTCTTACCTTCTCTATCTCCGTATCACTTCATATCTCTCTTTACATTACATATACATCTGTATACCATGCTTCTTCCACTCATTCAAAATCTTCTGCATTACGGCACTCTCCCTTTATCTCCCCATCCTTACATGAATCTTAATACATGTTGTATCTATTTAGATCCGTATAGGATTTTCTCTATCCATACGAGCTTATCATGCATGGTTCTGTACTTCTAAACACCTATCTCTTTACAGCACCATTTCCCTTTCTTTTTCCCATCCCCCTCAGCTCTGGATGTGTCCCTTTGCACTTAAATATATCACCCCTTTTCCTAATTCATCATCAATTTCGCTATGCCCGCGACTGTCTGTAAAATGTGAAATGTAGTTTCCATTTGTCCACTGAGTCGTGAATGGCGTTTCTTTCTTTGCGATGTCTTTTCACGATGTGATGAACTTCAATCAATCAGAGGAACGCAAATAACGCGCATGATGGCACACCGACTTAGGAGAGACGGGACACCAATCGAAAAAAACCAATGCGAAATAATTTCCACTCGTGATGGCGACTTCTAAATCCCTACAGTTATCACTTACTTCGAAAAAAGTATGCCAAATTAAGCCCCAACCCGATGTCATCCACCCTTTGTCCATTTGTTTGATTGCTTGTTTTTTGAGAATTTCACTTTTTCCTGCGATTCATGAGCTGCGTTATGATTAGAAAAATATACATTAAGAAGAAATTATTTCAATAGTGAAATATTATGTATCCTGAAAATACCACAATGTTTCGAACATACTTGAAGGTAAACAAAAATGATGTCAATGAATAATGTCAGTAATCCGACTTACACCTACTCAGTAAAAAATATTTCCCATTACCAATTTTCAATTTTAAATTCTCAAGGTTGCAATTGTGTAAAATCTCAATTCTAAAAAAAAACAGGAAAAGCATCATATACATTTGGTAATGAAATTATTTGAGAATAATGATTATTTATCCTTCAAACCATGCACTTATATTCTTTATCTGCAGTAAGCTTCGGTTTTGATTTATAATCTTGACATGTGTTGAACTAAGAACGAATGAATAATAACTTTCATGAATTTACTTATATTCTTCTTTCTGACGGCAAGGATGTAAAACAGGCATAGAGCAACATGCAGTGCTAGATTTTGTTTCTTTTCTATCTTTAAATTCTGGAATAAGAGCAAATTTAATCATCTCTACTCTTTTCCAGGGTGTTCATGTGCACAGTCCAAGCTCCCAAGCCTCACCCCAATCGATTGCAATCTTTGCTGGAGGGTCGTAATCATGTCCAAACTCAACAGAGCATTCCAGATTTCATTACACAAATTTTGACAAATTCCAATTTCAACACTCCGAGAAGAGCGGCTCAATCACAAAAAGAACACTTTCAGGGAAACCCCTTCCGAAGTAATATATGAAATCATTACCTGGCATGTGTGTTTATTGAACGCTGAGCGGACAATACTAAAGCAAATAATAAAATTGTAATCCTGCTCCAATTCCTTATATACAGATTTCAAAGTTAATTATCATTCCAATAGTGATGTTTTCCATTGCTTGAATTTTCTGTAGAGAGAAGGTACCATTCTTGACAGATTGGAGCAACGATAATTATGCCTCTACATACATGACATAATCTGATCATTCAAGATCTAGATATTTTCTTCGTGTTTTATCATGTTTATATTGAATTCTCCAGGACTACTAAAGTAATAATTTTGCCTATGTTCTCTACAAATACACATAGATGAGAAAGGCATCTTAATTGAAATGGACAATGAAAAATAAATAGGCCAACTGTTGTTGTTGTTAGAGATGCTGGAAAAGTTTGTTATCAGTTTATTTCTGTAAAACGCTATAGACATCGGAGATGTATTAGGCGCTAGGAAAATCCAGATTATAACTATCATCATTATTACAGGCACCTTGCAGAGATCAAAAGGGGCAACTTGCAACACGAATGTGGACAGGTAAGGAAAACAGGGGATGATATGCGTAAGTAATTGAATGCATTTTGTATACTTTGACCACTCTCTTAGTGACGACTTCAGGAATCCCTTCATGAAATTAGATATTAACCAGAAAAATATTTTAAAAATGGTAAGACTTACCCCTACATGAGATGGGCAGGATAAACGTCAACATCAGCGATAAAAATGTGTAGAGTGAGGCCATTATGGTTTCCTCCTGGTTTTAAAATCCCCGTTAAAGATAAGTCAATCCACTTAACACTTTTCTCTCTCCCGTCCACGAATCTTAAAGATCAAAACATCAGCTTGAAAAAAGTCACACCTCTACCGAAAATGATGCTTGAAAAATACCACTCCTCCCGTGGAATACTTCCACGATAGGCAATTTATGAGATCATGGGATGGAGGAGGAAGAGGAGGTGGAGAAGCATTATGAGATATAGATAAGCAGATAGTGGCCTGATGTAGCGCTGATAACGGTTAGATGAAAAGTGATTAGCCAGTCAGAGTTTGGGGACTGTGCGCGGTTCACGTGCGTGTGGTCCGGTTAAGGGCGGTAGCAATAATGATACACAATGCGTGCGTAACAAGCTGGCTTCGACTGCTACTTCAGATCGCGGAGCAATCAGCTCTCTCGCTCATTGGTTTATTAATGACATTAAATTACCACCCACAGCTATATGCGACGAACAGTTGCGCGCAACTTCGCTTCGAACCTCGATTTCTCATGTTTATTCAATGTTTACAGTTTCCTTTCATCTTTCTTATATAATACACTTCAATTTGACCAACTATTAACCAACAAACAATAGAAATTACTTTTAAACGTTTGATGCACATTCAAACAAGCAAAAAGAATATCTTATTAGTCCATGCATTAAAAAACAAGAGGAGAGGGGGCATAACAGACTGCACTTTTGCCAGAAATATATTTTGCATATTATTTTTAAAGATTTATATCCTTGATCATGGACAATTTACTTCTGCAACCGATAAATAAAACTCATTTGTGAGTCTTAAACGAAGATGGCTATCTAAAGATAAATAAATTGGTCTATCCGGTTTTACGCCTTCCTACATTTAATACAATCATCATCATGCTTTCGAATCACACGCTAATTTTCTATAAAAAAAGAAAAGGTGATTGGCCAAAAATATAAATTACTTTAAAATGAAATGATGTGAGATAACAGATATGATTTTTTTATTGTTCAATAAACACTGCATTTAATGGTGGGCTTAAAATCATTACTTTTATTCACCAAATATTTAACTTTATATTGTAGTCATTACATATTTAGGACGATGTCTTCATAGATTTTTTCTTCTTCAAAAAAGCCTTACCAGAAAGGAGACATGACATTCACAGTCAATGTAAATCGGAAATTGCCACTGACATGACTGAAATTGGGAATTGGTTAACAATTGCTACAGTATTTTACCCAATTCATTTTTTTCAAAGACATTTTTCCGTAACTGCAAAATTTCTAGTTCTTATCATTCAGGATATAACAGAATTTCAGGGAGGTACTGTGTAGGCCCGGTGATTTTATATACATGCAATGCTGAATATAAATGTAAAGTATATAACACTGTGTATAGCATGACCGAAATAAGGAAACTCGGTAACTGCATACAAACTTTAGTACCCATTTCATTGGTATTCAAAGGCAACTGCAATTTCCATTATAATATTTTTTTTTAATGTACAAGAACATTAAGGATGTAATGTAACTTCGGTGATGGCAAATGCAGGGATTGCTGTAAACATGTAATACAGTATACTGTGTGTCAAAAGGGTTTCGCAATATAGGGCAGAAGCGAGTTGTGTCAAAAGCGGCGTCATCACTGAGCGAAGCATGATCGTATCTAGCCCCAGGCAATCGGCGGGTCTGCGCCACAACAGATGGTTTGCCTGCCAACTCACGCATTGATCTTGTACTGCAATGAAAACTTGGTTAAATTGGTTTTTCGAGTATGTGCCATGGGTTGTGTCTACATGATCTCTGGTTGGCCCGCGATGACCAATATATGAATTCTAGTGTAGGTTTATTTTCTGTACACCTGAAGGTTTAAGAAGCGTCTTTCATGTCTCTCCATTTATATCACGTTGACAACAGAAATAAATAATTTAATCAATAAATAAATTAATATTATGAATGAATGAATGAATGAATGAATGAATGAATGAAGAAATTAATACACTGATCAATTAATAAATAGACAAAAATGAACAAATGAATAGATAAATATGTTAATATTAAAGTAAATAAACAAAAATAGATAATTACACAATGGTATTGAATATGTTACTAAATCTATGAACTGATAAACAATAAATTTCCTGGAAAGAAAATAACATAGGCCCCTCAACCTCCTATAAGCGAAGTCTTAGCAAACACTGGATATCTTTAAATAGTTTGATTCATTTATTCGGATGATAAATTAGACACTTTGGCCGGAAAAGCTCACACACATCGTGATCAGAACGTCACAAAAATTGTGACGTAGGACGTCTCACACATAAAGCGATATATCGCTCTTGCATCACTGCATGTTGATGGTGAAGGTGTAAGCCCAGCACACCGGGTGCACTCGGGCGGAGCTAACGGGATCACGAAGACGAATCTCCCTCAGGGTGTCACCTCGGACGGGTTGGAGTGATTTTTTGACGAGGAAAGCCCTTATTCCTGCTATCCCTCTGGGTAGGGCAGGTGGTTAAGTGTGCCTTAAAGAGAACGTTGGGTTGTTGTTAAGGTGAATAATAATTTATTCGCTTTCCTATCTCTTTTCTGTCAGTTTGAAGGAAAAGCACATTTAAAGTCCCCAAAATAGATTGCTTTTCCAATGTCCTAATATTCGAAATAGAAGGAACTGTTAAAAAGCTGGGACGAATATTCATACCACGTGTGTTAATAAGTCCTGTGTCATCATGTCTACAGCTGCCAATGCAAGTACCTTTCAGCGAGAATGTGTCAACTTTTCAGTCATGTTCAGTGATTAATACTGCCTACTGTGCAGTAGGCACAGTCTCTGTTAACTATAGATACATATCATGTATATATGTATTTAATCTAAAAAAATCAACCCTACCCAGTTGCTTCTAAACAATTTCTTTCAGCATGAAATCGCATAACCAGAACTCGACCTTCTATTTAAGACCCATCGATTCGTCATCAGCTGATAGTCTTGGATGAAGACATTCTGATCAAAGTATTCAACTCTATAGTAATCAAGAGATGAAACACACATTATCGCACGCCCTTGTTCCTTCTTTTTGCCTTTTCCTAATCCCACCCTTTCTTCTCCTTTTTCTCTTATGAGTTCCCTCTCTCATTATTCCAGTGCATGTATAATTTTGTTCTGTTTCTCCTGTTTAGTATATTTTTTCCCTCTGATATACAATGGTTACTGATTTCTGATTTATTTTTTTCTGCTATAGTTCTCTTCCACTGAGATTTTCCGTTTGCAACCATTCTTCACTTTTTTCGTCTCTGTGTATAATCTCTGAAAATCTCTGAAAATTCTTTGCATTTAGAGTGTTTTGTGATATAAGGTCACTGCTCTCCTCGAACATGCCGAATAGACAACAACTTGCCTTAATGGGGTCCATTCCTATTTTTAAATGAAAGACGTATCACTTATCCCACGTTGTCTTCAAATAATCAACAAAGCTCGAAAGTACTAGATTGTTATGCCCTTGCACTTAATTAATCATCATTTTGAGAGGCCTGGGGTGTTTCACAAAGCTGTGTGAAAATAAGAATGACTTTATGGAACGACTTACTATGAACAGCCAAATGAAATGCCCAAAGTTTTTCATCTTGTTATAACAAAGTGTGACCGTATTTCCCATAATCTCAATCAATATTTCGGCAAAGACTATACTTTACATTCAGAACGTGTTGGTAATAGTGATAATGTTAACGTACATAGATATTTCAACTTTAGCTTATGCGATTAGATATGATTGAGAATCCCATTTGGCTTTCTGTGTTATTCTTGAAGTAATGCGTAACTTTGCGCACGGATTTGTGAAACATCCCCGGGGTCGTTTGGCACATTAGCTGATTGTTTCTATATTAATGGTGATGAAAGAAAATTCCTTGGGTATATTTTGACGGAAATGCATAAATGTATACTCCTCTCTGCTGTTGCATTAGAAAAACATCCGATTCTCTACATAGTGATCATTACATATAATGATTTCAATACCATCTGGTACTGATATCGGTCTACTGAAGATATGAATGTAGTACAAATATGCGTAAAGCATGCGTAAAGGATTCGGGGAAAGTTATGCGGTGATCCAGTATCAGATCCGGAGACGATTTATTCATGGTCAGGCTTTCAACTGGATTTTCAGCTCAGGTTTAGTTGCAGTTTTAGGGAAGTAGTGAGGGTTAAGTATACAGTTTACATGGTATAGTTTCTATAGGGCTGCAGCTAAGAATTAAGATGACAGAGGAAATTTTCGAAGGAGCTTGTATTGTATTTTATTTCTAACTAGATTGAATTTCAATTTGCATTCATTCCTTATCACACGGATACAAAAATATAAAATTTATCATAAATTATCAATGAAAAATCACAAAGAAGACTAGAACTCACTCTATCTTGACCACTGACCTATTCTCGGTGACTGGTTTGAAATTATTCACAGTTTACAGTACCATTTAAAAAGAAATTGTAAACAGAGCCAAGCTGTTCACCATACTTTTATTCTCCTAGATTCGAATTTTGTGATGTGTACCTCCACAGTGGGGGCGGGAAGTGGGGGAATTCGGTCATGAATGTAGAATCAAGTGGCCCCTCATTATTCCCTAGGGAGGAGACCGCGGAAAGTGAAAAATACATGGCTAGAAACCCTGACAAAAAACATGGTGAGTTCTGGAGCACAACCGGTCGATTTTCAAAACCGGTCCGGTGCTCCCCTGACCATGCTATAAGCGAATTACATTCCCACTGCTAGGTAATTACATACTGCATTATACACTGTGGTGCATAGCCCCTTTCCATTCACTTGATGCTTTGGTATCAGAGTTTTGTGGTTTTGTGTCAGAGACTGCAACGGTCCGTGTGAGAGTTGCATAACAAAAAAAAAAAACAACAAAAAAAAACAAACCCCACAATGAACGGAAAATCAGCAGTGGAAGCATATTACTCAGTAAATTGCATATAGGCTGCATTTAGTGATGAAAGGCTTTATTATCTACGTTTCTATCTATCTATTTATCTATGTCCCAAAGCTAGTCGGAAACAATTATAGATCTTGAGATAGAGTTTTTTTTTTTTTTTTTTTAATAATTGTCTGTCTTCAGCTACCACTATATAGCTGCTCAAAAGACAGCCCTGCCCACCATGGTCCAGTGCTTTATGTTATCAATCTTGGTCTTATCTTGGTCCCGGTCTTGGTCAGTCAGCTCTTTTTCTTCTGCCGTTGGTTCCTCCTTTCAAAACTGTATTTGCCAAGAGACTTGATTAACGCAGGAGTATCATCGCAGTCGAAATGACGTTTCTCACGTGTGCACCGGCACTTATGCTTTGTCGGCTTACTTGTTGATTAATAACTTCCATAGACAAGGATTCCATTAATGCTGCATATTCATCTTTCTAGCTATACAAACAGCATAAACTTATATCAAAACATGATATGCTTAGAAGATATGGAGTCGAGTTCTGGACTTTGTATAGCTTATCATTTACTGTACAGTGGGAACATTCCCATCCCGTCCTTTCTTTGAATGATAAAGATGCATTGGGAATGATAGAAATATGGATTTCTTCCATTTAATAACGGCAGCCTCCCATGAACGATAGCGGCGGCGGCAATACGTTTGGGCAACCCCGTTACATCGATCCACCAGAATACATGCATCTTTGTCTCTTTATCTCTCTCTCTCTCCCCCTCATCTTTTCCCCTTTTCTCCTCTTTCTTCCTCTCTCTCTCTTCCTTTCTCTGTCCTGCCCTTCCCTCCGTCATCCCCATCTTTCCATTTCTTTCTTTTTTCCCTCTCCGTTCAGTCATTCGTTATTCTCCTCCTCCAGCCTCTGTTTGTCCTTTTCTCTTTATTAATCCCCTCTCCTCTACCCCCGCTAATTTTTTACATCTCTCTTTCCCTCTGAGTCTATCTTGCTGCTATCTCTCTATCGTGTCTATTGGTCCATATCCGTTCCGTTTTTTTTTGTTTTTTTTTTTGGGGGGGGGGGTGGATATATTCAGGGGCCGCGAAACGGGGGGGGGGGGGCTGGGGGATGCAGCCCCCCTTTTGCCTCTGTACAAAAACCCGGAAATGATCATCCTGGTTTGTACGCGCAGCCCCCCCCCCCCCCACTTTTAAAAACGTTCCGCCGCTTCTGATATTCAATACCTCTTTTTCTGTCTCCCTTCTTGCTATTTCGCATTTTCTAAAAGTGATTTCTTCACCATGTTCACATAACATGATTTACAATTTTTTTTTCTATTTCTCTTTCCGAATTCTGCAAGTGATCACGGCTGTTAAGCATGCATCTTTTTATTTCATACATGTTACTCTCTAATCCTATCCTCATAATTCATATTATATTCTTCCAGATTGTCCTTTTTTTATCGAAAGACAGTGTTTGTTCCTTCTCCGTGTAATTTCGTCTTATTTCATTAACATGTTTTAAAAAAAATCTAAATAGTTACTTTCTTTTACTTCTATCTCCTTTAGAGAAATCTATATTTTCCGGATACATGCATGCCTTCTGCTATTCCAAGCCTAAAACCATTTTCTCCCCCTGCGGTTTCAATACTTTCGTGCTAAAATTGTTCCCTGTCTTTTCAGATCTCAATCTTATTGTTCATGTACATATAGTACAACTATTGAAAGGCAAGCGGAAATTAAGATTGAAGGGTCATTCAGCAGGATATTGGGACGTAGGAAAAAATACAGAGATAATTGAGAAAATGTCAGATATATGAAGAACAGCGAGTGCAAAAAATGACACACTTTCAAAAGTAACAAAATGCTTCATTCCTTTTGCTAAATATTTTTTAATTCATTCTTAATGATTCCTTCATCAACCATTGAACAAAAAGGAAAACAAAATAGTTTATGCGGTAAATACTTTTCAAAAATGGTGCCACATTCATGTCCGTGTTCGATCTTTTAACGGGATAACCGTCAACCACACAATAGAATAACAGCGACAATGAATTATAGAGGTTTTTTTTTCATATCGCCTAATGCCTTAGTTTAACCCAATGTTTTATGCAGAAAAAAAATATATTCATGTATGTGAATAAATTAATAATGCATGCTAACCCAAGATTGTATATCTTAACTCACGTTATCCTGTTTTGGAGTGCTTATGATATCACCCGCCCCTTTAAATTCATGTCTTGGAAAAAGGGAAAGGAATAAAGGCCATCATTACATTTTCAAAGAGGTTAAAAAACAACTGCATAATTATCGGATCTAAACATGGTAAAAATATCGTATTCATCAATAACGATGTGTGATGAGAATAATGCTTGAATAAGGAACTGATGAATCTTATTCCATTTCAGTATGCCTGAAACCCGTCTGGTATCACTAAAAATGAACTTGGCTCTTTTACAATCGAAAAGCGATCAATCCATCATTGGATGTTCTATTATTCACCATTTAAAAAGTAAACGGTATTCACTCAACATGCGTCAGGCAGTGCATTAGAATCCTGGAATTGTCCCTGTAATCTATCTCGCTAATAGGCAGAGTCTAATCGATTCCTGTCCCAGAAAACACTGAGACAACTAGACCGGGAGATACATCATCCTAGAGGCGACCCGGCGATAAACCTAGTCATGACCCAGTGGGGCCCACTGTCACACCGATTTTCTCAACTAAAACTAAAGACTAAAAGAGTCACAAACACTTGTAAAGTTAATATGTATAGAGGTTTTGTAAAGCGGATACTGGGTAAGAGCTGTGAGTGACACAGGGAACGAAAATGTCACCACTGTTATTTTGAAGCATAATTAAAATGGTAACTTTGTCACAATCATTGATGAAGTCAGAATTATTTGATCGGTGAAAAATAAGCTCACGTGGCTTAGGATATTCTATCAGTTCAATTTCGTTCTAAGATCTGACTCCGTGTTCTGAGCAACTTGAAGTTTACTAAACCGCCTTTTGAGCTTAATTAAAAGTCGCTGTATTCAAGCACCCTTTGAGAGACCTTTATACTTCCCCAATGTCCTTCTGTCGGCAAATGTAGCAATAATCTTAGAAAGTAGTCGACATTACGGCTGCAAAGTCTATAAATCGTCCTTCTTTCATGGAGTGTGCCACTGAGAGATCGTGACATAAAACCCTCGAAGATGTCACAGAAAGGGTAGAGAAGAGAGGAACGAGAAGGGAGTCCAAGACAGAGATGAGATGAGTAATTAGTGGGAGGTGAAAAACATTGAAGCCCTTGAGATCACGTCAACGCTTGGGGCTACAGGTCGTTGGGATCCCCTGCTAGAATGCTATGTTGATTCACTTGTGGTCGAGGTGTCATAGCGTCGATGAACATTCCTGAGAAAGGTTTTTAGTCTTTGATGAAAGAAGCCTGGTTTAAACTGATGAAAGACAAGAAAGGCAGATTTTGAGTGACGTGTCCTACATGGCGACAACGGTATACTTTTCATGTTGAATATTATACAGAAGGTAAATTTGTAAAATGTTATCCAGATTACAAAACTTGATAGTAGAGCAACATTTAAAGGCAGGGTATATTGAGAGCGAAATGTTTCACTAATCCATCCATTTTAAAACAGAAATCATGTAACATCGGTAATGCGACCCCCTTTATAAAAGCAAACAAAAACAAAAACAAAAAAAATGTCAAAAATATTCTTGCACATCAGTGGGAGCACTGTGGGAGCACTGTGGTCCATTGGTGAAAGCTTTTGACTCTTCTACGAGAGGTCCTGAGTTCGATCCGCGCTTGGTGCTTACATCCTACCTACTATCCACTCGACATGCTCGACGCAGGTGTAAAATGGGGACCTAGTGATAGCTGGAGTAATAATAATTAGTAGAGTCCCCCAGGAAGAACAGCAATGAAGGTGATGAAGCTTCCCTGAGTAAACAAAATCATTATTATTATCATTTCTACAAACTTATCTTACTGATCATGTAGCTTGAAACAGAAAGATCAGTTCTTCCTCTGCAGCCCATGAAATCGAGAGTATCGATCTCGCAAGCTTTCTGAAAGTTACTGAGAGGTTACATGTTTGGCCCTGTGAGCTTTCTGTCTCATAGGCGGTATGTCTCATGAGCTGTTCATCTACTGGGATGCCATCGTGTCGTCACATAATTATATAGCGAAATACGATGAAATTTGGTAAGACACAGAATTGTGATCAAAACAAATACTATCGCTATTTTTAAATGACAACAGAATAACTCCACGAGGATAAAGAAAGCAATGAACATAAACGCGTTTGTAGGTCACTAGTCAAAGAGGGTGAGCTTTTCTAAGGTGATCAACGAAATCTGGTGGTACTTGAACTGTCCTCTCTATAAGCGCTTTAGGTTGACAAGTTCATTAGTTTAAGAACGAGTGGTGATGTAGACTAGAATTAAACTCGCAGCGGCAGTTAGAATGTCGACATTTATTTTATTCAAACGACGGATGCTGAACATTGCATCTGAGTCTTCCGTGGACGCTATGGACAATAACGTATAATGACTTAAAGCAAAGAGGAAATACATTAAAGTTGTATTTACTTTGTGTTGTATTAAATTGTTGAAATCAGATGAAGATAACTTATCTGGAGATAAGTAATTTTCTGATTTCCTGTACATGTACATTCAGTACAAGAAGCAAAGGGAATGCAGTAAATGAAACAATCGGGGGAGGGGATACTCCTTGAAAGGAGGGCGTCTTGAAAAAAAAAACCCACAGGATATTCTCCTCTTCTTTCTCTTCTTCCTGTCTCTGAGGGGTTGCTTTGCTTCATCAAAGTTAGGAGACACAAATCGGAAAGACAACAGTGTCAGCATGACCTTGTAGCCATTTCAGTAAATGAAAATATACAAGACTCGAATCAATGACTTCTCGAGACATAGGAAAGAACTAGTAAACAAGCAGAAATCGGCGTCCTCTAGCTACTTTCCGACAACCTGACAATGTAAATTGATGGGAAGGTTTTGTTGGGTAGAATATGCGAAATCACTGATCGGGCTGGCGACACCTTACCAGTGGGACCCGTGCATGTATAAGAGAATCAACACATGCGAATCGATAGGGTACTAAGTAATGGCGCTTACGTGGGGGGGGGGGGGGGGGGGGGGGGAGGGGGTCAGGGCTTGTTCACATGGGCGTGTTTCCGTCGAGCGTAGTTCTCCGTTACGAGGTGTCTAAATAGTGTTATGAACGTTTTTTGGTTTACTATGGATGGTGTGAAAATTGGTGTTCCGTAAAAGGGTGTTTGTGGGAAGCTATTATTTGGGAGAGACTCAATGGAGAGTAGTGCTGAAGAGATGAACAGAATTATTGGGAGGGGATGGGGTAGGTAATGTTTAAATTGCATGGAGAAAAAAATAAAGAGCAGTGGCAAAAAGGGAGCGGTAAAAGGAGGAGTGTAATGATGGCCATAAATTAAAATGAATGACGAAAGGAGAGGGGGACACTGGGCATTTTTGTGTGGGGGTGTGTGTGGGTGTGAGGATGTGTATTGAGAGAGATAAGACAAGATAACCCCATTTCTTATGTATATAAAGGCAGACAGAATAATAAAAAGACAGACAGGCAAACAGGAAGAAGCATAGGTCGAGAGACATTGAGACAAACTGATATACAGAAAAAGCAGGGAAAGTAATACGGTAGGGGGCCAGCAGAGGAAATGAAAGATGAAGAGCTAAACTGAAATGGAAAAAAAAAGTTATTGGGAGAAAGTCAAAGAAGATTGAAATAGTTTCAAATGTAGAGGGAAAGGAGGAAAAGGAAGAGAAGAGTAACAACGCTATTTTTTAAATAAAGAAGTATGAAAAACGTTTTCTAGAATTGTCACAAAAAAGTACAAATCACCCTCTTCTTTTCTTGGAGTAATTCACCTTAAGTGAGGACCCTAATACGACATCATCATCATCATCACCATCATAATCATCACCCCCGTCATCAAAAACAAAAATAACACCAATTAACAATTAAAAAAAAAATAAAACACGATAATCTCCCATAGAAAGCAGCAACGAATCATCGCATTCCCATTCGGTACCCCTTCTGTACTTTTCGTAACAGAGCAGCTGACGAACGCGAATCCAATTCGACAAGACGTTCACGGTTCAAGGGAGTTCGCTTAACGCATGCGTTGCTTTCCGCCACTACGCGTTCTCGTCAACATTACTTTTTTGCGCCCTTCGTCTCTAAATTATTAATCGAAGACGTGCCGTCATGTCAAGTTTTCTGGAGAGTTCGAGGGAAAGAGAATAGGAAAAGTATTGAGAGAGATATGAAATTGTGAATGATGCACAGGGATATGTTATGATTATATTAAACAAAACAACAACAACGACGAAAATGGGGAAAAGGTGATAGAACGTCATGAGTGAGCGAAATGACAGCTCTGGGGATAGAATAAAAGAACCGTGTGAGTTAGTAAACAGTAAACAACACTTCTGTTGTTTATTGCTTACAAAGTTGAGTGTAATTATAGGTGAACGTAACAAGGTGTGGGAGAGTCAGGCTTTTTGCTCATTTTTGATACCGTTTTGGACCATCCTATAAGGTGGAATAAGTAAAAAACAATTCACTTCTAGAACAGTTCCTTGGGGTACACTGCATGGGCTGAAACGGTTTCATAGCAACTAAGAAACACAACTTCCATTTATTAATGTTTACCCAGTTTATACCTACCGAGCACATGTAGATATACACAATTCTCTCTTTTCCTTGGTACTTTCCACATTTCTTTGATCGCACATTAAGATACTGAACGATAGGTGACAGATATGTGACGTCACCACGTTGCTACAATATCGATGAAATAGCACAGAAGCATACTAGATGACTGTGCTGAAAATTAAAATAAGAAGAAAATCATGAATGACAGATTCATCTGAATACATGGATAATGGTGATCAAGCTTATAAGTAAAAAAGAGTATTATAATACATAGTGCTTCTTTAAGTCTTCTTCTTCTTTTTTTTTATACAGTTTTACACCCACGATTCTGTTACTTTCTTTTAGCCTTTAAACACAAGCTTCATCTTTCAATCCATTATGCTCTTTCTATTTCAAACTTCCTTAGGCCCATGACAGACTCAAAGTCATTTGGGTAATTACTTTCTTTGAAATATAGATATGGGGGTATTAAGTTTCATCCGCTACACGGGATGCCGCTAGTCTGGGCATGAAAAAAGACGACAGATATTGATATTGAATCGATTTCTCCGGCAAAAGCAATCCATTTTATGTAATCGTTTCATCACTTAGGAATGGAGGCTTCTCTAACCACAACACACCCGTTTACAAATTTTGAAGTTCGTATTGAATCGTAAGTATATGAATGTGCTTTAAATAAGAATAAAAATTTAGAAATAGTAGCATGTTCTTCCTATCCTTACAATCTTAGTATATCAGAGTTTTTCCTTGAAGGTGAAAACTTAAAATATTTTAGTAATAATGTTATCAATAACTGATGTTTTGTATGTGTTGTAAGCGTGATAGGTGAAGATACATTAAAGATATTTTGGGATTTTGAAAGGTAGATTAAACAAAATCGTATACAGAACTTGGAATTCCAAGTGAAAAGGAAGCAATGAAAAGAAATCAGGAAAAAATATCTAAACCTTAATATCTTCATCTCGGGCGTTTCATATCGCTGTGCCGAAAATTAAAAGGCTACATTATTAACGGATTACGATGCATTGAAAAATATCCTGTCAAAATTTGCTGTATAAATTTGAAATTATCTTTTTGCGAAGGAATTTCGGTTTATGCTACTTTCAGTTACCAAGCTACGACAAATTTGCTGTAGAAATCATACCAAGCATATGGCTCGAGAGCAGCGGGATAATAAGTGCTCTGCATTAACATTCCTCACGAAACGCATAAGATGTCGCCAAAAGATAATCTTCTACAATTTCATTCACATATAATAGTCGGATCCTGTTACACTAGCGCCTCGATCTTCTTAAGGTTATAATAATTATGGTAGGGTCGGGGGCCCCCACCGGCGTAGATAAACGATCTATCAAGCAATACTTTGGCAATAATGCTAATTTATTCATTATAATCCCATCATGTTCAACCGTATACTCCTCTCGGCTTTTCGCGCGCTTTACCATGCTTACAGAGGATCATTTTGGATGAGGCCTTGAGAACCTCAGGATTACGAGGATACGGGGAAGATAATCAAACTCCGAAGGGGGTACGAGGGAAACGGTATCATCACCCCTCAGATAGTTCTCATATATGATTACATTTCCTCTATTTCTCAAGCCAGTAAAAGATTATCCATGGTAATAGGACTTTTTTAGTTGTGGTTTTCTTTTATTTTCCTTTGTTTCCTTTTAGATTTCCTATCAGTTGGTTATGTTTTGCACTGTCCATCATCAAACTTGTTTACCAAACTAGTTTATGGCAAATGTATGACAATAAATTAAGGTGTGAAGCTTATCCCTGGAAAAAAATTCAAGCTAATTTACTAATCACCAGATTGGTCTTATATTTCGCTAATTATCATCGTCATTGTTCACTCGTTCAAAGGATAGGGTTCTGTACAGCGGGTTTACATATCAACAGAAAATGATCCCTACAGAGGCTCCCGTATTTAGACCAATGGGATACTATGGCACCATCTTTCTTTAGAATAATCATGATAATACCAGACTATACCCGTGCGCTCTACAGTCCTCATTTTGCCATGTTCATAGTTTCATCATCCCCCTTTCATCGACAGATGCAGGATCACTCATAACGCTCTTCTCCAAATTAAATCTTCGCCAATTGCTCTCGATCTTCTTAAATCCCCGCTCCTAGCAACAAGCAACGGGAGAAAAATCATCGGCTGGAAATCATCTTCTTATGTGTTAAACTCCATTAGAAGACAGATTTGGGTTGGTTGAGATTGGTTTGCCCCACTCTGAAAATTTCTATTTTCTTACGGGTTATGGGATGATGAATGAGGGGCGTAGTTATATGGGGAGTCATGTCTCTCCCCAATTAAAGTGGACAAAACACTGAAGGGAAAGGGATTGGAGAGATGAAAGAGAAAGAGAGAGAGAGAGAGAGAGAGAAAGGGAGAGGAGGAAAAAATGAAAAAAAAAATGTCTCTGTCACACAATCTTTCCATAATTTGTGGAATTATTCTCTTTTTCACTCAGTAAGACTGTCCCATCACGTGTTGCAAAAGCCCCCTGAGGTGACTGGGTCCACCATATGCCACTGAGCTGAAAGTTCGAAAGATTGCAGTGACGTACCATGCACTTTAGCAACAAATATAATTCACTGCTCATTTACGAAGAATCTCCTCAAGCAAACATATCTGATACGATCTACGAGGAAAAAGTAATTTTCAAAAATAAATTTCTCTGATGGGGATAACCTTTTTTGGAACCAGGAATTGTAATCAGTCCATTATTAAAGGCTTATTCTCAAACTAAGAACACTATAGCTAATGATATCGATTAAAACTAATGCGCCACCATCAATCATAAATAGGGAGATTCCAAACAGAAAAGAGGCATTTTACTCATTTAAGCCTACTTATCATACAGATGAGTTCTGCAGATGTGGTCTGAGGTGAAAAGTACTATCAGCGTGCCATGCAATTAGTCAAAGTAATATATTGTGGAGTGATTCATTAGTTTGGGGTTAAACATACGTAAAATGGGACCATCTCATGGGCGAATATTTGTCTTGAAACCTGAAAGGGACTCATATGAAATTTTGAAGATCCAAAATAAATGAATAAATGAATTGATGAATAAATGAATAAATTGATAAATAATAAATAAATGAATAAATAAATAAATTGATAAATGAATAAATGAATGAATGAATGAATAAATAAACAAATAAACAAATAAATAGATGAATAAAATAGATAAATAGATAAATAAATAAATAATTGAATAAATAACCATATAAATAAGTTTAGAAGTAAATAAATAGAGAGATAGATGAATTAGTAAATAAATGAAAAAAATAAAAAATAAATGAATTAACAAATAAAAAGTCGTTTTAAGGTTTCTCTTTTTACCCCCAAATTTCCCGAAAAATCCACACCTTTCTCACGTCGCTTGTTTAAAAATTTGCCCCCCCCCCCTGCCCCGATTACCTCTAATGAACCAGCTTTTGCAAGGGGCACACGCACAAACCCACTTTTCGTCACGAATTTTGTTCTTGTGAAATGCTAACGGTAAAATATTTGGTTTGATAAGGCGTGAAAGACATGAGGGCACGTTCCCCTATTAACGTCGCAACCCCCCCCCCCCCCCTCCAAGCATAGCTTCCACTGATTGTCCTAGTTTGAGGAGATTTACCATCAACATGTTTTCGTGTAGCTAGCTAGAAGGGATGGATACCAGGAAGAAATTTAACACAGCATCCAGGACATGCAGGCCGAGTAGGGTGTGCTCATGGCGTGAAAATACGTGGTGTCTGTGTAAATATTAATGACAGTGTGTCGATAGACATCTTCATTTGACACAAATCTTGGCCTGTATCTGTGGATGACAGACAGAAGGAAGGGCGGATGAGAAGGGAGTGATGTAGCTATAACAAAGGAAGAAGAAGAAAAAAAAAGAAAGAAGAAATAAAGAAAGAATGAAAGTGCCGTGGGAGAGAGAGAGAGAGATAGAGAGAGAGAGAGAGAGAGAGAGAGAGAAAGAGAGAGAGATGTATGTGCGGGTGTGAGTGTGTGTGTGCGTTGGGGGGGGGGTGTTATAGGGATGGAGGGCGTCTTTCCTTACTCGACGTAAGCAGGCTCAGCTAAGGACACAGTCCAGTAATTAGACTATGCAAACACTCATGGGATTCCCCACGGCGTATCAAAAATGATCGAATGGTTTAAAAAATATTCATATAAAATCAATTTTATATGTTAGAATAGCATTTCTGATATTTACTTAAAAGAATCTTCATTGGCGCTTCCGGTGAGTCCTATGAGAGAACTGTGGGTCCCAGATGAATTTTATAGAGCCCGGTAAATCCTGGCTCAAAAACCTAGCACTGCGGGCGACAAACGCCAAAATTCCATTGTAGTTTTACAGCAGACTCATTTGAAAGAAATCGAGCACCAAAATGTGCCTTCATATTTTCAGGAGGTCTAGAGAAATGTTTCAGCTACTAGTAGCAGAAGTATGCAATGTCGCATTCCAGGCACTGATTATTCATGAATTTTCTTTGGTCTCATTTTAACACTAAGCCCTGTAGGGAAATAATTACTGGTCTGTGACCCTAACTGAATTTTGATATGCCCTCCGATACGCTTCACTTGGGAGAGTTTTATATTAATGTTGCGCTAAGACTCCACATATACTCTTCCTTTTTTCCAAAAGACGATCCCACTTTTTATATCGTTTCTATACCATGGGCACAATTTGTGTAATAGTGATGTTAGCCTTGCTGTCGTGGTAAACCACTGGAGGGTCCGATGAATTTCTTTATACCCGTGCACATTTACCTCTTGAAAGAAACAGAGGGGGGGGGGGGGGGGGGAGGGAGGGTTGATGACACATATCTCGATTTCTGTTCCGACAGTAATCTAGTTTTGGTTTGATTCTCTGATCATATTGATTAAAGGGGGCCTCGGCCATTATACCCTAAAAAAAAGAAAAGAAAGCACGATAAATTTGATAACAAAAGAACAAAAAACAAAGAAAATGAAGAAAGAGGAAAAAGGAGCAAAGAAAAAAAAGAATGAATAATGAGAAGGAAATCGGAACAAGAAGAATGTACTTCCATCATACCTTATCATACCATATCATGCTTTATATTATTACATCAATTTTTATGTATTTTTGATATTCTAATGAAATTTGCTGTTTTTTATATTCCATCTTTTTATCTCTATATGATGGAAATAAATGAATCGAATTGAAATACCATGGATTGAATCTCGCGCGCCAAGGGATATGGATTACTACAGACTACTAACATGACGGAAAAGATAATGTTCTCTCCTCGGTATTCTCTCCTTCAACTCCCTCTTTTCAAGTTCAATAGCTTCATCTGAATTACAAAGACCACTGGCTCTTGAATAATTGTTCAGAAATTTGATATGAAAACGGAGGACTTGAAAACTGTGACTGACTCTCAAAGAAGCAGTAATGAATACTAGAATTATCATTCAGGAACAGATTTAAAATCAGAATTAAACCGCCCCTCAATCATCATCGCGGTATCATCTCCCTCTCCCCTTCCCTCCCCCCCTCTCTCTCTCCTTCTCTCTCTCTCTCTCCCTCCATTTCCCTCTCTCTCTCTCTGACACTCACCCTCTCTATTTAATCCAACAGATGAACTTCACATTTAAAAATAATATTAGATACATTTATATTTCAATATTTCAATAAACAATCTAAATTTACTATTCCTGTTTGAAGCAACCAGTCACAATAGACCTCCTTACTCATTTTATGCATACTTGTTGAACAAATGTTTCCTTTAACAACAAGGAAACTAGTCAGAGATTTTCCTGACATAGCAGCAAGTAATGTATGCAAACTGGATTCCATCTATTCAGATGCCATTATGCACAACATGAACTGAATAGTTGGTAACCAATGGTTCTGTAGAGAAAGGTGCATATAATTAAATATCAGGTCTAGTAAACGGGTCTTTTAGGACTGCCGCTGGTTGAGTGATTTGTTTGAAAAAAGACAGAAAACAACATCATTTCTTAAAAGTGACATCGAGGGTCTAGTGCAACAAAGGACTAGCTGCATTTTGAGCAATTTTGATAAATCTTGAAATAAAGATATGTTGCACTGACACACTGCAGTTTAAAGCAGATAGCCATATCTATTTTGGGTGATACCCAGTTGTCGCAAAGTTTGCTGTAGAAACCATTGTTACCGATGGCTTCCTGGTCTCTACTGGCTCATTTTTATTTCGAAATCTCATTCAAATAAAAAAATGCAGATAACCCTTTGTTGCACTAAACCCTCGACATGTTGGTATAGACCTAAAAAGTATCGTTACACAAACCCCTTTTCGAGGTTGTAAGAATCATGTTCCGGCCACAATGTTTCGTGGTGGCTACACTAGCCAAGATATTTATTACAATTCTGTAATAAACAAAAAATGTTACCCTGGTGGTCCTTATAAATCTACTATAAAAACCCAGCTGAAACCCTATCAGTAACACTGTGTCTATGACGACAGCCTGGGGCAACGGTTCCCTGAACAAAGGTCGGCTTACCTTTTTGTAAAATGACGTTAAATCACAATTCTTTTGGAAATTATGAGAGCAGAAAAATAATGCTCATTTACGCGTACGGGAAAGTAGCCGTTAGCCACATTTATGAGATAGCACAGCGACAGGAATATTACCGTGTGGCGCCGAATTTCACTCCGATTCAGGCAATTATGTCAAGCTACCCATCCTCTCAGTCAATGATTACTCAATTACTCTCGGAAATTAGCACAGTTTAACTACAAAGCGTGTTTATTATGTGAGTTGAAAGCAGTGTCGGCAATGTTCGGGCATCAGAAAGGGGATGTGCCGACTTTTCAGTAACTTTTGTTTTTCTGTTCGAATATTTTGGCAAATAGATACTCTCTTTGAGTGGGATAGTGATTCCGCCATATAGCAAATTCACTAATTCACTAAAATTCACTAAAAACCGTCTGATAAAAGTCATTTTTTTAGTTGAAAGCAGTGTCGGCAATGTTTGGGCATCAGAAAGGGGATGTGCCGACTTTTCAGTAACTTTTTTTTTTCTGTTCGAATATTTTGGCAAGTAGATACTCTCTCTTTGAGTGGGATAGTGATTCCGCCATATAGCAAATTCACTAATTCACTAAAAATTCACTAAAAACCGTCTGATAAAAGTCATTTTTATCCTTTGCTACTACATATCCTACTACGTATCGTACTACATACAGCATGTACAGAGGTGTCGTGGTCTGGTGGATACCTCGCCGGACTGTAGCTTGGCGGTTTGAGTCCTACAGTGGCACCAATGTCCTTTGGTAAGACATTCATCTACAACTGCCACTCTCGACCCAGGTGTAGTAAATGGGTACCCGGTAGGAAGAATTTCCTTGAAATATTAGAGGGCCTTGATGATAGCCATGCTAAAGCCGGGGTAATAACAGTGTGGCGTCTAGGAGTGTCAATTCTGACAGACATTATGAGCGTTATACAAGGACCCACTATCATCTCCCATTTTGCATTCAATGAACTTATTGGACATATGGTTAATACTCATGGAAGTCGCATGTACACTTTAATAATCCATGCTCAGACAGGGTGACCATAACCTTAAATCAACAACAGCATGCGATTAATTTGCTCGGTAGATGGCTTTAATAATCAAATGCAATCGTTGGGGGGGGGGGGGGGGGGAGCAATACATGCATCGTGCTAGAACAACTTCTGACAGTACAGAACGCTTAAAAATCATTGTGCTACCTTCCTTATATTACGAGCTTGCCATTTCATTTAAATAAAACAAAGATTTTGGAATGTTCTTTGTAGTTTCCGTTCTTCTGTCCATCCATCTCTCCCACTACCCCCCCTCTCTCTCTCCCTCATTCTCAGTCCCATGTAACATCTCTTTCCTTCTCTCCTCATATCATACTTTATGCCCTTGATACTATATCTCACCTCTCGTTTCATAATTATTCAACATGTGCGATGAACTCAGATGCATTGATTAATTCACATAGAAGGAATAACAAGTCTACGTTGGAATTTTGGAATTTTCTTCATTTCTCTCCCTCTCCCTGTCTCTCTCCATCTCTCTCTCTCTCTCTCACTCCCTCCCTATGCTCTTTCTTTCCGTCTCTGTCTTTCTGTTTCTGTCTCTCTCTCTCTTAGATATATTGTCTCTGTCTCTGTCTCTCTCTTAAATACATTGTCTCTGTCTCTGTCTCTCTCTTAGATACATTGTCTCTGTCTCTCTCTCTGTCTCTGTCTCTGTCTCTCTGTCTCCGTCTCTCTCTCTTAGACACATTGTCTCTGTCTCTGTCTCTCTGTCTCTGTCTCTCTCTTAGATACATTGTCTCTGTCTCTGTCTCTCTCTCTTAGATATATTGTCTCTGTCTCTGTCTCTCTGTCTCTGTCTCTCTCTCTCTTAGATACATTGTCTCTGTCTCTGTCCCTCTCTCTCTCTTAGATACATTGTCTCCGTCTCTGTCCCTCTGTCTCTGTCTCTCTCTCTTAGATACATTGTCTCCGTCTCTGTCTCTCTGTCTCTGTCTCTCTCTCTCTCTTAGATACATTGTCTCCGTCTCTGTCTCTCTGTCTCTGTCTCTCTCTTAGATACATTGTCTCTGTCTCTCTGTCTCTGTCTCTCTCTCTCTTAGATACATTGTCTCCGTCTCTGTCTCTCTGTCTCTGTCTCTCTCTCTCTCTCTCTTAGATACATTGTCTCTGTCTCTCTCTCTCTCTCTTAGATACATTGTCTCTGTCTCTGTCTCTCTGTTTCTGTCTCTCTGTTTCTGTCTCGTTCTCTATCTCTTGCAATCCTTTCTTGCTTTTGTGTATCCTAACCAAGTCTTTTTATCCTTGCTACTACAGATTACCTCTCATTTCACATTCAGTGAACTCGTTTGACATTGGTTAATAGTCATGAAAGTCCCGTACACATTTTAATAATATATGCACAGACACAGTGATATAACCTTAAATCAACAACAGCATGCGATTAATGTTCTAGGTAGATGACCTTAATAACCGAATGCAATTGCTCTAATTAATCAGAAGCACAATCGGATCAACACAGCTAACAGTCCAAAGACAGAGCTCTGGGATTAGATTGTTGTCAGTGAAATAATTCACCTGATCTATCAACATACAGTGGCATGGTGCGGAGTGCAGGCAACCTTTCTGTGGGTGTGGGTGCGTGTGTGGGGGGAGGACTCGGGTCTGACTTCAAGACTTCAAGACTTCAAGAATTTTATTCCATTTCCATTCATTTGCAAAATAAACAAATACAAATCAAACTGATGGATGAAAATGGCAAGGCTCTTTACAATGGCGTAACAAGACTTGCTGAACAGGGGCGGGGCACAGACGAGGGGTGGTGATGGGTGGTGACACACAGCTCGTAGGGTATATAAGGTAGGGTAGATCTTGACCCCTATTTGATTCCAGGGTTCCGGGAGTTGCCTTCCCTTTTTAGTGGATAAACAGAGAGGCCATGGCCACCTTCGGACCCCTGTATCTATTGGAGGGGGTTATAAGAGGTAGTTTTCTTGCAATATTCCATTTTCTCCTCTGCCCTCTTTTCTGTTCTGCTCACTTGTTCCCTTCATTTTGCCATCTGATGGGGACAGTGCCCCATACCCCCCAAACGACGCCACCGTTAACAGGCTTGCACTTGTTCGTCAATTTTTTTTTCCAGGAACACGGTGAACTTATTGAACTGAAAGAATAATCTGAACTTTTCAACGTGCAAGGTTCATGTGATTAAATTTTTTTTTTCTCGTGAGAATTAGAAATTGATTGGGCATTGTATTTTAAGCGGTCATTATGTTGATTGAACCAATGATTCCATCCAAAGTCAATCATTCCATGTCACGTATTTGCTCAGGGCATAATTTATGAATTAACGTAATATTTTAAGCTTTTCTTCTTTCCTAAACTCACATTTATTGTGACGTTACTGACGTAGGGTAGATGTAGGGAATATGGGACCGTAGGGGATAAGGGACCCTTGAACTATCTTGCCCTACCTGGCTAAGTGAAATCAACCAATAACTGAAATAACGCCATATACAGTCTCCTACTATACTGCGACAGATTGTTGATTAAAAAACTCATTGCTGGAAGGATTCTTCACTGAGAAAATCACTAAATACTGACAAGATAAGTAAAAATGACATAGTAAAAACTGATGTAATTAAAAAATTGAGTTTTCATAGATCATAGCGGGATGGAATTAATGCATTTTGGCATAGTACTGGGGGTTCGTCAAACCAGGATTGTATGCGTGTCTTATGAGTAAAGTGTATATTGGCCAGAGAGGGCATTGTTTGGGGCTAGTTGATCAATAAATTGTGTAGGGAATATGGGACACCTCAAATGGCCGATGTAATGGACATAGTAGCTATGCTGATGTGTCACTAATAATTACATAAAAAGGTTATTTTCGTGATATTATTGATAAATGGTGATACTACACACCCATTACACAATTTAATCTGTGATGTAGCTGTGCCCCCCCCCCCCTCCATAATTGATATCTGTTGGTTGAGTTAAAGACGGCTATAAGCAGTCGGCATCACCAAATGTTTTCTGGTGTGTTTTGTGGTGAAGAATATATATATGTATTTATTTATACATATTGCATTTCAGTTTTTTTCATAGGTCAATCTTTTGCCAAAAATTATGTTGTCAATTGATCTGTTCATAATAAATTCTGGTCCCACCAATATCAAAAGCATAGCGACGCCACCAATTTTGATTATGACACCTTTTGACACCTTTCCAATCACTGAATTTATACTTTTAAAGATCATAAAGTAGATATGCAATATGGTCTTTCGTTCATTACACTGAATCAATGAAAGTGTTTAGAATCACAAGGAAATATTTATTTAATAGTTTACCTTAATGATTTTGTTGTAAATGAGTTTGTTTATACAAAATATGGTCTTAAAGTCAACGTCAATACACCATTTGCGACGACGTCATTATTTGCATATATCTGTATAACTAAATATTGGGTGACCTTAATTTTCAGTACAATACAATATAAAAGATTAAGATTACAAATAACAAACTTTGCCTTGTCTTACTTAAGTCATTTTTATGCAAATTCAGTAAATGTGCTTAGGGGCCCCATATTCCCTACATCTACCCTACCATGGATTTAAGCGAAAATCCATTTCATAAGTGAATTATAATGATAACAATAATAATGATAATAACAATAAAATACATTATTTAGTTACCTATTCAGAGGCGCAGAGGGATATAACGGGGAAGGGGGATCATCCAAAAAAAAAAAAAAATCAAACGAAACTTAACATTTTCTAAAGATTTCTCTTGATCTGTTGTTTATTCATCTTCAGCATGCAATATCTATCAAATTCGGTTATCACGTCACTGAAAGAGAAACAGATGCAATTCGGTAGATTCTTGTTTGTACATTTCCGATTTATTTCGTTCTTTCTTACAAAACACTTCTCATTTTTATGATTTCATTTTGGAAAATAATATCATTTATCAGTAGCGTAATGAGCCGTATATTTTGGGGCTGCGCTACAGAGTATCGAAAAATAGGATGGCTCCAGCTGCTGGCGAGCACAAAAGAAGGTGGCCCTCAAGGGGAAAAAAAAGAATAAACAGGGTGCAATCGGATAAAATATTCAAAAAAAATCGATGCAATCACAACGGTAGGGATACAAACAAAAATTGAAGAAAAATAAACCTTGGTCGTGAAAAATTGGGGGCAGCAGCCCCCCCCCCCCACCCCCGCCTGCACGGCATATCATTTATTGATACTATTCTGAACCAATCATAGATGATGGACCGTAAACCGCTTAAAGTGTAAGAGAAGTATTTCTCTCTTCCTATACAAGTTTCCCAACCTGATCAGGACACATAATATTGATTTTAATGGATTTTTTTTTTAACAGGGAGGTATATTTTTCAATCACCAAGACCGGTAAAAGAACATTTGAGGAAAATAATCGTTGACATTCCTCCACACAAATAACACATTTCATAGTGATAAACACATGTATCAGTTCAATCAAAACAGTAACTCGGCAAACTGGATTCTTAAAGTACACTGGTATTTAAGCCTGGCATGTGTAATTGACGCCAATTGAAATAAATTGAAAACCTCTTTTTCTCGTATAGCGCCTCTCTACATGTTGAAGTGAAAATAGCCTCTTATAATAGATCGGTTTTATTAATTCAATACATTAATGTTCTATGATAAAAATAGTTTGAAACGACGTTAATCTTTTTATATCAAAGGGCAATGCCCGCATTGAAATTGGGTACAAATTACATTTAA
>CM057161.1:21806133-21827901 GCA_029962745.1 Echinometra lucunter | reverse complement strand
TTTTTTTTTTTTTTATAAATCCATTTCACGCTTGTTTTAACCATTTCACTTAAAAAGCATTTTGCTACAAGCGCGATTGAATATCACATTTTCTTGCCTTAAATTCCTCCTCCATTTTCGTTTCTTTCAACTTTTTCTTTCTTTTTTTTTTCTTCATTATAATAGCATATTTCTACTCTATTTTTTTTAAAGAGGCAATCTCCTTGACTTCATAATATCAAATTCTGTCAAAGCTGTGTTTCAAATCTCGTAATGACTATTTCCACAGTTTATTTCATTTCCTTCAACTGTATTACCGCTGTATTCTTTCTGAAGGAATGTAACTTCCTGGATAGTTGATATTTCTTTTAGAATTTCATTATCTAAGTCCCTTCCTCCTCTCATGAATGAAATTCATCTCATCAGTGTGTTAATAAATTATTTTTAATGAAAATTGTCACTTTGATAAACCACATAAAGAATGCAGACTGTTATTCTAGAAATGCTAGAACACTTTGTTTTAATAAAAAGAGGAAGAAGTGTTCTTGCATCCAATATTGAAAGCGTTGTCTTCATCCGTTACGTCACAGTAGCACTCTTCACGGAAATACGATACTTCTTCAAAAATAGCCCGGAAAGTGGTTATGGTGTTGGCTTTCTCCTTTAAAAGCTTCTGAAGTTAAGAAAATAGGATGGAACTATTTATATTCCACACGCGCTTAGTCTCTTATAACCTTAAGCAGATGGACGTTTCTTCACAGACACTCTCACAAGTTTTCTTTGCACTTTTGTTCCCGCCTTTAAAAAAAAGAAATATTGTTTTAGCTGTCAGTCAATAGCACCAATGCGAAGCGATAAATGGCAATCTATCTCCGATCGTCTGTACAATGTATACCATTTCTTCCTCTGCTTTGTAATCATCATGTGATTATTCCCCCTCCCCCAGTTATGCTATATTTTTACATTTCTTTCTATTCTCACTTTAGTCGGTTTCTTCCTTCATCCTCGGTAGTGAGAGAAATTACGTGGGAACAATCTACTTATTCTGTTATTTCATAAAACATAATAATATATCATTGTGAGGATCAATTTCATCATGAATCTCGTTATAATCATGGCAGTACACTCCTTCTTATTGAAGAGCAACGAGCGATATTGTTAACATGGAACCTTCAAGAAATTGGTTTAGTCATCGGCATGTCGTAGGAGTGCTGCGGGAGTACCGCTCGGATGTATCTGGCGTAACGCAGAGGATGGGGCATGCAGGGACAAAATAATAATAATAAATTACATTTATATAGCGCTTAATACTTATGTTTCTAAGCGCTTAAAATATAGTCCCCTCCTTTTGAATGGCAACCAATTTGAATACAGGAACTGGGCACCGTTTCATGAAAGTTGTCAGTCACTGACAATTTCTGTAAAATCCTTGCTTTTGAGTGGCTGAGAAGTATTAATCACTGATTGTTACTATGGTAACTGTCAGTGACTGACAACTTGTCAGTGCTGACAACTTTCCTGAAACGGTGCCCAGAAGATGTAAAAATAAATGGCCCCGAGGAAATGATGACACGGAAAAGCGATCTCTATAAGTGCACTGTATCTCTGATTCAGTAACTGCTCATCCCATTGCATTACCAAGCAAAATGCTCCCCAAACCCTCTTTACTCTGTTACTCAAATATTTTGGATCGATTCGAATTCATCACTCCATGACACTTTATTTTACAGCGGACAACTGATAAAATGTTTTTGTTGTTGTTGTTATTCATAAAAAATTACTTGCAACGTTGGAAATGATTATGAAATCACAGAATTTTGGTCACGATAACAAACATCTTTAAATTTGACCTTCTTACCTATCTTACATGGAGCAGATTGAATAGGCAGCCTTACATTGTAAAGCAATAATGAATATACATTTTTTAAACTAACGCTTCCATTTAATCATAATGCAAATCAAAACTTTAACCCACTATCTATGGAACAAGGCAGTCCCTGCATTAGACCTATGGGAAATACAACAATTTGGTAGTCAACGCGTCAACAACCAAGACTAAGTTTCGCTTCTTGTATTATTATACCATGCAATGTGGAATATTTCCTTCTTGCACGTTTATGAACAGCATTTCATTATCATAGTAATCAAGTACAGGGTATACCGTTGCATAAAAACTTGCTATTGTAGCAACCTTACCATCAATGGTAACTACCATGGTAACGTTGCTCAACAGCCAATCAAAATCCAGTATTCCACGAAAGTTACCATTGATGGCAAAGTTACTATAATAGCAAGTTTTATGCAACGGCACCCAGTTGCCTTAAACCATAGAGATATATACTAATTAGGCTATGCCTTAAACCTACCTTTTGCTGGCAATAATCAATACAGAATCACATCACCGAGTATATTGTAATGTAAACATACAGATACTGACTAAATCATATCATGACAATGAGCAAACTATACACACTGGAACTCATTTGGTATATCATGTATATAGCATGGCAATGGTTTGATGATCAGTGACAGATGAGTCTCGCTCTCGCTGTCCACCAATCAACCATCTTTAAATATATCTGGAATGCCTACCAATTACCTGATATGATCCAAATCAGCTGGGTAAAGGTATGAAAGGCGTCGTCCGAGTTTGAACACTATAGGCGAACTTACAGATGGCTTGGATGAAGGAAGAAAGTAGGGGAACTCCTCGCGCCCTCCTATAGCATGTATAGTGTTCGAGCAGAGTGTTCGGATAAAATGATCTTGATAAAGTGTTTGATCTATAAATGTCTGAAGCTCAAGAGAGAAACATACAATTAAAATGGAAAAAGAGGCCTCCAATTCGAAATGGGTTTACAAATCGATTCAATTATAAAATGAAAAAGTGAAATTCATTTTACGGTGACACCAATTTATTTCATAGTACTACTACTACTACTACTACTACTACTACTACTACTACTACTACTACTACTACTACTACTACTACTACTACTTCTACTACTACTACTACTACTACTACTACTACTACTACTACTACTTCTACTACTACTACTACTACTACTACTACTACTACTACTACTACTACTACTACTACTACTACTACTACTACTACTACTACTACTACTACTTGCAATGATAATAGAAATAGTAACAATACATATGCAAAAATGGAATAAAAAGAACGCATTTGACCTAGCTCACAGACTTTGCATGAATTTGCATATTGCTATCGTTTTATAAAACATCCCTAGAAGTGCCGTAGTCGAGTGGTTTAGGCGCTTGAGAGACGCGAGAATCGGGGGTTCGATCCCCGGCACGGCATTTATGCCCTTGAGCAAGGCATTATCTACATTGCTCCTTTATCATGTTTATCGGACATTATTAACGTGCTATAGGCATTGTTAGGCATATTGATACCAACATTTGGATGAGTGTTTCTTTAAAAAAAATGCTCTAGGAAATTCATTCTATATTTTTATCCTTTTGAAATTATGCACTAAGCAATTTGTATTTTCCACTTAAGACTTGAATAGGTTAGCATGTGAAAACGAACCCAGTGGCTGGCCCCTCAGTCCTGTTCTCCGTTACAAGCGCAAAACATCTTGAAACTATCTTCTTCCCTTCACCCGACACCACTCGGCGAAGAACGCCTACCGCTTCTGAGACACGGGTGATTAACAATGGATCGGGTTAGATTCCCCTCCCCGCCTTTCCTTTCTTCACTGTTCTTCCTTCTCCTCAAGATTGTTAATGATTACATGATATGTTTACACCCATTTTGACGAGACCTCTCCACCATAGTCGTATGGTGACTTGATTGGGCTGCTTTTTGGAAATCGACCCCAGATTGTCTATGAAGCATATACTTTTGGCAGGGAGTTGGAGTTATCAGTTACCTAGCCATGCTAGCTTTCTCGATCGACCCCAACCCCTTTATTCCTCTCATCTTAATCTTTCTTACAATTATTGTCTTTAGTTTCTTTCTTTCTTTCTTTCTTTCTTTTATTTCTCTCCTTTTCCGTTCTTTCTTTTTTCCTTGTTTCCATCCCTCTTTATTTGATTCTATCTTTCTATTTTTCTTTGATTCTTTCTTTCTTTCTTTCTATCTATCTATCCTTCCTTCTTTCTTTCTTCCCTTGTCTGTCTCTTTATTTTCTCACTTTCTCTTTCTCTCCTTGCTTTTCGCTGTCTCCCTCCCATCCCTCCCCACCCCTCACTTCACCTTTTTGATTACACATTCCTACTCGGCCTTTTCTCGATCAACTTTTCCCTTTTATCTTTCTTTGCGATAATGAAAGAAAATGCCTTCGTATTGTCATCAAACAGAGACAAATGGCGTGTAAATTATTTTAGAAAAAGAGAAAAGGCAGTGGGTAAGAGGACAGAAGTATGGAGGAAGAAAATTTTCAATCCGAAGTCATATTTCAAACAGAAATAGTCTTACGAAGACCGTCAAGTGTATATTTTAAATGATAGTTAAAGGATTCTACACTGTGACAAAGCAGCAAACTCTCATTCGGATGGAATAAATAAATGGATGAATAAATACTGACATGAAAATATAATAGAATGCAGAAATAAATGAATATGAATAGTGAGCACTGCCATGGCAATCAACATGATCAAATGCCAAAGAAATGATTTCAGCGCAGTTGCTATATAATAACTAGGACTTCCATTTTTATGTTGGGCCGTTTACATGGTTAATGGAATGAGAGCACAGGCCAGGAAGATGGCCTCAGCATTACCGCACTTCAGGAGCAGCACACTCCCAAAGGAAGAGGTTCAGTGGATAACGTGGACAACCTTTAAATCAATCGGAGAGGAAAGAGCACAAAACACCCAAGGTGTCACTGCGTGAACCACATTCTGGGGTAAGTTGCAAAGCAAGGCCCCTTTCTTCGAAGAGTTAAAAACTCCATCAACCGTCATCGATTACTGCTTAATGATCTTTGATTTTTAAGAGCCTCTCTTCACTTCCCGATATCGCATTTCAAACCAACATCATGCTGCGGTAATCCACATCCCTCTCAACCACGAGATGGAGGGCACTTGAATTTGTAACGAGGACCGGATATATTTCTATTTTAACGAAATATTCTATCATACTTAATGGAATATAGATTACAAGTTCTGAAAAAGAATGCTAGAGAGAAGGTGCATGATTCAAGTGCATGCTCTTAGAATTCACTCTCTTCTGTATTTTAAATGCATCCTCCTATTACCAGAAACTCTCTCTCTCTCTCTCTCTCTCTCTTTCTCTCTCTCCGCTCTCTTTCTCTCTCACTCTACCAGCCTTTTCTCTTGTCTTTCTCCCTCTCCCCTCTCTCACACCCTCCCTTTCTCCCTCTCCCTTTCTATCCACCTCTTGATCTCCCTCCGCCCCTTTTCTCAAGCTCTCGTTCTCACCCCTCTCTTTCTTTTTTTCTCTCACCAGGGGGTGTTTCACAGAAATTAAGATTGACTAAAATCGCACTTAACTATGGCTGGCCATTCATGCCACTGTTTTCTTGCACCATGGATCTCTCAAAGAATTTGCAAATAATGGTCAAAAATCTGCAGAATTGACAACTTTTTATAGTTCATTGATGAAGAAAACAAAAAATTAAATTCTGCAAATAATTATGTGACCATGATTTGCGCATCCCTTGAGAGACCGATGGTGAAAGCAAACAGTGGCATAAATGGCCTGCCATAGTTATGAGCGATTTGAGTCAATCCTAGTCTTTGTGAAACACCCCCCAGATTTTAAGTGGGAGCGATTTTTAAAAAAAACTGATGCAATCTACTATTCCATTGTTTTCTCGCACACTTTGCACATGTTTCAATATTACAGATTATTCTGATATAGGGAATATGTACGATCCAACACTATTTGTCACAAGATTTTTATTATACATTTTGAAGTAACTAATCACTGTAATAGCTTTGGAGTTTGGGAGTTCCGTTGAAAGTTGAAGCAGATTCTCGTGCGTCTATAACGAAAGCAATTCCAAGAATCGTCAAGGAATTTTAGATATTTTCTTTGAAAAATAAATGCGCTTTTGTATTTCTCTGATATCACCACACCGAAGGGAACAAAGTGCGCAAACGTTACATTATCTCAGTAAAAACAGCTCGCTGCAAAAAAATGAAAGAAACCAATGAAATCCTTTAAGCCTTTATTCTCCTATAAGCTCCTATCTTCTATATCTAGGGGAATGGTAAGTAAAGAAGAGTTCCCGTCATTACGACCGTCATCATTTATTCGTAAACCAATACATTCATTGACACTGCTCAAATACATGACTCATGTACGATAAGTGACTTGTATAATGATACATGATAAAGTGAATGTCATTTGAATGTCACTTGAAATAATTATTAGAGACTAGCTGGCAAATGTAGGTATGAATCGAAAACAAGGGGGGTGTCTCTCAAACGTTCTTCTTCTGAAAATGCAAAGTCTAAGGCATAGGCGGTGATCAGGGAACAAAAAAGCTGGATATTCTACATTCAAAGTATAAATAAGTCATGTTTAAACCATACTGCCAGCCTCCCTTGATATTCTAGATGATTCAGAAGGAAATTCACAAAAAAGCGCAAAATTGCAGAGTTTAAAAGAATAATGATGATGATAATAATAATAATAATAACGATAAGGATAACTATAAAAATGGTACCACTGACATCAACGGTTACAGTCAATGAATAATTAATTAATGAATATACATGTTACAGAAGTATTTTTTGCCAATCAAAACATAGCTTCAAACTAAAGAAACAGCAATTAATCCCGAGGGTGGGGTGGGAACATCACCATATTCTTGTGAAACTGCTCTCGTCATTTATTTCATTCTAGAAGTCGACTGTTTTGATCATTTATATAGACCTGATATTTTCAGAAAAAATTGTATTCATTTTTCAGTGGTTTCATGAAGATTATAATACATTGTATTTCTTCTATGCTTTTCCTGTTCTTTACGTTAGATCGATACATTAATATTCACATAATCGCACCGCTAACAAGCCCGGTGCATACTATACGATCCGGCTGCGATCCGATTTTCGAACAAATGGCATTTTGCATTAAATATGAAAGTTTAGACAAGTAAAATTCTCTTATTTGAAGTCCAGAAAAATGATAGGAATACTAAAATCGAAATTTTGGTAAACTGCAAGGCTTGTGGTCGGATTAAAGGCGAAATTGGCTTCAAATCTTAGCCGATCGCCGGGCTTTAGACTTTGAGCATTATATCGCAGACATTCGGTTTCTAAAATGCAAATCAACTGGATTTGCTATGGGATTTGTTGGCTTGATCCCGAGGATGTTATCAATTTCAGAGAGATGATAAACGACGTAAAAATCTTTATTCAAGGTAAAATATTTTATTCAATATAACTATTGAAACAGGATAGATACTGATTATTTAAGGAAACATTGTCAAAGCAATATCAAACATTTGAGAAGAAAAAATAACTTTGTTTTGTTTTTGTCACCTTGGATGACAAATTCTACCTCGATGCCTACCTGCTTCCTTCTGCAAGTGATGAAGATCAGCATGGATGGCAATCCGTGATTCAGTGATGGCGAGTTTATGTTTGTTCTCTCCATTACTGATATTGAGACTCACCAATCCTAGGTATGAGACTACAGATAACATTGACAGTATAATCCCACAAAGGAAGCTTGAGAAATCATTCTGCTTTTAATTGAAATATTTCATTAAAAAAGTGTTTCCTCAGTGTTTTATAACATTGCAGTATTCACTTTTGCCACTTATTTCTTTTCTAAACTGCCCTTTGTATCCACTCCCCTGATTTATATTTGTTCTTATTCTGCTTTATGCATGGTAGGCAAACAAGAACCTTACCCTTCTCTCTCTCTCTCTCTCTCTTTCTCTCTCTCTCTCTCTCTCTCTCTCTATATATATATATATAATTATATATTATATATATATAATTTTGTATATTCTTCCTTCCCTTTCCCATCACCAACAATCTCTCTTTCTAATATCTCTTTCTATCTCTCTGATTTTCAATGTCACGGACTGCAGCCGATTGCATAGGAACGTGCCAAATAATCCATTCGGGAGTAACAAAACCGTGAAATTCACTGACGGGGGGAAGAACAATATTGAATGTTTTCTAGTTCCCTTTGCTTTTCTCGGTTCTTGCCAAAGAGTTTTGCCCATTAACGCAACAAATCGATGGCAAAATAGCAGGATTTCATTCAAGCGAACGTAGAGAGCAGGGCAGAGGGCAACGGGCTTCCGCTTGACGCATTGTTCAGGACCGCCAGTCAATATTCCTTGCCCGAGCATATAATGAAATCACGTCTGTCGTTCATACCTGACATTCTACAGCACATACATGATTAAATAAGATAAATAAAATTGAAGTGATGAACATAAAACGATTTTGGAAGGAAAGGGGCCCCGGTCAGGTTTATCGTATTTTTGGATACCATTTCACAGTATGCACCAGAATCAAAGAAAATTCAACTGGGCCGAAATTAGAGTAAAGCAATCATTTTTTTTTTTTAAACTGCAAAGTTATAAATCGAGTTGTAACTTTTTGGAATAAAAGTTCATAATTCATGAATATGTTTCGCACCAATAAATGTAAGCTGATAGTAAAAAACAAAAAGATTGCTTAGGTTGGAGAGGTTATAGGAGGGGCATGTTGGCAGAGAAGATGGAACAAACTTTCTTTCTCTCTTGATCAGTCTTTTCAATTCCTTTGACCTCTTCCCCCAGTCCTCCTCTATCTCTCTCTCTCTTCCTTGTTCACTTCTTCTTCTTCCCCTCTTTTCTTTTTGTTACTCACCCTTTTATTCTCTCTATCCACTCCCCCGCCTCCTCACTTCCATTATCCGCTGTGTATAATAGCAACATTTACATTTATCTTCTTTCCTACCTTCCTTCCTTCCTTCCTCGCGACCATTCTAAAACAATTCAAGGATGTCGCCATCTATCGGTATTAATCAACTTAGTCCACGCGAGTGAAATCAAAGACATCTTTCGCTTTTGGTAATTCTCAAGCTCAACCATGAAATTTATACAAAATGATTTGAAGCAATAAGGGGAATTCTTGCATCTGCACTCCCTTCTTTCTTTCTCTTTCATTCTTTCTAAAGACATTGGAAAGTCTGTCTCTGGAATAACGCAAAACCTCGCTGCAAGTTTTCTCACACAACCAGCAGAATTCATGATTAAATGAATCTTTTATTACCTCAAACTGTCACAGAGAAAACCCGCTTAGGCCGAATAAAAAAGAAATCCGAGTTTCTCGTCCCCTCCTCCTTCCCTATTAATTTTGTAAGGCCAAGATCAACCTTTTTGTTATTTTTAGTTCTGTTCTATAATGGAATAATTAATCTGAGCAATCGAGAAAATGAGGTGACCCCCCCCCCCCATCACGGATTTGTGACTAAATAGCAATATCAAATATCAAATAACATAGAAACACCTCCTCCTCAATTTAAAGAGTTCTGGACGAGAAATTAGGACTCAGTTCTACTTGGCCCAAACTACATTAGATTCATTGCATTTAATAATTTGTGCGTTGCATCTTGGTCAATATAGTTCATATTTCTACACATTTTAAATGTACAATGATATGAACACATGTATATTTGAATGCCGCAGATACTACTGCACTACTAAATACGGCTGTAATTATTGAATTGCACCAACACCTGTTTGAGAAATGAAAATAAAGAATAATCACAAATCAAGATATCTTGTCATTGCTTTTAAAATTTGATTTTACAGTTCAAGCCCCCCCCCCCGAAAATTAAACAATACTCGTGTTCTCATGAATGAGCTTGCTTATATGTATCAAGGACCTTGTATAATCGTGTAGAGGTAGGTATTTCATGAATAAATGTGAATAAACCCTGCAAAGTCAAACATGTTCAAACATATTTCGAAGCTTCCATATTCATGATAACAGAGTCACAGCTAAGTTTCCTTAGTTGCTACCACCTCTTTAAATCGAGCATGCTTTGAATGAAAGTACTTTAAAGTGCATGTATTGTGAAAACAAAACACCCCCAATAAAAAACGCAAACAAACATCTGCATGTATTTGCTTCATGTTGATTCAAGTAATATGCATATAGACAGATCAACTTGTATTGTTAATACTGATTCAAAGGTTTTTTTTTTTTTTAAATATGATATATCATAATTATATACCATAAATTTGAATATGAGACTCAGTAAGTGTTAATTTTTGTAATTACCAGTGATAGGAAGAACAATAGTAGCTTATTCGTAAGATTTCATAATGATTATCAAAAGTCCTTATATGTTCAACAAATGAATGAAATTCACAATTATCTACATGTACATCTACCTATGCTCAATAAATGTTTTGATTAGTCTGTAAAATGACCTTGTAGGACGGAAGCTACTGCACATAGGTCTGTCAACATTATTTTTAATGAAAATAGCAAAAATGTTGCTGTTGCATGTACGTATGTCACATGCAAATGGTATTTTTCATATTCTCAAGACATCCTGTACAGTACTGATCACCAACTATCATGACTGATCAGTTTCAAACAATCAACACATAAGAGATTGATATGACCACACATACACCATAGGAAAGAAACATAGCTTTGGAATATAAGTGTGAACACCCCTGAACTAACATTCAAAGTTATGATGAAAAAGCAGTCCACAGTGATACCGAGTCAAATGTAACATTCATTGAAAGGGAGTGGGGTGTGGCTCTTGTAATTGGAAAATCATTCTGAGAAGTCAAAGGCATGATGTCCCCTCTAGCAATTTCTTAGGAGTGATGCCTCTAGCATTCTTCAACCCTCCCCCCCCCCCCCCCTAACACCCAACACCCACCCTTCTCCTGTCCTGAAATTATCTTTAGTCCCCTAAAAACATATATAAATGCTTGGGTACATAAAAAATGCTTCACAAGCCAAAAGCATTCCTATATCACTAGTAAAATCTTGCGATTCCACCTGTCATGCCTGTGTTATCTGTCTGTAGAGTTTCCATTTTGGTTAAGAAGTCCCTTTTCTCTCAGTAGTTTTTGTAAATGCCCCTCTTCCATCATCCTCCGTAGATCTGATCCTCCCCCAAGATAGTCCTGGTCTACAAATACACTAGGAACTGTCCTTACACCTGTCATCTCCAACAGGACATCCTGGGTAGAACGAGTCAAAAAGAGGAGAAAAAACAGGTAAAAATACAGCTAACATTAACACACACAAAAAAAAAACAACAAAAACTGAAATTGCATGCATTTTCAATTACTATGAAACGTTCAAGAAAATTATGGGTTTCCCTCAATATCTCTAGGAGCTCCTTTATTGGGCAGGAATATCATAATACACAGATACAACAGAAATCATATTTAAAGGCAAACTTGTTCTCCAAATAAAACACACTACAGGTGTATTTGAAACTCTTGACAGTCTTCCAAAGTTAGATTTTCCATCATTATGATATTATCAATTTCTGAACAATACATTGGAGATTGTCAAATAATAAATAAGAATCAGTAATAATTATCAAAGACAATATTATGACTAGAGGTAGCTAAATGCCTTTGTTTCGCATGGGAGTTCTAATTCTATTGATAGCAAACATTACAAACAGTAAATTATAATGCTTTCTCCTACAGATGGCGCTGTGCACCTTCTGATTCAGTGCCGTATGCATCCCAGTGGACGCACTTCAGTGATATCCTTCATTCAGCGCCGAAGTGTCAACCAAGCCACACGCACAGAACGAATGCTTCTCTTACGAGATCTTCGACTCACAATCGGGGAATTACCTCTCGTCCTTTCCTCTTTCTAAAGCACGAATCTTCTCCAGCGATAAAATGAAGGTAAGTGCTCACTGTTCTCTGTTCTGTCCAAAACTTTTATTTTTTGTTTTTCCTGTGGGCCTATAAGTTTCTGCACGGATTCGTGTCAGCTCTCTCTGCACTGCAGCATCCTTACTATTCTTTGGGAGCACCGAACGCTGGGCTCAGTTTACAAAACTGCAAAACTTCTTTTACTTTTCGAAACTTTTCTGCAACAATTTCTCTTGGAATTGTTTTGTTATGAAATGGACTCAGCCAGTCATTTAAAATTTTATCAGCCCACCTGAAATTATTTGATGCATTTTTTTTCCGGGGTGGCTCGGGGTGTCGTTTGCTCATGAGCATGAATTGTGATGCCCCCTAGGCCCTGGTAGTTATGATAGATAATGAAATACTGAAATCGACCCCCCCCCCCCCCTGCTAGTTGTTCACTAATATTTTAAGAAATACTTATAATGCTTATATTTTTTAATTGCGGATCGTAAGTAAGTGATACCCGAAACTCGTGAGTACTCTGCAAGTAATATTTCTCCCGGGTGTTCATGGGAACTGCCTACATGTAATGGCGAGTTATTGTTGCCTGACGCCCCCGTTTGATAGTTGTCTAAATTGGTCCCTTGGCCCTTCGGCTTATGGGCTTTGTATAAATTCCTACATGTATGTGCTCGTACGCACTGTTCTGTAACATTGCACATAGTTGCGCACGGACACTGCAGTGCAGCGTTGCTCACGTTGGTCATGGATATTGTACAAAGTGTTGCTTAAATTGCTCATGAGTACTGAACTTTAATATTGCTCACAGTTGCTAAAAGACACTGTCTTTTTATGTTGCTTTAATACAGTTGCTCATAAGCACTATTATAGTATTATATATTGCTCAAAGTTGCTTGCAGTTGCTCACGAGTAGTCTACTTTATTGTAATGTTGCTCACAGCTGCAGGAGTACTGCACTCTAATGTTGCTCACAGCTGCTCACTAGTATTGTACTGTAGTGTTGCTCGAGCCGCAGTCGCTCACGAGTGCTGTACTATAAAGTTGCTCGCAGTTGCTCATGAGTACTGTACTATAAAATTGCTCAGTTGCTCACAAGTGGTCTACTTAATTGTAAGGTTGCTCACAGCTGCTCATGAGTAATGCACTGTAATGTTGCTCATAGTTGCTCACGAGTACTGTACTGCAATGTTGCTCACAGCTGCTCATGAGTACTGTACTGTTACTGTAATGTTGCTCACAGTTGCTCACAAGTACTGTACTGTAATGTTGCTCACAGCTGCTCATGAGTAATGCACTGTAATGTTGCTCATAGTTGCTCACGGGTACTGTACTGTAATGTTGCTCGCAGCTGCTCACGAGTATTGTACTGTATTGTTGCTCACAGTTGCTCATGGGTACTGTACTGTAATGTTGCTCACAGGTGCTCACAAGTACTGAACTGTATTGTTGCTCACAGTTGCTAATGAGTACACTGTACTGTACTGTCATGTTGCTTGCAGTTGCTCATGGGTACTGTACTGTACTGTTGCTCACAGGCGCTCACGAGTACTGTACTGTAATGTTGCTCATGAGTAGTGCACTGTTTCTCACAATTGCTCACAGGTAGTGTACTGTAATGTTGTTCACAGCTGCTCCTGGGTACTGTACAGTATTGTTGTACTGTAATGTTGCTCGCAGCTGCTCACGAGTACTGTACTGTAATGTTGCTCGCAGCTGCTCACGAGTACTGTACTGTACTGTTGCTCACAGTTGCTCACGAGTACTGTACTGTATTGTTGCTCACAGTTGCTCACAAGTACCGTACTGTATTGTTGCTCACAGTTGCTAATGAGTACACTGTACTGTACTGTCATGTTGCTTGCAGTTGCTCACGAGTACTGTACTGTAATGTTGCTCACCGCTGTTCACGAGTACTGTACTGTATTGTTGCTCACAGTTGCTCACGAGTACTGTACTGTATTGTTGCTCACAGTTGCTAATGAGTACACTGTACTGTACTGTCATGTTGCTTGCAGTTGCTCACGAGTACTGTACTGTAATGTTGCTCGCAGCTGCTCACGAGTACTGTACTGTATTGTTGCTCACAGTTGCTCACGAGTACTGTACTGTATTGTTGCTCACAGTTGCTCACGAGTACTGTGCTGTAATGTTGCTCACAGTTGTTCACAGGCACTGTACTGTAATGCTGCTCTCAGCTGCTCATGAACACTGTCCTGCAATGTTGCTCACAGTTGTTCATGGACACTGTACTGTAATGTTGCTCAGAGTTGCTCATGGTACTGTCCTGTATAAATGTTGCTCACAGTTGTTCATGGACACTGTACTGTAATGTTGCTCTCAGCTGCTCATGGATACTGTGCTGTAAGGTTGCTTACAGTTGCTAATTGACACTGCACCCCTTCCTTACTATTACTAAAATGATTCCAATTTATTTTTAATTAATTAGTGAATTATTCCTACATGTATTTATATGTGAAATCAGAATTTTGTTCTAAATCGTTTGAATAAAGCTCAAAATTTTTTTTTGTCTAGACACTCTTTGTATTATTCTTAGCAAATGAACTTGGAAAAAAAATTGATATCAAAATTGATTTCTTATGTATTTTATTGTTTTTTTGATGAAATGTGTTGGGGACACTTTTGCAATCATAAACAGCATGAAATTAATTGATTTTAATCAGTAAAAGTAAAAATAATCATACATTTATGAATTTGGGCTGAAAGCACAATTTCTATTGAAATCGTACATGAAATCACGTTTTTGAGCAATTTTTGGTCTGACATGCGAGAACGAAATGTTACCTCAGTTTGGATCCGCATACCCAGATATCGCGAATTGGATCTCAAAAGATGCATGAGATTTGAAAGGAAAAAGTCATGAAATGCCACATTGATTGCTTTGTGCGTTAGGGACATACATGTATTGCGCCTGACCAAGGTTACAATGCAAAAGTGCTTTCTTTATGGTGTATCCCTATGAATTTTTACACTGCTGTCTCTAATCATTTTGTTTATTGGGAAAACTCCAGAAAGTTTTGGATTTTCTGAAAAGTTGGATATACGTGTATACATCTTTAACTTTGGAGGTAATGAAGCAATTTTTACTTTTGACATTTTATAGGCAAATAAATATGTTCCAAATACTCTTGATAAGGACTTTTTACATTTTGTTTGTTTCATTTTTTAAAGGTACAAATTACTCCAAAGAAAAAGTATATATCTTTTGAGAGTAAGATGCAATCATGTATATCTTTTTTTTTTCGTCAGATAGTAAACATCAGGCATCGGGACCACACAAACATGAAGCAAAACAGAGACTACAGCCGGTCCAAACATGGAGTTAGGTGCAGGCCCAGGTTTAGTCAAAGGACAATCCTGAAGGGACGGTCTCGCAGACAGCAAAAGTACAAAGATGGAGGAAGTTCTTCAAGACTTCTTGGTATCATCAGGAATGTACACAAGACAGTACCTTCATCAGCTGTTGAGATAACCTGCAGTACAGCTCCATATAGGATGAAAGCTGCACCTGCTGAAATTATTTCTAGTCCCATCAGGATATCTCAACAGCCAGTTAGGAAACCTAAGGGTATTCCAAAATATGTTGCATCAGTGGCTGTTCCATCCACTTCAGTCAAAGCAAACCCATCGGCTGTCACCAAGCAAGGTCGCCCACCTAAAGACAACAGTTCTTCTTCTGGAAGCAATCAACCTTTGGTGCGAGCAACAGTTGTAAAGGAGAAGACTATTCGGTACTACATTGGAGGAAGACTGATTTATGAAAAAGAGGTGACAGAGCATTATGAGAAAGATATTCCTGCTGCATGGGACCTTGGTGTTGATATTCATGATAATCTTATCCCACAGGACTGAAGAATCCCTACTCTTATGAACAAATCAATCAATAGTTACAAAGTAATGTACACATGGAATATTTTGCGGTGTGGAAATTTTCTCACATTTCACATGGCATGACACTTGCGCAAAAGAAAAACCGTGCAAAATATTATATTTACATGTATTTCGCACATGAATACGGTCATCCCAACTGTCCGCGAAAATTAAAGATGCGCGACTGTGTTTAACCCGGCTGAGTGTGAAAAATTAATCCTGCAAAAATTTCCACTTTGACAGTATTATTATACTAGGACTATCAACTACATTATTTCTGGGCATTCTTCATCTTTCAGACTTATGCACCCTATTGCTGGTATCTCACTCTTTCTTAAATAATGAAAAAAAATGAAAACAAAAACAATGAATTAAAACACCAACTTGATTCACATTTCACACCAGATTCTAGTTTTCCTACAATAAGGCAAATCAGTAGACAATTTTGCTCTGTACCTCAATATAACATCATTGGTACAATGGAATATGAATTTCTTTATTCTTTTTTTCAAAAGAAAATATATTTTCATAACAGAGTCCTAAATTTATTTACATGTACTTGGAAACATTATCCATGTTTTCTCTGTGAATCTTTTTTTATCACTGTTCAAGAATAAGAACAATTTTTGTGAACATGATTGCAACACAAATGATCTCCCTCTGCATGTTATTTTGCCACTTGTTGTTTACTGATCACAAATCATAGCTACAAAAATGTTAACGTTAGTAATTTCTCATCCTCTTAAGAGATTACCATTGACAGCATTAACATGATTCCTTTTTACTTGTTTTTTTTTTTTATATTCAATTTAGCTTGATGTCTGTTGAAGACATATTCATCACTGAAAGTTCCTGTCTATGTGTATGCTTAAGTGTGTACATGTAGGTCACAAGCACATTCTGTAATCAGAGTAATATTCTGCTATAATCATCAATATTCAACCTTAATGGTTTTTCTATTTTCATTTTAAAATCTAATATCACAGAGTCTTCACTGCCAGCTTGCATAAGTTGGAAAATAATAGGATTTATCTAACAAATTCATTCTACTGTTAAATATGTATGATATCGTGATGTGTCATCGTATTCTTGAAAGGATGGTCAGGTTGCTGTAAATAGAGACTACTTTGCATTGTGAGGAAGTTTCATTTAAACTTTGATGCTTCAAAACTGACAGCTATATTTGTATGCAGTCAATGACACCCACTGACTTATCTTTGTATTTTATTAGATTTACAAGTACATGTGTGTCATGCATTATTGCAACTTTTATTTCTTATAATTGTAGACCCTGTAGACTTCTGTTCACATAAAACTAGACATGATTATGCATTCGCCTGCTTTTAGAATGCCTTTTTTATATTCTATGTTAAATAATAATAATAATAATAATAATAATAGAGAATACTTATTAAGCGCATAATAACTGGAATAGTTCTCTATGCGCTTTACAATTATTGATGCAAAAGTGCATAAAACAAAATATGAATATCATAGTAAATATGCAATATATGTCAAAAAGAGAGTAACAAGGACAGAAAATAATTAATGAATTATTATGCTACGTACTATGTACTATGTTCATTGAACTATCTACTCTTTGTACAGTTTGGGTAACCAGTAAAACTTTCCACCAGATAACTTTGCTTGCACATGAATGGCAAGATACATGTACATAAAGTAGCAAAACTAACAAGCTTTGAAGTGTTTTTCTTACTCAATTTGAAAATTACACAAATGAGAAGCAATAGTTAAGATAATGGGACAGGGATGTAAACTGTACATGTACATTAAAATACATACACAATGATAGCACTAGCCAAAAAGATATTGATTTAGATACTTGTATTTAGCTCTATTTATTTGAATAAAACAAATGAAAAGGCATTAGACATGAATGAGTATCTCCTTTCCTTGAATTACATGTAAGGGTAACTACAATAAAAACTAATTTAACATTACAAATTTGTGATCTGGTATTGAGATAAATTTGATGTGTGTCTGTGTGCATGTGCTTGCCTTCTGATTTGGGGGTGTGAATTTTCTGTGAAATTTGTGTTTGAGATTTGACATGTGTTGGACAATGCAAATTTGGGTGCACAATTTCACCATGCTCCCCAGCCCTCTTGAAACCTCATGGGCATTTTGAATAAATCCCCCATAGCTTTCAAACCCCCCCCCCCCCATCACTTGAAAAATGAATGGGATAAGTTTTTACTTTGGAGGGGAGAGGCTTGTCAGATATTTTCAAAATTGTCCCCCCACCCTTTTTAATTTTTTAATTCTAATTTTAATTTTAATTTTTTTTTGTGGGGGAGGGGGGGGGGGCAAAAATCCTGGATTTGCCCCTTCCATCAATGCTCACCTGAATATCTTGTTCATCTGACCTTTCTTCAATCTCTAGGACCTTCACTTTTTCAGCTCCAACATCTTGGAGGACAGATTTAGCCATCATGCAGAATGGGCAGTAACTTTTGGAGAAAAGCATGATCCGGTTACCTTTGATGAGCCCCTGGACAAGGCTACAAAAGAAAAGGATAAATTAGGGTTTAAAAGAATTTAGTTATTTACAGTATTTATGTGTTATCACATTTTTGTTTTTAAAAAAATGTGTGCATTTTGTGGTATTTATAGCACACCTACCTTAAAATTTAGCTATAAAAAGCATCAGACAAAAGTGAGTAGAAAACATGTAATTTTTCATGAACAAAGTTCATTGGTAAAATCAACAAGAAATATTATTGATTTATTGCTGTAGAGCCCACAAAGACTTGTTCATTGATTCATTATCATGTAAAACATTTCTACTGCTCTCCCCACTTGGTTGTAATGAAAGCTCCTCATCAATCGTCATAGAGAAAAAGATGAACTCCCTCTCTCACAAGTTTTGCCTGCAACATCATTTAAATGTAAATAAATCAGCAGTTTACTTGATTTGTAGGTGTCACTGCAAAAATGGCAAAATGTTATATTTTTCATACTATCACTATTCATAAGGAACAGACCTTGTTTACCTTTGAAATAAGATTTTTAAAATATAGGACAAGATCATGAATCTATGACCATACTCCAATTATGTAGTGCCATAGGAATGGCAATGCAGGCAACAATAAGGCCTCCCAGTCTATTCTGGATACCTTCAGCAAACTCTACGTTTGTTTTTTTCAGAAGAAATATCTTTGATGGTTCACGGAGTGCCAAAATTATACGTGTACGGAAAACCTGAAGTTACATCAATGAAAAAAAAAACCATCAAACAATGAACCCCCTCCTTTTCGAAAAATCTGGAGGGGAAAATAGTCAAATTTGGCACATTAATGGTACATCTTTAGAGTCCAATCTCTCACTTTACACTTCTTGGTATTATGTTGTTGTGCAAAAGAATGCGTCTGAAACAAAAAATGGAAAATTGTTGAAAATCACATTTTTCAAACAACGATTGATAATTACACAGGTAGCATGTATGTAAATTGATATACAATACATGTATGATCTTCTTATGGCATGATCTTTGCTAAAATTCTATTCTAATATGTCAAAATAGACATTTAATTTTTGCATTTTTTGTATTTTGTATCCCAGGCACGTTCTTATGCATTAAACTAAGAAGCCTTAAGTGAGAGATTGGACTCTAAAGATCTACCATTAATGTACCAAATTAACCAACTTAAAAAAAATAAAGTTAGACTATGGCTCACACAGTGGAGCATGGGTATGTTGGGCTAGCTGTGTACATTTCTGCAGCAGTCAACCTTTATAGCGAAATATATAAATCCTTCACCACCATAAAATTCTACCAAAATATTTACTTTTGCATGGGAGGAAGATGAAATATCTTATTTTCATATCACTCCTTCAGTTGGCTCTTAATCAACTTGATCCCAAGAAATTTTCAATTTTTTGTTTTTTTTTGTTTTTTGATCAGTGATCTTGCTCCTCTAAAGCTCACACAGAAGATTGGGAACACTATACAGTACTTGCCTATAGATTGTCTACAGTTTCCCCAATAAAGACCTGCAGCTGTGTGAGATTAGTTATAGCACTATGGACTAAACTATGGTGTGAATGGTCACTCATAGACTGAAGTGGTACCCATGCTCATCCAAGCACCTCAAAATTGGACTCTAAATAACATCCCTCATGTCAAATTGTATCCCTAAATGGCACAAATGGCGTAAGATTATGTAAAATATACCCCTACATGGCGTAAATGGTGTAGGACAGTGTACCTACCCCTTGAAAGGGCGTAATTGTTAAGGTACAGTGTATAGACTAAATGTACCCCTTAAGCCTTAAGGGTGTAAATGGACAAATATACTGTAAATTGTTAAATAGTATGAAATATCTTTAATCATTCACTTTAATGAAGAAACCAAAATCAATCCAGATTCCTGCTTATAACTGTTTGCCAAGGTTGAGGGGTTTGGGCTTGAGGACTCATCCTGTGTACACGGTCAATGAATTGACCTCGTCCCACAAAAGTGACAATTCTGTACCGAAACTACATAGCATGCTTTTCTATTGGTTACTCGACGTAATGCTGTCAACCTACGAGCCTGATAAGCATCGGTTTTCTTCTTAAAATTCACCATTTTCAGTTCATTCATCAGATATGAAGCAAAATTGAGAGCCTCAGTAACATTGCTGGTAAGTAAAATCAAAACTTTTCTTCTCTATTATAGAAGATCTAAGTCAATATATTTTGCGTTTGCGTCGGCAATTAGTTTCGCTATTCAAAACATCGTTTTGACCTACGGGTGGGCTTGAGAACTCTCTCAGCCGTCAGTGTAAAAAGTCGAAGAACCAGCTAAATTTCAACCCTTATCCATGTTATCAAAAACATCAGATGTAAGACAGAAAAACACCCCTTTTCCCCCCAAGTTTCCTATTTCATGATCATGCCACAAAACAAACAAATAAACAAACGAACAAAAACAAGGAAAAATGGCTTAGAACTGTGCTCCCAATCCCAAGCTTAGAGTACCGGTACTCTGCGACATGCCGCTAGCTGCCGAGGGCAAGGGAGAAACTGAAAAGTACTTACAAAAAAATGAAGGTGTGGGACCGCATTACGAAAACCTTTTCTTGAAAATTGTATAAATGAAGGTCTCCATAAAGATACCATAACAAAATGTCAAAGAATTATCATTTTTGAAGCATGGGTAAATATGAAGAGGACATGAATCAAAATTTGATTCGTTAATCAAACTTTTATAATTTACCATTTTACACTGGAGGCTGCCATCTTGTCGGAAGCTCAACGTCTCGTCCTCCTCAATGCAATCAAGGCCCTCTATAATAATTTGGAAACTCGACCCAGGCCCATGGATAAGTCTTATGTACCATTATGGTGCCGACATAATAAGAATCTCTATGGGTGCCGACAATAATCCCGGGCAATAATCCTCATTCCTTCCGAAAAACGATGATGAGGTGAGGAGGAGGAGGATGAGGATTCATGATGATGATGATGATGTTGTTGTTAAGATGATAATGACGGATGAGAATGATAACGGCTTAATGGTTTAAAAAATCAAGTGCTAACTCACCGTGTGTCTATCCCCCCTCCTTCCCTTTCTCTCTCTTTCTTTCTCTCCTGAGCTCATTGTTTCTCTTCCCCTTCTCTCTGTTTCATTTTCTTTCTTCTCTCTCTCTCTCTCTCTCTCTCTCTCTCTCTCTCTCTATCCCTCTGACAGTTTCTTTAATACTATAGGTTATTTTCTCCCTCTCTTATGGACAACTTATTTTCAACCCACCTCCCCTTCTTCTCATTAAGAGAGAGAGAGAGAGAGAGAGAGAGAGAGGGGGGGGGGGGGGCTAACCCGGAAGAGATAAGGGAATGTGAGGAGCAGAGAGCACGGGGCATCGGAGTGCCACTCGACTGTTTACCCAAGATGAAAAAAGTATCAATCAGCTATATCACAATAGTTGTGCTGACGTGCTTTATCACACTTTTCTTCTGAACATTAATAGCGCCCTCTCATTTAATATACGTAGGAACATGCTTGTATTGGCATGATTGGTGATCACCAAGAAGCAAACATCAGCGAAAATCCAAAAACCTAACCTAAACAAAGCATCA